>OV884011.1:103283138-103657792 GCA_930367205.1 Acanthosoma haemorrhoidale
ATTATTTCTGTGACGGCATACGAAAGACGCTGAACCAGGCTGATTGATTGTGATCTCTCGATTTCTTTTGTGTGAATGTCGTAGGTATATTTAATATTAATTTATATCATGCGCTACAGACTTTAGGCACCACTGATAACGCAAGGAGGAAACCGCTACTCCAGGATATTCATGATTGACAATGTCCTGTATAATTTTTAATAAATGAAAATATTTGTCGTTTTTATCATCAGCCTTGAATTGAGACATGAATGTATAATGTTTCTACTTCGTAATAATTAAGTTATATTGATGAACTAATGTCACACTGTGTTTAACAAAAATTTCTTTTGGGCACAGGTCCTGATAGTTAGAGCTGACCTAGCACAGCTCCCTTTCATCGACCTAAGCCGATATACCAATAATTCACTGAGCACTTTTAATTATTAGCTCAAGAAAAGCTATATTAACAAAGCTCTGGGACCTTCTAATCTTCGAAATAAACTACAGCTGAATACGTAATAAAAAAAATTACTAGCGTCATTTTCAAAATGAGGATCTGAAAGGACGAAGCTATAGTGGGAATCAACATTTTATAAATTTAAATAGACGTCATGCTCATAAGGCACTGGTGAGACATCGGGGCTCGGGAAAGGTTGACAAAAAAAAGAACCAACTTACAACAAACATTGTAAAGTTTATTCTAAATGTATAATTACTTACATATTTCGTATATGTCTATTCACTCTACCATATCCGGATCACCCCTTCTATATTAATGCGGGTATGGGAGAGTCTACTGTACATCCGAGTGGTAAAGTATTTCCAATTCTATATCTCGGTATTTCTCCGTCTCGCTCTTTTCAGTCAGAATTTACCTCCGGGTGGAATCGTACGTTGATGGAAAAATTTTCATTGGGGGTTCGTGGTCGTCGTCATGAGTTCCGCTAAAGTCAGTTCCCGGACTTTAATTACAGGAATACAGTTCATATAATTCTGCTCAGACTAGCTCTCATGAAGGTTTATAGTTCCAAGGAAGTACTTGACACACAAGAAGAGAAGAGAAGAAGTGGAGGGAGAGAGGAGGTAGAGAGAGGGAACCAAAGCATCAGTGGCCAGCCAGTGCCGGCCCAGTCGCCGTTCAGTTTGTCTCTTGTTTAGACGGTTCTCACATAGTGTATGTAAGTGCTCGCACTTTGAGTCTTCTCCACCAGCTGCTTCCATGTATCCTTCATGTATATGCATTGCGGTGTCGTGAGTACTTAGCTGTGTAGCCAGTACCTCTCGCGTACATACATTGCACCGCTTACTATTTATTTTATCATCTGTAGTATTAAGAAAATTGCTCGTAAAGATTATAATCTTTACGACTCTCACGTTTATAGGGCCAGGTGTTCTGGGCAACGTTACCAAATGAGAGGGATCGTTTTATTGCTTCATTCTGTCTGAATCAGATTCAACTAATTTATTGCTCTATGTAAATATCCGTCCAACATTTTAACTTATTTTGAATTTTATTGTGATGCTTATCAACACAGTTACACAGGGAAGTAATCTATTAAACAAATAAAGATTGTTAGATAAGAGATATTCTCCTACTGGCATAGAGAGATAGTATACGCCAACGGTCTTCATCGTCACATTACATTTCAATTCCTAAACAAAGCAGTTTTTATTTTGTTTAAAAAAAACTAGTTGATATGTTTATTATTTAAGGCAATGCATGTATATAGGCTAAGTTTTATACGTTGCAATAGAGAGGTGTTCTTTTCTAAGACAGCTACAAACAAATCTAAAATGTGAAGTCTACTGAGAATTGATAGACTTTTAAATAACATTATCTTCGATTAATTTGAAATATAATATTAATAAACTCCAATATAAAAAATAAGCTTTACATCATCCTTGTAAATTAATTATGCTAGTAATGTATTTTACTATATATGAATGAGACCAAACGTACACACTTTTTTGTTAAATTATGCAGATAGTGTTTAAAAAAATGATTCAATTATTTATTATGATAATATCGGTTTTGGTTGACGGACAAAATATATCAGTTCGTCATCAAATTTATTAATCAACGACTTTTCCCACATAACGTCTGTGTCAGCGTCCTAGAATGAGATGGTGTTTTTGTATTTCAGCTCTCAAGTATTTGTTTAGTAGAGATTATCTTCTATCTTCTGATCACCGCACAGTAATAACTGATGGAGACATAAATCGTATGCCGAATATTTGTCCATAAGTTTGGTGAAAACATAATATCTTTCATTCATCAACCAAATCCGATATCCGTAACAGTAACCCGCTTATTACATTACCTACATTCACCACTAACTCTGAATTCTGTGGTGGAATGAGTTGTATTGAAAAAATAAAAGTTCGATCAGTAAACATCAGTTCTTTAAATGCTTTCAGTTATTTATGAAGCTCAGCGAGCCACGTAAACAGGAACGTAGTGTTTATGTTTACTAGAGCCCGCGAACGTTTGCTATTTCCTTGTCCATTGTTGAGACATATCACGCATTTCAATTCGGAGCTCCAACGATGGTACATCAGGAGAAATGACCTCCTGGAACGCCATTCCTTGATGAGGATTTAAGTGGGCGAGAAGACAAGAGGCATCCTTGGCAGGCGAGGCGGCGTAATTCTTCAACTGTTTTTCTTTTCTTGCCTCTTCCGTCAGATGTCGTCGGGATAATCTGTCCTTGTTAGTCGATTAGCTTTTCTGGACCGCGTGGAATCCTCTTTGAACTTAATCTGAACCATTAGTATATACATACATTGATACAATATGGTATATTGAGTATATAGCTATATATTATTTCATTGATTCTTTGTAGTTGTATCGTTAAAGGAATTTAATACTCCTACAAATTATGCATTTATACCTTTCAATACTTTTGAATCATAAACACAATAAAACAGGAATAAAGCGAAATACACATTATCAGAATATACTCTGAGGATTCAGTTGGTGTTCCTTAACCTTTTTATTTGTATTGTTTGGACTCAAATTGTTTTACACTTTAAACCCATCGCCGGTGTAGGGGACTTCAGAAAACATAAAGCAAGCGAATTGGACCGTCAGATGTTTTCATGTTTATTTTTGATCGAAAACTAAACAGCATATTTGAAGTTGTTATTGTTTGAATATGCATTTAAAGTTTCAGATTGATTAGATCACGTGTATAATGTAAAGATGTGTATAACATAAAGCTCGACAATAATGTTTTATATATAGGAAGTAACCTTTTAATAGAAGTAGAGCGTTGCCATTCACGCCCGGAAATCATTACACCGATTGCATGTTAAATGCTCTTGTCTGTTTACTTAACTTATGAGGCTGTGGCCACCGGTGTGCTCGAAGGATGACAATTCCTGTAATGAATCTTCATATGAGGTTGAATAGACGACGTACTTCGGACTTCTCCACTTAATGAGAGTACTGCCAAGCAATAAATATTTGTATAAGTTTCAGAACAAAAATACAAAACATGAAAACAAAAATATCACACACAAATACAAATTCATGGCACAGCTCATGAAAAAGCAGACTGACCTAAGTTGTTGCGTAGTTGGTATCTGATCTGGCGATATGCAGTTATTTTCCAACCTTAACTTAAGGTTTCTTAATTGGATCTCAACCGGAACTTAATCATTTATCCTCAACACCCTCACAAAGCTGGGTGAACTCCGAGCGAGCCCCCCCCCCCCCACCAAAAAAAAAGTCCAAATTGGGGAGCTGGGAATTAGGGGTCTCCACAGAGATAGTATTCCAGGACGTGTCAAAACAAAACATCCTATCAACAACATGACGACGATGCGAATACCGGAAAAGGAAAATATCAACTGATTTTTATTTTTTAGAAATACATATACCTATTAGGCGAGGACAAAACTACAAATAAATAACTCAAGTCAAGTTATATGTAATTAATTATTATTGGCTTATTTTTTACTCTTTTCCCTGTTTAGAAATGTATGACTTTTGTTATATAACGTACAAAGTGAATATTAATTCAATCAAAAATAAATCTGTATTCATGATTTTTTTATAATACGTACTGGCTCTTGATAACAATTTCAATGCCATCAATAAGGCTTTCGCTTACCAAAATCACCAGGTGCTTTCAATCCGCCATAGATAACCTCAAAATCACGATTCTCATCCTCTTCGACATCATCAAGCTTACAACGTGATCGATAATTCCAGCCTTTTGTCCAAACCAGAAAATTGGTCCTTCTTCAATAGTCCTTTATTTCGACCGAACACTTCTATAAATAATTATTTGAGAGTTTTACTGCTGGTGCTTTCTCACAAACGTTAAGTTGAAACGTCCATTTATGAAAGTGAAATAAAATTACTCTTTGTCTAAGAATATGGACTCGGAACCTTTATATCACCAAACTTAGCCGGTATTACTGCATTTGAATTGTTTTAATGGCTAACCGGTTGGGAGATCAACTATTTAACTAATTCGGGGCAAACATCTTACTTATGTACGCTGTTGGTCAACGCTTGTGGGAATAAACATAAAAATCCATCTGAAATTTGAATCTTGAACGTTGAAGGGATGTTTACATATACTGTCAAAAATATACTGATTAGTTTTTGTTAAAAAATAATGTAATAAGAGACACGTCTTAGTTATTTAAATTGTTGTTGCATTACGGTTCTGTTTATTGTGCTGCTGCAGGGGATTGCAATGTAACTATTGTGCAATAATTAACAATTAATAAATGATAAATTATTTTCGATATCTTTGCTTTTTCAATTCTTTGTATTGACGGAAAAGGTGATGTTAATTGGCTCGGGTAAACGCACTCATTTTGACAGGAAAGTCTGGGTACCACCCTGTCGATGCTCGACCGCTCTCATTTAGGAAATAAACTTCTTTATTTTCATAAAATTATAATCTGTGTTATTGGCCAATAAGTAATTGTGGTAAATGTTTTCATTCATACCATATTTACAATTTCCATTCACTCGCTCATTCCTACAGTATTTAAAAACATCCCAGAGACCTCCCAAATCTCCATGGTTGTCACCTCCCTCGCGTGCGAAAGAGGATGCGTAGTCTTGGAAATTCCCCCACGCTCGTCCGATAGCCGCGTCACTTGATACGAGCCAGTGGAGGATGGTCAAGAGCGCGAGAGCCACAGACGCTCAGGGAATGATCGGAGAAACTGGGCATTGCCAGGACTCCCACTGTCATGCATTTATAGCAGGTCACTGCCCCTTTAGTCTCCGAGGATGATTATAGGGATGAGTGTCGCAATTTAATGACTGTGCTGAGGGATTTGGGTGGTTTGATAGGTTACTATGGAATTTCATAAACTTGGAAGGGATGAGTTCACCCATTTAGGGAAGCGAGATAAACTCACCATATAACAGGGCTAATATCTCTAAACTATCCGTATAATAGGGCAAATAACGTTCATACCATCAAGAATAGAATATATTGAAAATAAGTTTAATTACTATTCCAGATCTCCAACAAAAACTAATTACATTCATTTGATGAATCTACGTGACCCCTCTAAAATAAAAGGAAATAAACCGTAAAAAAAAAATAATCTGTAGTTCCCATGACGCAGCACCTATTCAATCAGCCATTGTCAGTAAACACCTAGCCATAAAGGCGGATAGCTGGAATGGGAATTAGGTT
Organism: Acanthosoma haemorrhoidale; assembly: GCA_930367205.1. Lineage (NCBI taxonomy): Eukaryota > Metazoa > Arthropoda > Insecta > Hemiptera > Acanthosomatidae > Acanthosoma > Acanthosoma haemorrhoidale. The sequence continues at coordinate 103,288,793 of OV884011.1, forward strand.
TGGAGGAATGGTTCGCCTGTATAAATTATGGCCGATTCGTGGTCTACCAGCTGCAGTCTTCCCGGCGACTCATTCAACTTCATCAATGGATATTTCTTCTCGGAGAAACGTTTTTCTCTACCCTGAATAAGTTACGGCTAAGGCGTATTCCGATCTAAGCATACGAACGGTTATATTTCTTGGAAAATGTTTTTATGTGCTTCTGTCGTCCGACCTTGAAGTTTTCCACAACCGAACAGTCAAGTCGGTAACTTACCTCGACTCTAAATGGTTGGGAGGGAGGCGGGCACCTCAGGGAGGCACATATTTTAGGATATAATTTTTCAATTTTTATAAACGTTGAAATTGTATAAAAATGATTGCATTATTATTATTATAATACGCATGCAATTTATGAAGAATGAATGCTGACCTCATGCACTCGACATTATTATGCTTAATCAGGGAATGTGGTGCCGGAAGTGTTTGTGCCCTGAATTTCGAATTGGCGATAATCACTTAAAGATACGTCGCTTGGCACTAAAAATTAGAACTGCTAGATAAATTATCGCAATCTTGAAAGTAGACGTAATACCTAATACAAACTTTTATATTTTTGGTTGCCATTTAAAATTAGGATTGACCACGTCATTTGAGACTTTTAAAGAACAATGTTGGTCAGCTGTGGGCCGGGGAATCGTTATAAGGTTATTAAATTTTGTTGGAAAACTACATGGTATTTTTGTATTAAAACTAAGTTAAATAACTAAAAAAATTTAAATTGCTAATTTTCTTGGCATAGATTATGTTCCGTTAATGTAAAAAAAACAGAATAATTCAACAAATCATTGTTAAAATGGAATTGTATTAGTGCTGTACAGTACTAAGAGCTATATTTGAAATACAAATATTAACGTAAATTTGTTGATTTGAACGAGGTAGAAGATGGTCGAAAATGGCTCTACCAACACTCCAATGTTTAGTGTCTATTTGCAGCATAGGTGCCCACCAACGGTTTAATATACTGTCTGCTATACACATTAAATTACCTGTATTAGCTAGCTCATTTTGGTATTTGATCAGTGCTAATTACAATAAAGCTGTGTTTTGTTAAATGTTGATCCCTGCGAAGTATAAATAGAAGCACTAATACTCATATGAAACGTTTCATCCACTTTTAGTTGCCATGTCCTTAAAAAAAAAAAAATTGCGCATTGTATTCAGTTTTGTTCTCGCACACATTTACATATTCCGATGATGAGAACATGGCTGTAGATGATATGAACATCAAAAGCCCTATTACAGAGAAAGGTTCCAAATAAATGAGCAGTATTGTACTAGTGAATACAAAGGATGGAAACCTGTTATCTCCACCAAATTTTTCCGGGGCCTTCAAATCCTAAAAATTCTTTTGTAACTAAAAATGTAATAGGTTTTTTTTTTTCTCTATCTGGAGCCAAACATTGAACAACCCTTATATGGAGCTCATTTATAAAGTTTACTTAAAACCCTCTTTACCGGACTAACAATTCCGTGGCCTGAACACGAATATTTATTGTACCTTTTAAATATCTTCGTTCATATTTAGAAGTAAACATGTCAGGAACACATGTTTGTCGTGCTTATTCTCATTGGTGTCATGCTTTGGTACCAGAATAGTTGGAATGCCGATTATAAAAGGGACTCTACCCATCTCATAATTGCGCTGTAAACTACCTAACGCAGAATTCAGTGTTTCATCGCGGTGTAAACCAACCGTGAAATGTACAACTGATCTTCATAAATAGCTTTGAATATGCCCGTATTATAACGGACAGATAGGATTAATTGGTTAGTCCGACGTAGCACCGGGTGTAACCATAGCTTCAGTCGGTTGTGGTGGCGATTACACTTTAATCTCTCCTACTTTCTAGAGCATGGAGTTCAGGTTACTTGGGGTACAGTTACCTACTGAATAACGTAAGTTAAATCTACCTATTTTCGGGCCAAGGTCGAACCTAAAAGCAACTTGAGCTATTAGTTGTACAAAATAAAGAACTAAAAGAAAAGTAGACAAGAATATTTTACTTGTGTGATTTGTCCGTTCAAAAGTACAAACCATACTAGTCGCAAGTGAAAATTTTGAAGAAAACAAAAATAGCGTGAAGTAAAGTGTTTTGTCATTAGATCAATCAGTTCCACCTCTCTGTAATCATCCTTGGGTTCAAAGCCATTTCCCATGTTAATTTCATGTAATAAATTAAAAATCTTACTTTACTAGTTCTGTACTGGTAGTGTGTTCTCCAACACACTATGAAAACATATGTAAATTCCTTTGGTTCAAATAATGTTCTCCGATTTGTATTTGTCTATCACTAAAGTATTTATTTCTTGAATTCAGAAACCGAGCAATGCAAAAGGACGTACATACTAATATGGCGCTAACTTGAACCATAAACCACACTTTTTCCTAAGAGGCCCCTACCACAGGACCCTAACTCGCACCTTAACCATCCTCCGCCTTCTATGTATCTCTTATCTAGCAGTTTTGACCTTGAATCGAATCCTAAATGGGATTGACTCTAGAGCTTTATAACTATTATTATTACTTGCTTTATATTATGTAAACAAACCAATTTGACTCGTGTTCACGTTTTAATATTCTATGTTTTATTCCGTGATTCCTCTATGAAATGAAATGTGCGCTTCCTATGAACATTTTTTTTCTTATACAACCACTAGTCCTCAAGATAAATATTTTGAAAATTTCAAAGTATCAAATGCCATTATAAAAAATTATTACCTAAGAGTTTAAACAAAAGAATCCTTCAAATCAATCTATTTTTTTAAATTATTTAAATAGTATAAATAATCCGTAGCTAACATACAATGCATCTATGGAACACAATCCGTACCAGATAGCCAGATTTAATCTCAATGTACACTGAAGTGGAGCTGGAAAAGGGATGCACTATTCAATACTTAACTTAATGACATTGTGAGAGAATATAGCACAGTATACTTAAGCTTTTAGAACCTTTTCGATACTCTGAGCATGGAATCTCATACATAAATAAGCATATTGTGGCAACCTACCTCTTAATTACAAATAATTAGAAGTTGACCTCTTCTCGGCCCAGAAAATATCTATTTATCTTTCCATATTTTAATAATAAAGCTTATGACGTCAGTAAGAGAGGGGGAAAAGCTAGTGGGGGAAACAGCAGCAAGACTAGCCGAAGTTGGTAGAACGTACTGAACCGGCACTTGGAACACTTCTCTCTCTCTCTCTCTCTCTCTCTCTGTACCGGCGCTTGCTGCTCTACTCAAACCATGGCCTTTCGAACCATTTGGCTACCTCTGCATCTCTCTCTCCTAGCCTCGCTATGTTTTAGACCGGCGTTGTCAGACCCCACACCTTCCTAGTGGGAATCTCTGCCTTGGTCTCGCTAAAACTAGCATCTCCTTGGGAGAGACCTCTCCCTCGTGGACGACGGTTTCCGTGGCCCCACAAACCTTACCTAGTAGCGTCTCCCACGGCAATCCAGTCTGCTTCTCTCCGGTTCTCACTCGCCTTTGGGATCTGGACGGTTTTCGCCTACCATTAGATACCGAGTGTGAATCCGTGGTCATTCCAAGACCACATAAACTACCTATAAACCTACCCTGTTCCTCTTCTTCTGAACATTCGGGGCACACCTTCTAAGATTTTATGGAGTCAGATCAAAACGAATAAAGCTGCCCGCCTACTAGGCCGCCAGCAGAGGTGAAAGACCACAGGTCCACCCATTTTATTTATTTCTTGGCGCTCGCCGGGCAGCGGCTAGAGGTTGTAGCGACCCTAGCCCGCGCCGGGCGTCCTCTCCCCACGTTGGGGATATCCGACATCTAACCCGACAAAACATGTTCAGAAAAAAGTTTTGTAACAAGTTTAGCATGTATATCGTAATGTGACAGTTGACGTTCCTTATTTTTTGTTTATCTTAAGCAAGGATTTCCCTCTCAGTCTTAAATAATTCAGTCTACAATTATATATTTATTTTACTGACTCGAGAAAATAAAACAATCAACATATTGCCGAATCCGAAGAGAAAGACTTTTTTTGTTACTTTTAAAGTTATTGTAATTTTACGTGAGAAATATTATTGAGCTGAGTAGGTTTTTGTTTCATAATGAAAAATGCGCTCGGTGACTGCTTTGAATTTTAATGAACTGGTTGGTTAAATCATAGCGACTTGTCTCGTCAATATCCTCCTTCCTCTAACCCTCTTCCTCCTTTCCTCTCTAAATATCATCCGGATTGACCGGCAGTCACGACATCGCCTTTGCCAACTTTCAGTTGACAGTTACAGGATTAAATATTATTATTATTGGGTTCAGTCTACATGTACGTAAAAGTAGTCTTTCGTTTATTTATTTCTATATAGATCCTCCACACGAGTCGTAGAAAGGTCATCTGGAATAAATGAAAACAATTCAACAATTAATCAGGGTGTAATGACCGCTAACTACATAATATAAATCACCCTATACTTTGTTTTATATATATTGTAGATTGGTTATAATATGTTATAAATTAATTTAAACAAATGTGAATAATATTACCAAACCATAAGTGATGTCAGTGTAAATATGGTAAACAATAAAAGACGCAGCTGCAAAAAAACTAGTGCAGAGGCCCCTGCAGAGGTCAGGTAGCTAGCTCCTGGGGCTGGGTGGGTCCTGGTCTAGAGTCTTAAGTTTTTATTTTGTATGTTTCCTTTTTTTGTAATCCGAAGGTGAGCCCCACCTAGTCCTGTTTATTTTGATTCTGTACTTTTAACTTCAAAAAGAAATGATGTCTTTTGTAATTCTACCCTCTTTCAAATGCATCTGCGTATGCAGCACGAAGAGTATTATATTGTTAATCTTGTTCATTATATTTTGGTCATATATTGTAAAAATTTTGAATAAAAGGGGTTTTTGGGGGGAAAAAAGTCCGGCCTTGTCAGACCCCACACTTTCCTAGTGGGATTATCTGCTTTCGTCTCGCCTCCTTTCGTGCACCGCACCTCCTTGGAAGAGATTTCTTCCTTGCGGACGACAGTCACCTGGGGCCCTACGAACTTTACCTAGTAGTGTCTCCCCCAGTGATCCAGACTGCCTCTCTCCGGTTTACACTCGCCTTCAGGATCCGGACGGTTTTTGTCTACCTTCAGTTACAGAATTCGTGGTCATTCCAATACCACATAAACTACCTACAATACCTACACTATACCTGTTCTCCTGAACTAAGTGCACTCTCGGGAAACATACGTATGAGATATGGAGTCAGACAGTACTACTGGTAAGACCCGTCATAAAGCAATTGTCCAGGTCATAGCCTAATCAATTTTCACTTCTCTTTTTTTTTTTTAAACCTTTACCAGGAACCCCTGATCTCTCACTTATGGGTCGGTCTATCTGTCCGTCTGTCCTAAGGTAGTATTCAGTTCCATTAACATGGAAGTCAATTTTGTGATTATATTTGACTACGCGTTAACATGAAAAATTATAAAATAATTACTTGGTAATGAAAAAAAAATGTTTGTGTCATATTGTGTAGGTTATCTAATTAAAGAAACATCTCGTTGCCTTGATGATTTGTGCAATGTTTACTTAGAAACTTTAATGAGACAATGTTATTAAAATTCTGTTCGCAACTGCAGGCTTAACTTACTTTTACGTAAATATCTTCCATTAAAGTTTCAATCTGTCGAATCTCCTTACATCGAAAACATTAATTTGATTTATTACCCTACTCAGTGTAATAAGTAAATTAATTAATACGATTTTAATATATTATTTAATGACCCTTCTTTATTTCGTTCATGGGACTACCTTTATTTTTAACACCATCAGGGAGTCATCTTCGATATCAAGCAGATAAGTATATAATCAGCCAGCGTTACCGATCATAGTTTGATCACATTTTTGTATTTTTTATATTTGTATTTTCGTTTGCATTGTTACTCCTCAAATCATTCAAAAGCTGCTATATTGGGTTCTATTACATTTTACAAAGGATAATATTACTAAGTATTGCTATCAAATCTGGTTGTTGAGGCAGACCCGAATCTTGAAGATAATTACTTTCGACTTCGGATTAAAATACATATTTTAACATTAATTGTATATTTTAACAGTAAACTGTGACCGATCGAATGCCTGCTGAAGAAATATCTGGGGTCTTGCCCCCTTTATAGCGGTAGAAATATCACCGTGCAGAATTTAACAGCCGTTCTGTGCACAGCTAACACTTATACAAACTAACTTATTTATATGTAATCGGCTCACTTGCCAATTCGATTAATTCCATAAAATAGAAAGTGGAGAAATACTTTTTTTTTTATATATTTAATTCCCTTTAAAGTAACAAGTGAAATACTCTTAAACTTGGCGGACATAGCTTTCATCTGAAGACACATAAAAAATGGCAAAATAGAATATCCTCATTATTAATAGTAAAATTTTGGACGACTAAGGGAGTTAAATGATTTGTGGAGTGAAACAAAGTAATAACAACAATCCGTCTTTAAATTATGTTTAGCTAAACAAAGTTCATTATTTTATATATTTTTTAAAGATTTAAATGAAATAACATTTATTACTTGATCAAGTGGTAATAAATTTAAGTGATTTAAACGGTTTGTTAGAAACGATAGGGCCTAATGTTAGACATTTGTAGATATGATCCGAACATAGGTTGTCCATCTTACACATTGACAAATACAAGACGGGTTGCATAAAAAGTCAATTACTACCGTTCAAGCTTTGCCTGCTTGCTGTCTTGCCTGATTGATTGGCTTAGCAGGCTCTCGAGCTGGCCTGTCTCTTAGTTAATAGAAAACCAATACATTTCATTAGGTAACATTTTAATTAATTGTATTGGTAGCTTTCAACCAAAAAATCCCTCCCCCCGCCCACGTCATCCCCCATAGAATTATATATAGGATACCCTCACTTAATCTGCATGAAGCAGATATACAGGTTTACTGACAAAAGCAGTATGTAATGAAAACAAGGATAACTCCAGTTAGTATGGTTCATCAGAGGTAAAGTATTAAGATGGACAGTTCAGTTTCAGTAAATAATTAAACTACGGACGTCACTGGACACCATAATAAAACTTGATGCGATGTTTTCATATGTAAACGACTCATTATATGTTCAAGGTAATATTGCTATTTAAATAACGTCGTTTTATAATTCTAAGCGCAAGCATAAAATTAATAATATTAACATAAACCGCCCGTTTTCCTGTATTTTTTGTTTTCTCTTACTGTTGTCAAGATTGATAATAACCAAAGCTATTGCTGCTTCGCCAGCCGCGTCAGTGGATACGAGCTAAGGACATGATTGGTCATTGCCAGGACTCCCCACTGTCACGTATTTATAGCAGGTCACAAGGCCACTGCCTCTTTAGTCTCCGAGGAGGATTATACGGATGAGTGGCACAGTGTAATGACTACGCTTGAGAATTAGGGTGGTTGGATAGGTTAAGATGGAATTTCATGAACTTAAAAGGGATGAGTTCAAGAATGTAGTGTATATCGTTTTGAAGGAGTTTTTTGCTGACGTAAGTAGGGTTCACAGCACCTTTGATTGAAAGGATTGGATACGCTTGATGTTTGACTTTTTTGTTGTCCCCCATAGCTATATTCCGTATGTTCATATTAACTTGAGTATATCCTTCTTCTATAAAAGATTCATTTATTTTAAACATTTAAATAGAAGATGTATTGTGGACGTAAGTATTTGATAATTACAGGATAATTTGCAAAAAATGAGTAAGGATATAATGAAAACTTGCCTCATCCAAGCATAAATTAAGTTAATTGACGTAAGAAGATTTCTATACATAATTTCGTAAATACTTGAGTTGGATTGACAAGGACAACTGAAGTTCGTTTTGTTTCATAAATTAGCTTAAACAATTCATTTCTGCTATTAATTAAGAAATTCAAGGTGAAATGTTAAAATTACGTAATTATTCATAAGATAAATGTTTCCTTGCTTATTAGGTACATGCTAATGGACAGCAGTAATCTAAAATGTTTCTAATATCGAACCTCATTGGTCCCTAATTAACCTGGGTTCGTTCTATCAATTCTGTGGTTTAGGCCAGGGATTGCCACCGGCCTTTGTTTGGGAGTGATTGGTTTCCTGTGCAATAGGATTTCATTTGACCATAAGGTTTAAAATACCCTCATTCTTCACGCGTGATAAAATTAGAAGAAGCTGAGAATTATTTAAGCGAACAGCAAAGAATCTTTTGTTTTTAAGGAGGATTGGCTGCCGTCAATGATTTAAGTTAGAAGATGCTGATTGTGACTTGGGCCTTTATTCAATGAATAATAAACTTTACAGTAAGGCTCTTGAACACCTTGTTGAAACAATACATGGGTTTCTGTTATTGTTCAATGAATAATAAACGTATGTTTTACCATGACGAAGTTTTATTATTCTTACATAAGCTGTTCAGCACATAATGTTTTATTCTTCAATGTTGGTTGACATCAAAACTTTGACTGATAAATGAACATTGAAATTAGACAGCCTTGACTGTCGAAAAGTTTATTTAAGTAGACAAAAACTTCATTGCTGTGTTAATTAATGTTTGTATCAATGAAGTGTCCAACGCCATTAAAAAACTGTAACTTATGCCTGATAAGACCCAGTTATCAAAAGGTTATCAACTTTTTAAAGCAACAGTGGAACGCTAGAGGAGACCTCGGTTTTCTTTTCATTCAAAATCTTTTGATTTCCATTAAACAACTATTTTATCCAAGAATCACGCGCCTCGTCATTTTCCCCTATCACATCGATTTGTTTCTTAACGTACTATTTTTTGATTTAAATTAAATATATTGTATTATTTAAATTTATGTAAACAAAATTTAGGATATAAGCAGTGAAGAGACAATATCGAAAGATGTTGCTTCTTAAATAAGAAATTCTTCTTTACACTTAAAATGATTTCTGCAACAAATGAAAAGATTTAAATTGATGACACAAAGTCCCCTTTGACGACTCTTAATAATTAGTGCTGGCTCTCAAACCATTATGTTTTACCATATTTATGACTCCGTTTTAAACACCAAGAAAAAAATCTAAACTTTGAATTTAATAAATACATTTTTAGTAGTTCCCGTACCGGGGCAGGCTTTTATTTTCACGTTTATTTTTACGGCCACTAACTTATAATTGTACATTTGTGAATTTAATAACAGTTCTTTGAGTTTGAAATGCTTTGATTTTAATTATCTGAAAGGTTTTACTCTTTAGGTTGCATATTGTAAAAGAGAATTAGTTAGCCTGGATTTAGAAATCAGGCCAACCATTCCCTTATCCCTAATCCCCGGAGGAAGTCCTAGTCCAGCTTCAATATTTAATCATGTGCTAGGCAGGCTACCCCAGCAGAGGGGGGGATGTCGCCCTATTTATTATCTGTGTAATGGATTAACCCTCATCATAGAAGGTGCCAACAATTATTGCAGTCGTATAATTTGACGTCATTTCTCCCTTTAATTAATTTTATTAATTTACTTAGGAAATTGATTAAAAAACAAGCAGGTTTTTTTTAAGTCGGTTCTTTGTTGTTTGGTTTTTGTTTATTTCATATGTATATACTCCCATTTAAAGGTAGGAAAGGGGGGTTTTGGGACCCAAACCCTTTTATGTTTGGAACAAATGTACTTTATTTCTAAGGGTTTGAACTAAAACCTTCACATTATGATCCAGTTACGCTGATCTTACAACGATACAATGATCTTAGTAACTATGAATAATTACCTTTGGGGGGTTTCAGAGACATGTTATCAGGCTCCAGGTGGAAACAAACATAATATAACTACATTAAACTTAACCATTTAGTCTTTGTAAATGTGTTAAAAAATTCTTGTGTGACCGCATTTGTATTATGTGGCCTTGGAAATAAAAATGTACGTATAAATTAAACAATTAACTTTGTTCTAGTGGATTGTTATAAGAAATTACGCAAATGATAATCTCTCTCGCTAAGAAAGATTAAATAAAACAAAAACGTAAAATTAAAAATCAAGATTGTTACAATAATGTTGACAAAAATAAATTATGCTTAAATTGATATTTTTAAAGTAATTAATCTAAAATTTAATAATTTTAAGTTATTTTTTTACTGTTATAAATTTACTGATATATCATGCTTATCCATTTATATTTATTTTTTACATTTATTATCATCTACAATTGCTAACGAAGTCAATTGTATTATATATCTAATTTGCTGATTGAGATGGAAAAATCTAGCATATTTGTTGATGTTTATAATGATTATGGAAAAAAGATGCTTTCCTTAATCATGTTTTTAAATTAATTTTACTTTAAATTAAAAGATTTAGGAAACAACAAGTAGTTTATTTCTAGGTACACATTTTACTGAAGATTTTTCTTTATTAATTCTATCATCGAAGTCAATATGTTTATGTCAGTATGTTTATGTCAGTATGTTTAAAAATTGGCTCAATTAAAAAACGACATTAACTTCATCAAGATTCGGTTGCCTTGGAACTAATTTTAGGCCGAAACCAAAACTGAACCATCGGTTGGACACCGGGAATAAGAAGTATCTTATTATTGGAATGATGGAAAACTAAACTTGGAATTATCTTAAAATCATTTTTTTATCATAAGCTTAAGACGAAAGTTTACCATCAGAAGAAGAGCAGCTAATGTTTGCCTTCAAGTGAGGCTGGTGCGAGTACATGTCTTAAAATAACTATTAATCTTTAAATCTCTGTAAAATTCTCACTAGAGATAAGGTTCACATAAGCACCTTTTACCATCAAATTTTATAAGAATCGAATATTTTACAAAGAGCAAGCATTATAAATTATATTTAATTGTGTAATAATTTTCGTTTTTACAACCTGTTTTTGTTGGCAGTGCGCTACAAAGCGATTTTCTATTCAGAATTAATTTAAGAACATTTTTTTTTTCTCTACTTCTGAATGGTAGCTGGAACTGTGCCAGGAAGGAGGTCTGTTGCTATTTGGATTTTTATTTTCTCCAACGCGACTTATACTACCAGCCTAGTTGGAAATATTCCTTGTTCCTATGGTTTTTATATTTGTGTCTGCTCTTCCGTTTAATATTCCTTCACTAACGGAAAAACTACTCTCCGCTACAGGAAATGTGGGCCTTTTGATTGGCCAGTGGGCTGTTACTTATATACTTTATCTTGTTTTTTGTTTACAACTTTCACGTAACATCTCTTTGCTCAGCGAAGAAATCCGATGTGATTCCCGGAACGACGTTGCCATGACTTTCGCTAATACACTGCCTCGAATGATGGCTCATATCAGTTTTTATAAATTATTATTTGAAATAAAGGACGGTCTCCCCTAATAGGCCAATGGATATTTTGTGTCCATTATTTAAAAAGCGAAACCTTGTTGTCATTGTTTTCTTTTTCCAGAAATGGGCGTTAGTTAGATATGTCTATAGAGTTCGCAGGTCCCAACTGATTGATATATTTAGTGAAGCCCAGCTTTCTTTCTTCCTTATTTTCCTCAGATATATAACACATTTCTTTAGGTGATTACCTGGTGAAAATCTATTGAAAGAGATCAGTACCCAATATCGGTGAAGTCCTGTCCTGTGGGGTATCCTTCCAGAGGTATTTGCATCGGCCTACTCACGCTATTGGAATGGTCTTACTGTCCGTTGCTAAATGAGGGATCTCTAGATGGTGGACTACCGTGAAGTTACTGAGTATACTGCCAGGTCCCTGTTCGGGCGCCAGTTAAATAATCTTTGTAGAGGAGAGTATTTTAATAAAAAATAAAGAAAATCTTTATTATGAAGTACAATCAAAACACTGGTATATACAAATATTAAGAGATCGGTTAAAACATACTGGGTGTAATGTCTGGGAACAAGTGGGGTCTGGGGCCAAAGTTGAGACATATAAGTATAAGAAAACGATAAGATTCTGGGAAATAGGGAGGTCTTGGAAGGATGAGGTTGCTTACTTAAAAATAACAAGGAACAATCAGTCACTTCCATGAAGTCACGAGACAGGTATACAGTTCTGCTCAATCCCCTTCTACTTGCTCTTAGCATTATAAAACTGTTGATAATTATATAGATATAACTTCTTGATGTGCTAAAATTACAATCTGCCTTGTTAGGGAATAAGTAATTAAGATAAATGTTCTCATTCATACCATATTTACAATTCATCATTCACTCGCTCCTTCATACAATATTTACAAGCAGCCCAGAGGCCACCCAAAACCACGTGGTTGTCACCTCCCTTGCATGCTAAAGAAGAAGCGGAGTCTTAGGAAGTCCCCCACGCTCCTTTGTCAGCCGCGTCACCGATTACGAGCCAGTGGAGGCTGACAAAAAGCGCGAGAGCCATATGGGAGGGATGATGAGAGAAACTGGATGTTGTGTCAACCTCTTTATCACGAATAATTATAGAATTATAGAATAATTTATTATAATAATTACACGAAAAACTTAAAGCGTCAGCTAAGAAAAGGGGAAGCTACTAGTGTACAAAACAGCCATAGGCTCCAGAGCAACACCAACCGCTGGCCTGCCTGCCTATATAAGCAGCCCGATTTGGGGGCCCATCACCTAGTAATGTATATATCTTTTACTTTTAACTACAATCTGATCGTTATGTAAACCAACCTCCTTCGAATGCATCAGCGCATCGCAGAAAAAGGAGAAAATTGTTAATTTGTAATTTGCAAATTGTTAATTGTTAAAAAGTTATAATTAAAGGGGTTTAGGGGGGGGGGAAGCATTCAATAGTTCAAGCATTCGACAGACTCTTAGCACCCGGCACTTGGAACACTGCTCCCTCTCTCTGCACTGGCGCTTGCTGCTCTACTCGAACCAGGGGTTTCTTATTCAACTACCTCTACATCTCTCTTTCCTAACCTCGCAATGTTTTAGTCCAGCGTTGTCAGACCTCACACCTTCCTAGAGGGATTCTCTGCCTTTGTCTCGCTAAAACTAGCACCTCCTGGGAAGAGACTTCTTCCACGCGGACAACTCTCGAACAGAGTAGTTCGAAAAAAAAAAGAATGCACTGTATCATCTAGGTTTAGGGACACTTTGAGGTCTACAGAATTTGCAAGAAGCTGGCGGAAGTGGTCTCAATCAACTGGGCCCATAATAAGAAGAATGAAGGAGGAGGCAGTTTGTGAATTGGCATTAGGGAAACGGTTATTATTATAGGGCTCTGATCGGAGGAGAAGTCATCGAGGCACGTGAGTGAATAGTTTAGTTTTACTAAACTATTGTAGAAAAAGAAGTCAAGGAGATCAGGATTTCGGTTGGGATCAGATGGCCAATAGGTGTCTGTGTCAGGAGAGATATTGGAGCAATGTTTTCGTGTGAGTGCAGACAGCAATGCACGTCCTCGTGTATTCGTGGATCTTGATCCCCAATGTTGTTGCTTTGCATTAAAGTCCGCGCTGACAAGGAAACGATGTCCGATGGAGTCGAGAAAGTAGATGAATTGGGAATCAGAAATGGAGTTATTGGGAGGGCAGTACACTGATGCAAGAGTGAGGGGGAAAGTGAAGGTGCTGATTTGACACTGCAGTGGACTGAAGGAAATCATGTGCTACCAAATGAACTATGTGATGGGAAATGGAGTTATGAACAATGACAGCGGTACCTGCATGAGCTCTTCCATCTGGGTGATCAGTTCGATAAGTCTGGTACGTCGATGTCGTGGAGTAGTGCTTTCAGTTCGTTAGTGTGGGTGTGGACACCATTTGCGTGCCAAAGGAGTCGGAAGGATCCACTTATGGATTTTGTTTAACGGGGATAAGGTAGGAGACAAGATTTGTAAGAAGGGAAATGGTTGATAATTAAAAATAGTAATTTTCATTTTATTTTGAGTGGGTGTTCATTTTTTTCATATCTAAGCAGTCTGTGATCACGATTGATTCCAGCCACAATATGTTTCCTCACTTTTCTTTATAGTCTAAGCATAACCCTAGAACAAGCCAAATCCTCTTAAGAACTCTTTTTGACGGCTTATTTGTCAATTAGGATAGAATATTATTTCTTCTTTCAATTCTTATCTGTTATACTCCCATTTTCATTCGTTTTTCCGAGACAGGGATCAATATTCATCTAGAGAAATTAACCAATTTTCAATTAATGTAACGTAATATTTAGTTTGTCAGATGTCGTGACCTGCATTCTGGCATTGGCCAGTTTCTCCTATCATGCCCTGAGCGTCTGTGACTCTCGCGCTCGTGGTCCACTGGCTCGTATCCGGTGACCCGGCTAAGATTGATTATATTTATTGATTCGCTGAAGTGATGTTTGGTTTCATTATTTGCTAGAATGATTAATGCAAGAGTTACTATAGAAAGATGCATTCACGATCCCCGAGAAAAATTTTTTTTGTAACAGATTTATTGTTGAGCTCGGTTAGTTAGCTAGTTTAGTTTAACTAGGAGAGACTGGCTCTGTTTGCTAGGACTAAGACATTGAGACCCGGATGCAATATATACCCAAGCAGTTGAGGAAATGACTTAACTATTTACACAGTCTCAGAGCTGACACCTTCGGTAATTAATTCGCCCACAGATGCTGGGGCTATTTGCAGCGGGCATACCTACATTCTAGCCAAGGTCTAGACTGGATCAAGTTTATTCCTCACAGTCTGTGGTAGGTTGATATTGAGGAAGGGAGGTGTGTCACATGGCGTCGTGCATATGCGGGATGCAGACAGATACAGATACGGAATTTCTTCGCTAGTTTTCTTGGCTACAAGAGGAGAGTATAAAGTTCCACCTAATAAACTAGATTTTGCGTTCAATTTAGTTGATATATAACTGACGATTTTCCGGGCATTGAAATTCACTGTCTGGGATCCTATACAAGTAATCAACTATTCAACGTATGAATAGTTTGAAATTATGTCTTTTGGTTTCATTTTCAATTTTACGAATCAAAATATTCGTTACATAGAAATGTTAATTCTTGGGTAGGCGCGATGCAAATTACTAATTAAAAATCAGTTTTTTACTATATAGCTGTCGTCGCCTCATAACCATAAATTCTATGCAAAGTTTTATTTTCTGTGCCGTAAGTAAAACCGTTCTTAAATTATTGCTATGTGTTCATAAAATATGTTTATGTCCCTTTTAAATAGGATGTGTTTGAACCGTTGCGTTGGGGCACCCCGATCACAAGTCCACACTGATTAGAAGCAGCTGAAGTTCAAATCGAGAGTTTCTCCTATCCACCAAGAATCATTTGTCTTTTTTTTTATAATTGTTTTTAAATTCACAACAGAATAAGAAGCACATCTCAATAAAACAAATTAAGAAGTATTGCTTAACTTACCTTACCGATAGAGAAATCTGAATCCCTAGTACGAGATGAAATATATTAACGATGCAGCATTAAATTCATATTGTCGCTTATTTTGCAGTATAAATTGAATTAAACGAACGTTGGTCACTCGTCTACTCTAACTACATACAATTGTATCCAATGCATCCACAGAATATAAAAAAAGATACCTAAAGATTCGTCCGGATCTGCGAGATAAGGTTCGTATTTACCCGCTAAACTATTCCCATCCGACCACAAATCCTTCACTCAAGTCAAGTTCATCTGCCCGAGATAAATGTTGGCCAGGATCAGATGTTTGGTCTATCTGGGAACAGAACAGCTGTTCAGTATCAACTAGTTTTGGCTCATTGGAAAATAGTTTTGTAATTTTTGTTTCCTATTTATGTCGTTTTTTTTTCATGTATCTGACGCATACACAACTTGATATAAACCGTCTTCCAGATAAATTTGATTGCAAATTAACACATTTTTATCTTCACCCATTTGTGTCGATTAGCTTCATTTACTCTTAGTTATTAACAACGGGATTGGTTGGCTACAATGGTTTTGATGTGGGTTTTATAGTGCTGTTTATCTATCGGTACATTACCTGTTCAATTTAACAGCCTTCTTAAAGTTTTGTTTTTATTAAATGGTGAACACATAAGTAGGCCTGAAAGTCACATTTGCAACACGTCCAAAGATGAATGTATAAAGCAGAAGCAGAAGGGTTGAATGTAGAAGTACAGTATAAGAACACGATAAAGTCGTATTTTGTCAAGTTACTCTTATGTGAAATTGTCAATTATGACTTTTCTATACGACTTACTATTCTACGAATCCACTGAAAATGAGCTTAGACAGTTAATTTTTATATGTATTTTTAACGTGAATGTCACTGGTGAAATATGAGCGAAATGTATTGTGTGAATTTTTAAATGGTCTGCATCTTCACATATTTTCACACAACGATCTATCTGATGCAGATATGCATAATATCTCAAAAGTCCCATAAAATATGATGACAATCTGTCATCTTTTTCCTTCAACCTAAGCCAACGGACTCACAATTTATATTATATCACGGCTACCCATGATTATTGTTTATATGTTGGTATCTATAAAATCTCTACGGCACTAGATAGAGCATATATCTGTTACATACTATAAAGTTTTACTTTGTAGATAATACGACAATAACAAAACAAGAGGTGTAGGAGAAAAACACTCTAAAACTTCTTATTTTTCCCTTCCATTGTTTGTGTTTGGTCTTCAAAAAGAATTTCCACTTCTATGAATTTTTTATCATAGAACTTCATTACTGTGCTACATCATTTATGAATACACACTCATCACCGATACATTTTTTGATTTCCAATTATCCCAAAATCAGCTCTCATTCACTTTGCACTGTATATCATATTCGTATATAACATCTGTTTAGAAACCATTAGATCGATGAATGCCTACTGGTTATTATTATTAATTTTTAATAAAAACTTAATTAGTTAATTTTAATTGACCAATAATAATTTTATTCGTTTTTTTTATCACGATTAGAAATATACGATTACGCACTTATACATTTTTCACTTATTTCTTGTGTGGTATAATTCCGCGGCACCCTATGAACTCTTATGGTCTATAGCCAGTCGGCTAGAAGTAGACTACACAACTCTAAGAGTTCTGATTGCATGGACTGTAAGTTGCCATTCACTAACTGCCCAGTGGTTAGTAATCGGTTTTCTTACTGACTTGTTGAAATCTCGATCCCATTCCGTTCCTCGTTCACCCGACGTAGAGACCTCTTCCAGTCTCACTCATCGATTGACCTGATGTAGGCATGGAATGAATATCCGATATTGCATTACATATCCAGCGGGTATACATGCTCTGAGGCTATAACCTTTATAAATGTTAGGAGCTGTGATGTAAGTGTATTTGTATCTGGCTGGAGGCGCAGTTCTGGGCTAGGGGAAAGGGGTCCCTTAGGATATTGGCTGCTGGAGTGTATTGCTAAACATTTACCGCTGTCTGTCACGTGGAATGTTATTCAGGGGAAATTCTTCTATATGTTGTACTCCAGGCGATGATATAAGAGTACGCATAAAAGCTTATAACATAATGCGTATAATGAGTGATTTGATGGTACTTATTGAGTGCTCTATTAATTGTAGGTTAATATTCTTAAGAGTAAATACAGTAATAAGATACTGTCGGGTCATTGTGGGTGTGTCCCCAAGGTGGGAAGAGGACGCCCGCCGCGGGCTAGGGTCCCTACAACCCCCTGTAATCCCGTAGCACAGTCATTGCACTGTACCACTCATCCCTATAATCCTCCCCCGAGTCCTGGCAATGGCCAGTGTCGAGAAATTTTTCCCCAAGGTGGAGAGAGAAGGCCCGCTGTGGGCTAGAGTCACTACAACACTAGCCGCTGTCCGGCGAGAGCCAAGAACGAGATAAAATGGGTGGACCTGTGGTCTTTCACCTTTGCTGGTGGCCTTGTTGGCGGGCAGCTTAATTCATTTTGATCTGACTCCATAAGATCTTAGAAGGTGTTCCCCGACAAAGCACTATGTTCAGGAGAAGAGGAACAAGGTAGGTATTATAGGTAGTTTAAGTGGTCTTGGAATAACCACGAATACACACTCGGTATCTAAGGGAAGGCGAAAACCGTCCGGATCCCAAAGGTGAGTGTGAACCGGAGAGCGCCTGACTGGATCGCTGTCGCGAAAGCAGTAATTGTTGTTTTTATATCGGGCTGCTACAATTTTAGACGTGTACACGTTGAATAGTACAGGGGATAAGACGGCTCCTTGGGGTACTCCACAGGTCAGTGGCACAGCTTGGGAGAAGCTATCACCCACCCGTACCCGCATCAATCTGTTGTTCTGGGAGCTAGCCAGAATTGCATACGAGTTGGATTCCCGGCCGCAGAATATTTGACACATCGTCCCGCGGGACACCGAGTCGAATGCTTGATTGCAGTCAATCGAAATCATAGCCGTGGCTATGTTTCAATTCAAGTTATGGCTAGATTCTGAATGTAGCTTTAGAAGGGGATGTTCTGTGCTCATACTGGATTGAAATCCAGACTGTTCTGGCGGAAACATGTCATTTTCCGCACAGTAAATTTTGAGATAATTCAATACAATTTTCCCCGTTTGCCGTAGCAAGCTGATCGGGTGGTAGTGGGCTGGGTGATCTCCACACTTAGCTAGCTTGAATAATGGAAACAAGATGGCTTGTTTCCATTTGTCAGGAAAATACCGCAATCTTATACAAGTTGTCTCATTTCTGGGACACTGAGCCACCTCATGAGGTCCCGCACATTGTACACACTTTATTTTTCGCCCTATTTCGTCTTCCTCAGGGTGAAACGATTTATGTTGGTTGTTTTGAGCATCTGGGATAGATAAATAGTTGTCTCTCTCCAGAGACAATCACTGGTGGTTGCTTTTCACAGTCACAGGTGCCACGGGTTGCGAACTTTCAGGTTACTCGCTAGAGAGTACCTGAAATTTATTTCCGACCTTAGTCGACTTCTTTTTGGTAGGGCGCTGAACCTTCACTTTTATTTTGGGGAAAACAAAATCTTCCTCTCTGTCCAGGGTTGGTGGCATGGAAGCCGGCCGCTTCCTGGAAGCATCCACTTCCATCTTCCGCAAAATAGTTCACACAAAATGGTTAAATTATTTAATGAGGTACCGTCCCCATTAGTCGCAGCACTAATTACACAGGCACTAATATAGTCAAAACAGTTACCTTATACAGGCGTCACCTGAGACGCAAAACAGGTGCAAAGTGGTGTTGGCGTCTAGCAAGATGGTGGCTGAATCAAAAACAGGAGATGTTCACTCAACAGACGCTAACACTGGGTCCTGAGAGTTCTGGCGAATGTCCCAAAACGCGCTGCTTGAATAGGCAGGCCAGTGGTGGGGGGGGGGTCCCCACCTGCGGCTCTTTCGTACATTAGTTTAACACTCTCTTAACTGAAGCTTTAAGGTTTTTTTTCATTATTAACATATGGAAACATAGGTATATATTTTCTGGACCGAGAAGAGGGGAAATTCTAATTATTCGTGATAAAGAGGTTGACACAACAGATACCCTTGTATATCTAAATAACAACTGTATTAAAAAAACAATCACGTCTTTTTTTTTACACTGGCAAAATTCTGTCCTAATTTAGTCCCATTACTTTAGTCTTAAGGATTCCTGAATTAGTGTGAAATGTAGGCACAATATAAAATTAAAAAATTTGAACTCTAAAACCATCCTGTGAAAAAATTGTGTTGCTTTTTCCATAAAGTTGTTAATATAAATCGTAGTTTAATATTTACATTGTATTATAATTAGTATTTCAAAAAAACAAACTTTAGGAGGTATTGTCGTCATTCTCAGCCCTGAGGATCTCTGAATACAAGAAATGTCGTCTGTTGTTATTTTATCGATAATAAAAGATATTTTAAGAAAAACTTCAAGTTGTTTTTAAACTAATTTTATTACAATATAAATATCAATGAATAATTGTCTGTTTGAGCGTTGCGCTGAAGTATAATATTATATAGACAAATAATCTTAGATACGGTTGACTCAAATGTAATAGTTCATAACAATAAAAAAAAAAACATGCTGTTAGTGTGAACATCATGCAGTTAAGTGACGTTATTAACTGTGCACTATAATCGATATATTATGAAACTACAAAGGTATCATAATGCCCTTGAGACAACCTTGCTCCTGTCTTCCCTACAATTTTGGGGAATTACTGGAATAATGGCTGGTCAAGGAAGCGTAAAAGAAGCGGCCTTGAACAGCCGAATTGAGCTACTCGATTTATTTTTTATTTTTGGCTCAGTTTGGTTTGGTGTAGCGAATACCACTGCTGAGCATATTATTGTTAAAAAATGTTAAAATTATTGATATCGTTAACCAAAGAATGACATTTTTTAATATTTTATGATTAAAACCATGTGTAAAATTATTTTTATAAATAATTAATTATCCAAATTATAAACAATTTGACAGCTACTAATGAAAGATTTTTTTTTGTTGGGCTTCAATATTTTCTTTGAAAGGACTTATCAGTCGTACATCTTAACCCATAGCAGTTTTAAAAAAAAAATGTATTTGTTGCGTATGTGCGAGTAACAGGATGTCCTGCTTGCTGTTGATTAAACTTGATTGTAATAAACGACCTTGTAACTATTTGATAAACCTATAGTCTAAGAACAGTTTGACTTATTACTGTAGTATTTATTTTATTGTACGTATTGGTCCTACTTATAATGATTATGATAATATTTGTCCAATGAGTTGTTGAAAATCTTCGAGGTGGGTGTTAATAACCCCGCAAGTGCTCCCTTTTTCAGTTTTTCTATTTCTTCGGGATTTGTAATCAATCGATTTCGAAGTTTTTTGTATTTCCAGTCTCCTATTTGGAGACTGTTTAGAGACTCGGTTGCTCGCGCAAATGGATGCGCTTACCCATTCCACAAATGCCGTTCCATTTTCGCTGATACTGTTAGTGGCTTCACTTCCATATCAGTACGTGCTAACTCTAATCTTAAAGCTATATTATGTTGGGGTTTTTCGCAAACTCTCTTGGCATGGAATGGCTAAGTTGGGTCCTAAACTGAGACCTGTTTTTTTCTTGTAAGGATCGATTTGATCAAGGAAATTATTCATTAAAGTCTTTCGCGAAAATATCGACAGATAACGTCATAATCAGCGATTGCCCACTAATTCTTAAATTATTTATATTTGATCTGCATTTTTGCTATAATACTTTATCTCGAGTATTAAGGAAGGATTGCATGCTTCTATCTGAATGTTATATTCTTTTCCTAGTGCATATTCAGGATTTATTTTTTTGTTTTTATTAGTTTTCATTTTCCTATCAAGGCTTCTTTATTCGATAATAATAAAACTGATTCACATTTACATAATTTACACTAATACAAACAACTGAAAGAAAGAAAAATATTGAAAAGGATAATGAATAGTAAACCAAGACGGACAAATAAAAGCAATATAATAACTATTTAATGAGAAAAAAATAATGGCCTAATGATACTTTTTTTACTAGAACTAACAATTATTAAAATTTCCACCAATTTAATTACAAAATACAACTAATAAGAAGAGAAACACAAGAGAAGAAAAATTATATATTCCTGGATAAACTAACATGAGTTGACCATTTCTTTCTCTCTTCTGTCATTAAATGATATATTATCACGGCACGTTATTAAGACCCAAGTAGACGTTTTTATAGTTTGTAACTGAAAAAGCTGTGTTTTCGTCTGTCTGTCTGTTAGGTTGTACTCTCACTTCTATACCAGCATTGTATTATAGCATTTTAGTCCACAATTGCATAACGTTGATGATATTTTTTTATTCATTTACGAATATATAGTATAATCGATCAAAACAACTTTAAAAACTGCAGACAAAAGTTGTTTTAATCAATTATGAAGGTTCATCCCACGACGGCAAATCCTCCAAAGAAAACTATAGTATCGTTTTAATAATTGTCTGTTACCAGGAATGGAGTTTCTGACTCGTTCCTTCTTTGAGAGTGTGGCTCAACATCTCAGCCAGCCGTCGGATGGTCGGTAGGCATCCCAAAAAAACAAAAGTCTTAAATAAAAGAAAAACCTTGGGATCAGTTACGCTTGCCTGCACTCATATAAGGTCGTGAAAAAAAGTTTGAGAAGAAGCAGGGAAGTGACAAAAGAAGTTAGCATTAATTTCTACCGAGAAGTTTTCTCTTGTCTCTTAATTCTTTTGAAAATGATCTAATGCATGAAATAGTGCCTTAACTTTTCCAGTGTCACACCTTGGCATATTTATGATCTTTGTAGAAGTTTTTTTCTTGTGAAAAACATTGTACATTATCTTGGTATTAATACTGTAAAGTTTGCACGGAGTAAATCTCTACTTGCAATAGCTTCGCGTGCTTTAGCCTCAACTTATATTTCAAATTGAAGACTAGACATCATTACCGGGCTAAGAGCCAAACAAAATAATAACTGTAATATTATAATAGTATAGTATAGTATCATTAATTAATGATCATAGCATTTAGCCCTCTTTTTAGGTTTTTGGCAATGGCACTTCTAGTCTAACTCAGGTTTATTTATTTTTTATTTTATTTAGCCCGTTCTTGAGGTTTAGTCTTGAATTATTTAGCTAAGCACTCACTACCTCAGTCACGTCAATCCAGGTAATATGGAAAAATTAACTAAGGACTCTTTGTTAAACCATTGAACACTACAATCAGAATTTCAAATAACAATTACTGCTTTAGTTTCAACCAAACATACGGGATGTTCAAGTGAACACCAGCTCTCTTTATTTCTGCAAAGCACAATTGGTAGGATTTATATCTCAACTAATTTCCCCCAATCAACAAAGTTTACTTTTCTATAAACTTACACTGTCATTCCCAGTGTAAATAATTACAAACCAACACGTTTCTCATCTCGTAAATATGTCATCTCTGTAGGTAGGCAACCACCAGGTAATGTGGTTCGGCTAAATGGTTCTAACTAATGATTTATTGCATGTGTACATTTTGCAATGTTCTAAGAGCAAATTTGGCTTGTTGGTGATGGAAATCGCTCCAAAGTAGTAGACTTTGAGGGATTAGCGAAACAAGAAGAATATTGTTAGTTCAATAAGTTAATAAAGGGACAGTAAGTAAGTGATTAAGAAATAAGGTCTAAGTAAGAAGATTGTTTACGTTGGGGGTTAATTGGCTAAGGTCTTTTTGACGGTGGATATAAGTGGTGCACTAAATTGAAAAAGGATATAGGTTAAAGAGAGGATAGTCGTGATCAAAAGTAGAGGGGGTTTAATCGTCAACAAAATTACTAGACAAAATAATTATCGATCAACTAGCAAATTATAAATTATTTGAGTCCACTGTTTAGAGACGTTTATGAAATACATAGAACCAGTGCTACTTTTTTAGATTAGACATATTGATTGAAAGGCGATTAAGCACATTTTTTTTTAGAAGCTACGATCTACTTTCAGGTCCTTAAATATAGCGCATATTACCAAGTTTATTTGACACTTCAAGTTGACCACGTTGATCTCGAATCCGAAGCAGGCCTGTAGATCGTGAGAAGGATATCACTCTCGTGTTAATGATATCGGAGCCGCATTATTGACTGATAAGCGACGAACGTGACAGATCCGTGTCCGTCACCTTGGTGGGGGGGGGGGTGATCTGAATATCTCCGAGCTTGTCTCTCTTTCTCTCTCTGGACTCTCGAATAACAGCTGCTATGGCCCACTTAGTCTCATTGGAGGAAGTGAGTAGACGTTTGAAAAAATAAATAGCCATTTCTCAATAGGAAAATAAATGATGCCAGGCAGTACTTAGCAAGGACTTAAGTGCCAATAACAAAATCCTTGCCTTTAGTACACCATGGGATGTCCCAGATTTTAGTTTTAAACTGCAGTGCAGTTTTCTTATTTTTTTTTTAAACCTCATGACAACTGACATGCTTTTTAGCTCATCTCTAGCCATAAATAAAAGTTTCACAGTTATAACATATTAATAAACATTTGTTAATCTATGAAAACCTTGAGGTCCCTAGGCTGTAACCACCCTGGAAACAAAAACCCAAGTATCAGTTCGTTGCCAGCAATAACCAAAGTAAGTAATCATAGGAATAATTAAAATAATTTATTCTAAATCTACTAACTATTTCTAAAAATATAGAAACATAAAAAAAGAAATGAAGAAAGGAGCAGTTTTCGGGCATGGTTTCTGCCAATATCTCTCCTTTTCTGTTCATATAATATAAAATATAATAGCCGCCATCACAGTGCGAAAAGAGAAATTTAGGGCAAGACTCATTTAGGCCCAAGGCCCCTCGCTCGACTTTGGAAAGGACATTAACCAAAAGACAGTTGCCCGACTCTTAATATTCCCTTTTATCTTGTAAATTCTATTTTCTGTCTTAGGAAAGCTACTCTGATTGCCGAAAGTCTCTTGCGTTTCTCATTTTCAAAACGTTTCTTTTTTTTTCTGTGTTATTATATGGAATCCACCGTCTGTAATTTTAAACTGTAAAATCTGTAAAAAGTTTCTTATTTATTTTATACTAAATACATCCGTGATCAAGTAAAGGGATCAAATAGTTCCTCACTACACGGAAAAAGAATTAGTGAATTTGGTCCACAAAACCATTGAAGGTTAAAAAGGTAACTCTGAAACATGTTGTGGTTTTATATTAATAAATTTGGTATGCATTAAAATGTACGCTGTTGTCTCGCCTTTGAATGATACTGAAGCTAGTCGTCAATGACCTCAGAAGTAATTTTTTTTAAGTCTTTTCACATGGCTGAAAATAAATTAAAGATGATCAAGCTGAAAAAAACTGTAAAGTAGTTATTTTTGGTCTAAAAGGCAGATATGTTTTCAGTAATGTTAAAGAAAATCACGTGGTTGGTGGTCCTCAACATGATATAGTATTGAGTTTAACTATGTAAAATGATTTTTATATCATTATAATCAATAATAGGTTAATAATAATTATAGTATTCAATATATCTAGTTATTGTGTGACAGGCTAATTTTTAGCCGCTTTACCTCAAATCGAATGAGGTTTAGATACATGGTTTAGTAGGCTTTTTTCGCTCCTCATTTTTGAGAGCAACAATCCTTACAGTTTCAAAAAGAGTTTTTACAAGAAACCCAATGTTCAGGACTAAAAAAAACAAGTTTATTTTCAGGTACCCTGGTAGTTTAAAATAAAATACTTCCCTTTTTAGCTTCATAAAACATACGGAGTAGGCTTTTCATAAGTATTATATTTAATAAGATTTTAAGGAACTCAGAGAGCCCTGCGAGTATCTCTTGATGTCTGTTCTTCACTTTCTACTCATTAGTTAATTTTCTTTATTTATATAGGTAAATAAAAATGTTTATAATTAATTTTGTTTATTAAAAAAAAGTCGCCCTATCTCTGAATAATCAAAAAAAAAAATTGTGCGACTACTGATCAACTGGTTTCATGCTGTTGTTTTCGCATGTCAGTCCTAATGATACACATGTATGGCATAGTTATCTCAACCACTTGCCAGATAGAGTATCAGCCTGGCGTGACTAATAGCTAGGAAGTGAGTGAGACACGTTACTTATTGTCTAGGTGTCCACTCGCAGCATTCATTAGTGTGCTCCTCCGTAAATAGCTCCCTTCCTTCCCACACTGACAGGCTGCAGATCCTGCATCTCTCCCCATCTCTATATGTCGCTTTAATTAGGCCGTTCTCCTCAGCGTACAGGCGTATTTCAGAGCGAGCTCTTAGCCCAATTAAATACGCTCTGTTTCTTCCTCTGCGCCAGGGCCCCAACGCAATAATCTACTGAATAAACTAGGAAGGACGCCTTGTCACAAAACTAATAGGGCCGAAGTAAATAACTAAACTCTAATGGTCAACTTTACTCTCAAGTTATTAGTCTTCGAAACCCTTGTGGATTCAAATTACAACCCCTAAAGTATACTTAGACGGCCATTAAACAGCGCAGAAGTTCATATATATACATTGTTGTGGCCGCCTCTTAATTATAAATAATTGAAAGTTCTTTTTTTTTCCATAGCTCTCAAACTTATAAAAATAGGATGTGGAAAAATTATTTTGGATTGATAGGTGCCTTTCACTAAGGGGAGTCCCCCTCTTCTCGAATCATATTATACCTGTCTATGTTTCCATATTTGTTGTTATTAAAGATTATGACGTCAGTGATAGTAGGGGGAGGAGCTAGTGGAGTGGGGACCCATCCCCACTTCCTCATGCCGCCTGGTGGGGGCCCATCCCCTCCAGGTGGACCGGCTATATAAGCAGTGGCAGTAGGCCGGATTAACATAACGAGCCGGACCGTCACTTGGAACACTACTCTCTCCTCTCTCTCTCTCTGCTCTGGCGCTTGCTGCTCTACTCAAAACCATGGTCTTCTCATTCAGTTGAATCTGCATCCTCTGCATCTCTCTCTCTCCTAACCTCGCTATGTTTTAGTCCGAAGTTGTCAGATCCCACACCTTCCTAGTGGGAATCTCTGCCTTCGTCTCGCTAAAACTAGCACCTCATTGGGAGAGACCTCTCCCTCGCGTACGACGGTTGCCGTGGCCCTACAAACTTTCCTCGTAGCGTCTCCCATGGCAATCCAGTCTGCTTCTCTCCGGCTCACACTCGCCTTTGGGATCCAGACGGTTTTCTCCTACCCTTAGATACCGAGTGTGAATTCGTGGTCATTCCAAGACCACATAAACTACCTATAAACCTACCCTGTACCTCTTCTCCTGAACATAGTGCTTTGTCGGGGCACACACCTTCTAAAGATCTTATGGAGTCAGGTCAAAGAGGAAGCGGAGTCTTGGGAAGTACCCCACGTTCCTCTGTCAGCCGTGTCACTGGCTACGAACCAGTGGAGGCTCACGAAGAACGCGATAACATGCATGATTGGAAAAACTGGCCATTGTGAGGGCTCTCATTGCCACGTATTTATAGCAGGTCACGAGGCCACTCCCGTTTTAGACTCCGAGGAGGATTATTGGGATGAGTGGCGCAGTGTAATGACTGTGCTTGGGGATAATGGTGGTTGGATAGGTCGGGTATAATATTATTGATAAAACAGTAAATAAACATATCTGAGTAAATTAATAAAGGGGTAACAGGACCAATAAACATTAAACTAAATGGTAACTTATGATTAAAAAAAAAACAATATTCTGCGTATCTTATTGTATACATATTCTACATATTGTTTTGCTTAATAATTACTGTAGTGGATCCACTTATAGTTTTTATACACTAACTAAATGTACTTTAACTTAACTAACACTCTATAATAAACATATGTGTAATATTTAAAATGATAACTTTATGTGGTACTTTTGCCCCATTTCAGGTCAAGTGGCTAAGCTAACATCCTATAAAATATCCTCCTTCTACCTACTACCCTTGTAGGGAGGGGGAAGACTCTTAATTTGGGATTCTATCAGTATCAAGGTGTAAATCCTCGCCGTAAGCTTTCATAAATATTATTTAGTTGAATAGAATAAACCCTAACGAAGTGATTTAAATTCGAACAATTCATATTAGGGTAAAATATTCGAAGGCTAGATTAGATGCACTACCTTCCATTATAAATATAGTGTGAGAATATATTCCCTTAAGGCTCCAACGATATCGCTTATGCTAACAAAAAAAAAAAAACAGTTGACTTACGAAAGTATGCTAATGAGGTATTACAACGTAATACATATTTCCTCTTCCAGTAATAAGTTTGTCAAACAGGGGACAGGACAAAAACTCTTTAGGTAGGATTTATAATGCAAAACCTGTTCGCAAAACCGGCGATAAATTCTCTGTGAAATATGTAACGAAATAGTCCTGCGTGACGACGTCTGTGGTGGATAAATTTCATCCGAAGAGTATTCGTGGTCCAGAAAAATGTTGATAACTAATTTCTATCCCTGGCATTGGTTTATTATCTGGGATTGAACAGTTCAGGAAAACGAGAAATTCAGATCCCTTTCTGAGTGATAACGAAATCCAGGAGGTTTCAGTCCTTTAGGCTGCTACAAAATAATATTTACTTCTCTTATAAGTTCAGGATCGAATATTCATTATTTATTTTCAATTATCTTTCGTGATTTCTTTTGAACTTATTTATTTTACAAGGCATTTCTTCATCGCGGCATTCTATAGCCAAAGGCGCTTAAAATTGTTTTCTTCATCTAATTCGGAATAATTATCGGCATACTTGCCTTAAATAAAATATAGCTTAGTTTGGTAATACTGAAAAAAAAAGTGGCAAATATGCATAGTTATAATCGTAAATAACACTTTTTAATTACAGCATGGTTTTGTTTTATCCGGCGACCGCCAATGGTGCGATAGGCCCCTAGACCATGGCATGCGATGTAGTCATCTATAATTATTATTAATGAACTCTTAAATCTATTTCTCCTTTCAGGTTGAGAACGGTACTACATAATAACAGCGAGCTGAAAGCTTTTCTAAAAGGGACTATTCTCATACCCAGGTTTACCTAACGGTACGTCCATCAACCAAAATATAAATATAGGCTTACTTTATTTTCTCTTGATTACTTCGAAATTGTAGATCAATTTTGGGTAAGTAGCAAAATTTGTACGCTTTCGTTGGTTTAACCGTATGAAAAGAACCGTAAGAAAAAGAAGAACGAAATCCCTCTTGCTCATTGTTTTAATGAATATAATTGAGTTTCCCTGCAATAACTCTTTCTATCAGAAATCACAATATCTGCAACTTCATTGATGTGAAAAAGAGGATTTAGTTTCAAACAGTGTTAATCGTTTTTCGTCTGTACGAATCTAATTAAATCGAAGGCAGTAAGTTTGTAGACGACCACCTGAGATGTGAAGACTCACAATTCCGGACATATTAAGGACCCCCTATAGAGAACTGGTCCTATACATTCTTTGAGGACAATGGTTAAGGGCTGTATTGTGCGTGCCCCTCTTATTGCCAGTATGGAAGAATATTGGATTGACGCTGTTCCGTTCTTTTGTGGTGACTGTTGGAGATTACAGACAATTCAAGGCGGTTTTAGAGGTCCTATACCTTTCATAAAAAGTCAGATTTTAGTTTGGAAAATTCTCTCCTGTAGTTTGGATATAACGTTCATCAAAACTTCATCAGCAAAAAATGAATAGTATTAAATTTACCTAAATCAAAAAATATCATATGGACAGGTTATATTATTCGGTTTTATTCACGCATCATTTAACTGGACCATGTGTTACCCGTGGTTGGTTTTGCGCAGCTCGCCTCCTTATAATGCTTCAATTTAAGTTGATTCCAACTTAATAAATAGCATGCCAGTGTGAGGTTTGCGATGCTAAGTAAACTAATTAAGTCAGTTTCTTAAGATTTATTCAATTTTGCTACAAAGAACAATCAACAACGATTTATTATGACATTTATAGCTTCAATTGGGTGTAACATAATATTTCTTAACATTTATAAGAAAAGCAAAGAATGGTCTCTTTCAGCGCCTGGATGAAGTCTAAATTTCTTTCTGATCCCTTTCACTATAACTAACTCGAAGCTTTAATTGTACTTTTATTTGTTCAAACTGCACTCTCTGGTGGCAAGTCGATTTTAACTAATGGCAGGAACTGACCATTAGGGGATTTAAAATATTTATGATAAAATTACTTTTCACAACATTTATTTTTCTTGAGTAAGTATAATAAAAAATCACTTCACCTAACAGGTTAGCCACTAATTATATAATTTTTTTTACCAATGGTACTTGGATAGTGAGCAAGTAGTCCTGGCCTACGCCCCCCCTTCATTTGCAGCTCTCAATATCCTTGTTGTATGTAAGAACCTTGACAGCCTTTCAAGTACTTCCCTTGCAAGTCTATTGACCTTTTGTTGGCTTCTTTTCTCGACACCTGGGGTTTATTCCTCGGAAAATATATCTCCTGAGAGCCTCTTAAATTGTCTCTCTTATTATGTTAGCTGCCTACAGTAACCGAGGTCAATCAGCGATTAAATTTAAATGTACAATTTTTGAAACACTTTAATCAATTCCGTATAGCTCACCTACCCCGTCACCTGGCTGGACGTCACCCACACAAGAGTGCAAATTAGTGAAACCAGCAGTGTTTTAAAAAACTCATCCCCCGATCATTAATTAGGGTAGGACTTGGTAAAAACATTTAAATGCTAATGTACGCTGTCCCGAGGCTATCCGACCAATTAGTCTCTCTTAGATTTGAGTGGATCTGACTAATCTTTGTAATATATATAGGTAGTTTATGTGGTCTTGGAATGACCTCGAATTCACACTCAGTATCTGAGGGTAGGCGAAAACCGTCTAGATCCCAAAGGCGAGTGTGAACCGGAGAGAGGCAGACTGGATTACCGTGGGAGACACTACTAGGTAAATTTGTAGGGCCACGGTGATCGTCGTCCGCGAGGGAGAGTTCTCCCAAGGTGATGCTAGTTTTAGCGAGACGAAGGCAGAGAATCCCACTAGGAGAGTGTGGGGTCTGACAAGGCCGGACTAAAACATAGCGAGGTTAGGAAGAGAGTTCCAGAGGTTTTCATAATGAGAAGGCCAAGTCTTGAAACATCAGTGCAGCTGCAGGTAAACCAGTCAGAGAGCCGTTGTTTAGAATGATTTACAGACCAAAACCCGGCCGTACTTATACTCAGTAGTGGCTGTCAGTAGCCAATGTCCTGAGGCGTTATTCTGACAAACCATACCGCAGATTGCGGTAACGCTTTGTTCTCGGCAGTGACCCAGGCCTCGGTCTGGGTCGCTTGCTAACTGCTTTTTTCTTATAGCCTCTGACTAGTTTTTGGCAGCTGCGTCTTTTATTGTTTACAATATTTACGCTGGTACGACTCATGGTTTGGTAATGTTATTTACATTTGTTTAAATTAATTTACAATATATATATATACAATAGAGTATAGGGTGATTTATCTTATGTAGTTAGCGGTCGCTACATCATTAATACAACAATTTATTGCGTTACAATCTGCCTTTTATCGGGCAATATTAACTGTGATGCTCTCATGCTTACTATATTTATAGTACTTCATTAAATCGCTCATTCATAGCGTATTTACAAACAGCCCAGAGATCTCCCAAATCCACATGGTTGTCACCTCCCTCGCATGCGAAAGAGGAAGCGGAGTCTTGGTAAGTCCCACACGCCCCGCCATCAGCCGCATCACCAGAGCCACGGGCGATCTATGTATATTATAAAACAAATACACTTTATGTTAACAGGTTACCACAATTTATTTTTTTCATTGCGTACTTTATTTTCTTATGACGTTTTGTGAGCGAATAATATTCCCACGTGTCGAATTTTTAATTCCTTCTTTCGTTTTTAGCGATAATATTAAATAAACCGCATAAAAAAAAAAAAAAAAAAAAAAAAAGTTGCATGCGACCATCCTGTGGGCACAACTAGCCTAAAGCTTTGGCGTTGTAGATGAAAGCTTCAATTAGCAACTGTGCTATTGACATTACCTCGAGATATCCCAGATTCCTCTATTGTTGCTATAGGGGGGGGGGGGGGAATATTGGGTTCTAAAGCTGTAGAGTGAGCCTGTTTCCAAACATCTACTTTGTCAGTTCAATAACGGTCGTACAAATTATATACTACACAATACTATGAAATATGCTTAGTTTATTAAGGTTTAAATACATTATCAGGGGAGTTTGTGCAGTTTCGCTAACTAGTCATTGCCTTGAAGCTGTTTAATTTTTAAATTTTTTATTTTTCCACATGGTGGTAGGACACCGTAGACGGCATATAATTCGCTTTTTTTAATGTAGTTTGACCCGAATTCAATAGGTTTCTTTTGTGAATATTACCGTGTGAATGTGACCGAAATGGTTCAACAAATTATAATAAATAATAAAAAGTAATAAATAAACTTCCCAGCTCAAAGTGATGTAGAATGTTATGCATTTGTTGCGGTAGTTGGTACAAGAAAGGACAAAAAATCTATAAAGACTCAAGATCAAAATAATGATTCTATGGTGGGTATATGCTGGTTGAAGACCGTACATTCTATAATAAAACAAAGGTATTGTATATCCATAATGTTTTTATTATCAATTATCTAACGCTTTTGACGTTGATACTCTGTCATCTCTCAAAATATGAAGTTGGAGATTCATAAATTTGTGAGAAGAGGTTTGTCATTAGTACTGCGTTTGATCGCTTTGTAAATAAAAACATTCGCATTGTCAATATCTTTGTTTTTATCATAAACTCATTATAAAAACCATTAGTTGACAAACAGTAAAAACATCGACGACCAGCGATGACAGTTAAGACCAAGTTTAGTAGCGTGTATGTGCGATGTTTGGCCCGCATAACTGGCGCCCACTCAAGTGTGGGGAGTCTCCTGCAGGCGTCCTAGTTTTTGCCTCACATACAATATATTTAAAGTTTATAAGTGATGATACTTTTCGTTGGATTTAACGCTTAGTGAATCCATTTTATTTCAAAAAAATTTCATTCAAAAAAAAAGCTGACTGTAGAAACTTTAGTGGTGTGAAAATGATTTTTTTCTCTGATCCGGGCGGAGAATCTTTTGCCACCCTTAAAAAAATCTGATTATTCTGAAATTCAATTATGACGCGGAGGGTCCTCTTAGCGGATTCTGCTGAAGTAAACATTTCACCACTTTCTCCCCCCCCCCGCTATATAACCAATTAATAACAAATTTATAAGTGTATGTACTTTCGTAGAAAATCGTTTAAAATTTTTTTTATAATATAACCTATTTTATGCGCGATTGACTGAGTCATAACTACCGACGATCTTAGAAAAAATGAATAGTTTATGTTAAACATATATCCGCTGAAGAGATTGAATCGTTAAAAAACAAAAATTTTTACAACAACGAATTGATCGAAATAATAATAGTAGTCGAAATAGTAATTGATTGAGTACTCACCTCTAAACCAAAGGCTTACCCAAGACATTTTTGGAATTTGGTTTTTAGGGGACTTCAGAATAGCGAATTATATAATCATTATTTAAAAAATGTATGCTGTTTACTTCAATATATGTCCTAATTCTAGAATGTACGAATCAGTTTTTAAAGAGGCAGGCATATGAGAAAAGCCCAGAAAATTCGACTCAAGTGTGAAATATTACGATTGCTTACTGTGGCGAGGTTTAATGGTTTTTTTGTAATAATAGTCCACCATACATTATTAATCGGGACGTTTATATCGTTAATATGCTCCGAAAATATTTACTTTTTAATTACAAGTGCTTCGTTTATAATTCAGATTCCCTTTTCAACAACCTTGGGGGCCTAAAGTAAAAATATCATCCCTTTATACGAGGCGAGGTTGTGAAAAAAAGCCAATAAACTTAATTAATAACAAGTTAAGTAATAGTTATTCTCTCAACTCAACGATAGGGTATTCATGTACTAATGTCATAGTACGTATTATACCTATTTTATGAAATCTACCCCAAAATACCCTATTTCACTTCTGTGTCATATCTTAAATTCTAGAGACGACATTCGATTATGTTTTTCGATATGAACAGGCTAAAGCCGATTTCTCACCATTCTCCACAACCCTATAATATCTGTTTCGCATCGCTTTCGTTTTATTTTTGCTATATTTATATTACACAACAACGTTTCAGTCCCCGATTTACAATTTAATGAACTCCTGGTAAAAAACAGGCCGCGGTTGTTTACAATTATATAATGTGACGTATGGAAACTCACTGGGATATCCTTATAAGGTCGCGTATATTTTTTATCTACATTCAATAAGTGAATCATGATGATGAGGCAGCTTGGCGAATACTCTTTATACTTTTTATGGGGCCATAATGTATTCGGCCTCCTTATTATAGGCGAGAGGCCAGTTCGTATATTATCGCTATATTTCAGCTCAAAGATCAAAGGCTACCTTTCGCCATCTGTGGCAACCGAGGAATTGGTCACGGATTTAATGTGGTAGCTGTTGTGGCCGTCGCTGTGTCACTGGGTATTAATAAACATGTGGAAAATAACGTTTTTGAATATTTTAAAATATATTGTGGACAAGGATCATCGGTCGTTTCAAGTGATTTCGTAACGTAGGCTCCATGAATCAAATGTTACCAAATATATTTACTTTTTATATCATCATTACGGGGAGGTCGTTTAGTTGCTTTATTGTGACATTAATTTAATATAAAGTTTCTTATAAGATATTTTATATAGGTAATAACAAAGTAGTTAATTATTGTGTACATTTGAATATTATGATTTCGGGCTAGAACGTCAGTTTACTTATCTCTCACGGAAGAACTTGATCTTGTGGAGATAAAGATTTCGGGGAGCCCTATACTCACCCTGTATGGAAAAGGCTAGTAACACTCAACTAACCTGTCCTACACTGTAGTGCTTAGGATATTAAACCTATTTTTTCAAAACCAGAAACCCTTACGTTTTCAGCCATCTATCTGTTTGATCTAGTTACACGAAATCAGGAGGTTTCATTTGATAACCTTATGGCAAGGCAAACATAGTTACGGTCATTACTTGGCACTAAAAAAATGTATTTTTTGCCATTATACTGAGTCTGGTATACAATTAAAGATTTCAAAAGACTTTTTATTCAGTAGATTATTATAACAATAAGAACCCCAGTTTATGTTTAACACCTGTTTGCTTCCTGATGCCCCTCTACTTCAATGAAATATGGGGCCATTTGATCTTCAGCTATAAAAAATTAACTATTGATGTTATTAACTAGATATAAATTTTAATGTGTTAAAATTACAATTAAATTCCCACTAGAATATTGTGTGCTTTGTTTGCAGCTGGAACGATGAAACTGATTTTAATCACGTCACTTGCCCCTTAGTCCCCTGTAATGTATTGTCTATAGCATTTAGAATCGATGTTGCCTATTTGTCTGGCATTATTTTCAACCATCGCTAACTGTTCCCACAAAAAATATAAGATTCAACCTTTTCCAAAAGTTTAAATGTTGTGGCTTTACTTATTTTTGCTGCTAGTGTTATGTTTAGTAGTCTTTATGTGAGCTGTTTAGAATGTAACTTAAGTTTAGTACTTCCCTTGAATAGGTTTGGCATGATTTGAAACTATTATCAAGTATAAATACGTTCCTTTACAACTTACAGCTTACAGCTTTAAATTTTTATTTTCTCCGCTTTCTTTATGAACAGGGAACAGTATAGAGACTAAAGAGCACTATCAAGAAAAAACTATTATAAAAAATTATTATATTTCTATTAAGTTATGAGACTTATAGTATATGTAGGGCAGAAAAAAAAAGTAATGACATGGCAAAATAGTCTAGATATGATACTTATATTTTATTATGTCATGCGGACCGACGTTTATTAAGTTAAGCAATATTTTTAAATAAATCTTTTTCAGACCATGATAATGCCAGTATGAGGGCAAAACGTCGGTCCGCATGACAATAAAATATATGATTGTTTTATGGAGACTATTTGCAAAGTTATATACAGTGGCACGTCAAAGGGCACAGTTATAAATCAACTTTATTCCCTGCAATCAAATTTTATTGTACTTGGCCTAGTAAAATCTTATATGAATAGTGAAAAGTTAAAAAAATAAACAGCAGCATTGAATACATCTGCCCAATCTAAATGAAATCTATATTAACAAATATGCTATTTCTAACTAATTTATATTCACCATCTTATTTGACCACTTCTCAGGTATCAAATAAAATTATCTTCAATAGTGGAAATGTAATTCGTAACGTGTTATTAGAGTCATGCAAAATTAGAACTAGAACAGTTAGTAGGTATTAATTTGTGGTAGTTATTTGAATATAATCATTAAACACCTCCTACATGATGTATCGATCGTTGACCGCACCAAGGCTACTCTCGAGGCGATATGCTAATGGTTTACTTAATTACTTACCAAAAAAGTAAACGGTAAAAACAGACTCCAGGCCTAATAAACAATACATCAGCTAGATAGCTGGAAGCCAGGCTGGAGCCTCCAGCACTTCGCCGGTGTATAGGTCTTATTGTCTACCTGTCTGCATGCGTATTAAAGCCCGCATTGTTCTAGCAAATTGTAACTAATGGCTGCTTACAGTAAACCCATCGCTCATTCTTGCCCTTGAATAGAACCAATTTAACTAGATTCCATTTACTATGTTTTTTACGTTATAATAACTTGATTCACTTCAAGAGGTTTATCGTGACGTATCTTTTCCACATTACTAGCAAATTTAGTGTTTGAATAATGAAATTCCATTTCAGTTATACGATGGTTATTTTCATTGACAGCTGTTAATTTTCATTGGATTATCGTTTCTGATCGAAATTGTATACAGTATTTCACAATTTAAAAAAAAAAAAAAGTATCAAGTGCCTTAGTCACCTCTAATGACGTAAAAGGGAAACATTCTACTGTAGTAGGACTGACGATATTGGCGGTTTTACGTGCAATATTGACTTAAATGTACGACCTTTAATACTAGGAGGTAACCGGTGACGTGGCTGGTGGGGGACTTCCCAAGACTCCGCTTCCTCTTTCGCTTGCGAGGGAGGCAACAACCGTGGGGGGGCCCTGGGCCGTTTGTAAATATTGTATGAATGTGCGAGCGAATGATGAATTGTGAATATGGTATGAATGAAAACACTTCATCTCAAATATTTATTGCCTATTAAGTAAAGGCAGATTGTAATTTCATCATAATAAAGTTGTTACTCTCAAATACTAGGAGGTTGTCGGGATATTGGCAGCATTGAAGTGAGTATGTCCCATCCTTGTTTTAGCACATATATTTGAAAACCTGGTTCTAGTAAAAACGTGATTGAGTAAGTTGGTGGGAATAGTGGTGGCTCTGATGTCAAGAAACCATTATACCTCTGATGGCTTATATAGAAATGAACAGAACACTCCCACAACTACGGAATTCACCTTAGTTTTTTTTGTTATTGTTTTTTTTTTTTTTTTTTTTTTTTCTAAGCTCAAACTTATAAAAATAGGAATGTGGGAAAAATAAGGAAAATTATTTTTGGCTGGAAAGTGCCTTTCACTAAGGGGAGACCCCTATTTGAAGGATGTATGAGAAGGATATGGGGTGTGGAATGCCTAGAAAGGCGGATGGAGTCAGGAAGGTAGTGAGAGTCTACCAAGGATTGAGCCTAGGCGATGGTTTGTTGTAGGCCAGGCGAAGCCTGGCCGGCCGCCCCGCCAGGGGCCTGAATGAGTCGGCCTAATCGGCCGGAAGATCAACCCTGCTTACACAGGTAGATGGGGTAATGTGGCGTCGGTTGAGTCGGCCGGGAGATCGGCCTCGATCTCTCGGCTGGGTGTAGGTCCGTCAGTCCTCTGGTTCTATGATGTCTTTCATTCGCCAAGCTTCGGTGGTCCAGCAGTGCTTCCATCTGACGGGCATTGGTGGTGGCTGAAGGTCGGAGAATAGTGGGTTGTGGCTATGTCTTAGGGAGTCAAAAAAATTGATGTGCCTTCTCTTGATAAAATCTTGGATAGTGAGCACTTCGAATTTTTTGTGGATTTCGTCAACCTTCATTCGGTCGAAAGGGGTGTGTTTGAGGGAGGTGCGGAGAACTCTATTCTGAAATTGCTGGAGCTTTAGGAGAGTGTTGGGAGTCAAATACTTGTAGAGAGGGGTTCCATACATCAATGCAGGTCTTAGGACGCTCTGGTATATCAGCAGCTTGAGGCGTACTGATAGAGCCGGGCTGTGAAGTAGGTGTCCGAGGCTGAAGAATTTCTTCCTAACACTTTTTAATTTCCTGCCGAGGTGCGTTGTGAACGACACCTTAGAGACTACAACCTACTTGAGTGCTCCAAGAAAATAGATACTATTTCAACGGGAGTAAGCGTTCTAGGAAACATCAACTGACTTTTTAAAGCTAGGAGTTCTTGCTGAGTTAGGTGTTTGGTTCTGAGAGCTATTCTAACTTTGGCTTCCTCGTATTGAGGAAAGACTATTCCAATGTAGTGTTTAATGCCAAATGGGGTTTAATAGCGCTAGATTGTCATTAAGATTGAGTGAGTAATATTGTAAATATTAATACATTTGTAGGGTTCGCATTTGACAAAATCTTAACCTTTGAGTACGAAAATGGCCTTAAGGTGACACATTGTTCTTTCAGGCCGCCTTCAGATAAGGCGAGGTAATTATTTATTGCCCTGAAGACAGAGGTATCTCGATTTTACGATAAGCAAAGCGGCCAGAACCGAGTGCATCCCTCTATATAGGAGGCTCCTCGGTATAATTTGTACAGGTGACCCCTCTGAAAAATATTACACAAAATCAGCTGAAAATAATAAACAATGCATCTCGCTTGAATGGAACATCCCCCTTTGGCTCAGATGACACTGCCATAAATAAGATAAGAGATGTGACCACTAAATATGGACTGGCTAATTTATCCGGTCTCCTGGTAGCGATAAAGGTCTGGGCAGGCGGCCCACAGAACATTACCTCTTAATGTCTGCTGAATACAAAATGCCTCATTTGTGGACCGTAGAGGGGGTGTCTCTGCACATAAGCAGATCGCCTCTTGCACAATGTCACCAAAGCCAAACATTATATCATTTTATCCAAACCTCATTTTGTTTTTGTTTGCGAAATCCTCCTTGAACTTTGGAGCCAGTGCTACTTTTGCGTTTCGGTTAGTTTCCCTCGTTTGATACCCCGAATCAAAACTTTTGAAATATTATGAAAAATATCCTAGCGTATTTTACGATAACGGCCATGAAAATGATTTATCTGAAATTTATTACGAATGTTCACTACACCCCGAATTACGATGATCCGGGTGTTGGTTAAGACAGAGCAATGATATGGGAAAAAAATCTAACTCTTAGGCCAAACGTTTAAGTTAAGAAGAAAAAAAGGTGTACTGTTCCAGGACTAACTATGAACTGATATCAGAAATAATAAAAAAATGTGAATGGATTCTAATCGAATTCATAAGTTGAAAACATTTTGTTAAAATTAGCCAGCATAAATGTTATACATTTTGTTGGATTTGTTGTTTCTTCTCTTTTTCAAGGAACTGTTTTTTTGGGGGGGGGGGAGCATGTGTGCTCCATTGGATTCTTAATCTCGATTGTTTGATTTCTATTCCCCTCTAATCATTTTATCATTGGACATTTGTCTTTGAAACGACATTAAACATTGAGATAATTATAGAACAAATACGGTTGCCAAAGAAGTCCCTCATTACCTTGTGCCTAACTTATTATACCAGTGTACAACGGGTTAAATTTTTCATAAAATATTTATTAAGTTAGAATAATTAGGCCTAATAATATGATGTAAGTTCGAAAGGTACGTGTGATAATTATTTATATTTTTTCACAACGGTTTGAAAGAAATTAATAATTATGTAACAATTGCTACTAATAAATAATGAAGGTATACATTTATGGATGAAGGGGCTACTTGGCCCTTCTTGGGACTACTTGTGGGTCACTAATCACTAATTTACTTAATGATTGGCATTATCGAAGTAAAGGGGTCACGTGGATAGAAGAGAAGAAGTGCACACAGAGACATGAGGACTTGCCATGTATTGCGGGTTCTCAAACTTCTAATTTCTTTACAGCAACTATAGTTGATTTTAATAGGTTTTTTTTTTTTACTAATTGTAGCTTCTTAGAGTTTATTATTTAGATTTTGGTTATTTTAGACTCGTGACACCTTGTGAAAATATCTTAACGAATACTACTACACTACTTGAAAAATTTCCAATTCGCTGTATAACTGATATTTTTTTCATTCTCGAATAGCCCCTGTCCGATTTGGGTAACTAAATTTCCATCTATTCGTTCACACAAATGCTAGAGTGTAGAGGTGTGTTATTGGAATTACACCGGAACCGTTTTAAAATGTTCTCACATCTATATTTGTATTTTATTTATTCATTAGAACTCAGTATACGAAGTATTTTTTGCAAGTGGTTGTTATTTTTTTAACCTACTTACCAAGAAAAGATAAACAGATTGTTTAATGTAATATTTTGAAGAAGAATTTTAAGTTAAATGTTTATGCTTATCATTTTGTAAAGTATAACTGTGCCTTCCGAACTGAAGTTACTAATAAACTTCCTTCGATATTTATGAATCCAAAATGAATTTTTCAAGATCTGAATTCCCTAGAGCTTTTGCTTACAAACTAATAAATACGTCGCAAGCGTAGAGTTCTTTATTATTTATCGCAGGAGAATTGAAACGTAGCACCCCTACGCAACATACCGTAAAAGTACACGCTTTTTAAAAATTCCATGGAAAGAATAAAGGATACGCTACGTACCATCAATTTAAGCAATAAGTGAGATAACGAAGAGAAATACGCTGCTACAAAATCACAGTTGTAAAATCCCCGCGTGGGTAGAAAGGCAAGACCCCAATCAGTGCAAGAGCAAGCTGGAAAATGTTATTTCTACAGAAAATTACTGTGGCACAGAAAACCCTACCTAACTATGGATATACTTTCCTTTATGTGAGATGGTAAGGGATTAAGCGCATATTGGAAGCTAAAATGTTGTCCATTAATAAAATTTGATAGTTCTATCCAAAAACTAAATCCATATCACTAAACCTTATGAAGAGATTAAGCATAGGGTTGTATTTAGCAGACGACGATGCGTTATTAGCGTAGCAACATTTCGACCTTAGTTTCTGTTTTTACCATTCGCTACTCCTTCAGTCAGTAGCTACTCATTCACAATGGCAAATAACTGACAAAACCTAATCAACCACGAAAAATGACCAAACTTAATCACCAAACATCTTTAGGAAAGCCAGGAATCGAATCCTATGGTGTCAGAAATCAGCAAGTTACAACTAAGCTAGGAAGACTTTTTCGTCCACATTGGCCGTTTTCCTATAAAGCATTCGCTCATATCTCTTTCCAAACCTCACTTACCAACTTACAGATTATCTCATCTCGAGTAATTTTGTTATAAATAAACGCTGCATAATACTTTCGGATAATGAACATTCCCTTTATTATAATTAGTGTTTCATAAAGTAAACATCATCACTGTAGGAGTGCCACTAAAACTACTACCTTCACCGATTTCTCGGTTGTATTCATAGCATTCCTTCAGCAATAATGTTTACTTTTTTCTTCAGAAATAGATCATCTAGTAAGTTGAAACTCTGCCTACCACCGCACCTTGAGAATCCATCAATGTAGCTCCAGACATTTATAGTCATCTTCACACACATTCCCTACTCCAGTATTCCAGTCAGTTAATACGCAGCTTGTTCCATAGAAAAAATATTCCAGTTGCTCAACAACTTTTGACAGCCTGAGAACCCCCTTGTAGGAGGCGTTGCGCAAACCAGCACCGCCCACCACACGCAGATCGGTGTACCTTAACATTTTGTCACTTTTGTAAACTCACCAGGGCTCTGCTAATATCTTCTCCAAGACACTCTAGACGTCTATTCAAACTAAAATTCTATTTTGACTTCGTTATCAGCTCAATATGAAAAGAGGCAGGTTATAGTTATCGTTCTAGACGATCATTCTTGCTTGTCTGTCAGCACTGCAGCTATGTTCTACGGTACATGAAAAGTTCCCCTGATGATAAAATACAAAACTTAATTAATTAAGGGTCATTAAAACATCTTTATTAATTGTACATGTTTATCGCCCCCAAGAGAGGCCTTATGCCCACCTTACGCGATCGATATCAAACTCATTTATTGACTGTAACGACATCATTATGGCGTAATGATCCTAACTGGCTAAATTGGTAGTATTGATGAAAGACCTGCGTAAGCAATGTTTTTTTAAGTAATATTCCTGTAATGTCTACATTAAATGCGCGATATATCACTAATGACCGATTATTTTAAATATTCTTGATCCGGAAGAAGAAGCAAGAAGATTGAAACAGGTTCTGTTTTTTTCGTTTGGCCGTCCATCTGTATACTTATTATATAGTGTATTTCGAATTACGCTATCTTGTATAAGGTACAATAATCGGAAGTAAATGAAAAAAAAAAATTAACGGGAAATCTGTCTCTTTAAGGCACGAGCTTTAAATTTCAGTTTATTTTGTTCAAGTTTAGCGGCTCTTTATTTTTCTCAGGGCTTTCCACTTGATAAAAAATATAACGCAAACAATTAATAATATAAAATGATCGATTCCATCTACCGTCTTGCGTATGTTCTACGATCGCGGTCGCATAAACGATTCAGTCAATCTATTTTTGTTTTTTTAATAATCTATTCAATAATATATGCTGGTAAGTTTCTGGTCTTAAGTAAGATTAAAAAGAGTAAGAGAAAAAAAAATTGTTGGATTTCTCAAGTTGCAACTCAGGAGCTAATAAGAAGTTCAGATTTTTTCTCGTGATTAAGGTCAGGCGGTTATTAAAGGCTAAAGGCGGTCAGGCAAGAGAAATTGCAGTAAACAGCTTTCGAGAGGTGACAATACAAATCGCATAGGCAATAATACTTCCAAGCAGATTTCTATAGATATATTTATATACTTAATTAAGTTTTAGTTATTCACAGTTTTTTTTTTATTATTATAGTAAATATTTAAATATATTTAATTTTCCTTGATCGACAGTCACGTTTTTTTTAAATGTACCCTGAGTTGATGTATACATGGCATGAGATACGGCACCCTACTGTGAGCTTGGAGCACAGGCCGGACATGTCCGCCTTGTGATTTAGAGGTGCCTTTTGGAGTCGCCTGGTCTGAGACAGGAGCAAGCTCTGTCATTGTTAGCACCAGCTACAAACTGTCCTACATCTTGCCAATTTTTCATGTTTCATTGCCTCTTGTCTCCATTACTTCCTGTCATTAGTCTGCGGTGACAGGCTGTTCATCCAGGAGGCTTTAAGTAACCTTTGTTTCAATCATCCTGCTATTTTCATCAAGGGAGTTATATACAGTTCGTTCGCTAAGAAAGCGCCGTTGAAACGTCTCCCACTCCCATCAAGAGTTAGTAAGGTGGGGGAGGAAATGAGGGAAGATGTAGGGGAACGTAAAAGATGTGCCCCACTAGTCAGAGGCATCCTCTTGGAGAACGGACAGTTCCTACAAATACTATTATTTGGGAATTTAAAAACACTTACCAAAAAATTGAATATAATTCATTTAAAATTAATATCCTTTAAATTAATCCTTAACTAAATGCATAATATATTATTAATAAATGACCTCCTTCCTCTGTTCTCAAAATTTATTTTATACTGATGCCAACGTTTTCGGTGGCTATACCACCATCTTCAAATATCTTATAATAATATTTAAGGAACAGAACTTATTGCTATAGAAATAGGAGACAGTCACGAGCTCCTTGACTTAATATGTTCGCTACAAAAGAGGACATACAAAAATGGTTAGCTTCAGAGCATACCCGGTGTACCTATATAACTAACGAGGTGGGCTGTCAAAATTGCTTGTAAATTCAAATATACATTGTGGGGAGAAAGATGCATTCATTATATTAGTGATCAGCCCTTAAACTGTAAGACTGTCATCAAACATGAATAGAAGATCCTTGTAGCAGACAAGGATCTATGTTAGCAGTTTAATGGCCCAACGCGTGGTTAGTATTTGTGAGCGACTTAACAACCTGTATCCTCTCCAGATTTATCAGTATAAGGGGTTGTAAATCCCACTAACTCATCAGGGGAAAACCGAAACATCATCTAGGAAGTAAGTAATGTTATTTGGGAAACGCACAGTTTATTAAAGGTGCTTATCGGAAACTATCTTACATGACTAATCATACCTATATGAGGTTTTTGTCATAATATATAATAATGATAATACTAGTCCTAGAATTTCAGATAGCGAGATATACGCTTATTTGAGATGATGAAGTAGTAAGTCCCTTAATTATTTAAAGCAGACCACCGCCGCTTTAATGTACGAGGAGGATTATAGGGATATTGGAGCATTATAATGGCTATGCCAGGGAATTAGGCGTACAACGTAGAAGGAATGAGATAAAGGGTGCTACGTATATTTGCTTTAGATTTTTATGAAGGGTTTTGTTACTGATTTAATAAGAGACATTGATATTAGCGTTGTACAGGTTATAGTGAATAGGACTCAAATAGAATGTAATGTCTGCTTCCTTATGGGGCAGTGGTTAATCCATTCTAAACCACAATGGACTTGCAATGGAA
This sequence comes from Acanthosoma haemorrhoidale, assembly GCA_930367205.1. Taxonomy (NCBI): domain Eukaryota; kingdom Metazoa; phylum Arthropoda; class Insecta; order Hemiptera; family Acanthosomatidae; genus Acanthosoma; species Acanthosoma haemorrhoidale. The sequence continues at coordinate 103,332,855 of OV884011.1, forward strand.
AAATATGTCGAATGTAGGTCTGCAGGGTTAATAAAAGGGCTTTTGGTATAAATGTTTTGAGGTAAAATAAGCCGATCTACCAAATCCCGGTCGAAAGCACCAGTCCTTCTTTTCTGTTTGCTTTCAATTACTAACGATAACTACGCGGATGCCTTGTTGAACAGTGTAATGTAAACAGAAGCTTGCGAGTAGGAAGAAGGATGTTTTCAAAGGTCATGAATACTAACTTAGTATTTTATCTAGCTTGTTACTAGGCGGGCTATTTCTACATTTATACTTAATATTTACGATTAGGTCAGCCTAATGCCATCTGAATAGAGACACAATGTTCTTTAGCATATCTATGAAGGAAGCACATTCTGTTCTTACTCTAGCAGTTTCAGGTGAAGCGGGGTAACGACCGAAACCGAAGGGTTCTCCAATTACTGAAGGGTCAACACACGAGGGACACTTTACGGCAGAACTGGGGATTTCTTCAAAGGTGGCGGGGGGAGGTCTTCGACCTGTCTGCAGCCTAACATTTTACAGAGGTTATAAGATAGGAAACATGCCGGTTCAGCCATATATTTAGCCTATAGTTTAGTCATATTTTTAGTAATATCCCTGTAGTACAGGAGAACCTGATGAATGCAGCGTTGAATGAATCTCTTACCGATAAATTAACCAAATATAGAAATTCTTTTAATCTAGAAAACCTTTTAATAAAAACGTTTTCTTTAGTTTTTCTGGAATTCTGAACATATAATTATAAACATTTGCATATAATATTTATATATATTATTATTAATATTATACATATATTATACCTCTGGTAGGGTGATGATTCATTCCTTAATTCATCAATCTACATAATAAGCGCCTATTATGTACATATATATTTAAGATAGTGTTGAATATACAACTCGCTATATTTAACAAATTCTATTTTTGCCTAAAACTGGTGGTCATTGAACCTTATTCAGGGGGTATATTTTACAGCCCTATAGTTACCCTAATAAGCTGTAGGGTAAGACAGTTTACTTATGTCTTTCTTTATAAAGTAAAAACTTTTATTATTTTTATGTATCTTTTAAATGTATCTTTTAGTCAAAAGCGAAAAACAATAAGGTTTTCATTGTGAATTCCTAAAAATTATTGAGTGGAGTGTCAACAATATATATTTAATTTTAATCGGAAATATTTGCTATTATTTAATTTTATTTGGAAATATTGTATATTGGGTGTCTTTTTAAGCAAGTATCAAAATATTTTTAGTTGATTGCACTAAATTAAAAATTGTTATAATTCCTTTATTGTGCAATAATTACAATCTGCCTTTTATAAGGCAATAAGTAGTTAAGATATATGCTCTCATTCATACAATATTTACAGTACATCATTCACTCACTCATTCATACAATATTTACAGTTCATCATTCACTCGCTCATTCATACAATATTTACAGACAGCCCAGAGACCCCCCAAATCCACCGCAAAGAGAAAGCGGAGTCTTGGGAAGTCCCCCACGCTCCTCCGTCAGCCGCGTCACCGGATACTAGCCAGTGGAGGCTGACCAAGAGCGCGAGAGCCACAGACGCTCAGGACATGATTGGAGAGACTGGCCATTGCCAGGACTCCCACTGTCACGCGTTTATAGCAGGTCACGAGGCCACTGCCGTTTCAGTCTCCGAGGAGGATTATAGGGATGAGTGGCGCAGTGCATTGACTGTGCTTGAGGATTAGGGTGGTTGGAAAGGCTACTGTGGAATTTCGTAAACTTGGAAGGGATGAGTTCTAGAATGTAGGGTATATTAAGGTCGTTATGAAGGGTTTTGTTGCTGACATAATAAGGGGCATTTACTATTGTTCTCAGGACTTTTGATTGAAAGGATTGGATACGCTTGATGTTAGACTTTTTTGCTGTCCCCCATAGCTCTATTCCGTATGTCCAGATTGGTTTAAGTATAACTTTGTAGATTAGTAGTTTATTTTCTATTGAGAGATGGGATGTCCTTTGAAGTAGTCTGTACAGTTGTCCAAAGCGTCTGTTTAGTTCTCGTCTTTTTAGTCTCGTATGTGGGTTCCAGGTCAGTCGTTTGTCAAGATGGAAGCCTAAGTACCGTACTGTCTCGGATACAGGGAGAGGAATAGAATTAAAATAAACTAGTGGACCAGACTTGCGACAAAGTGTGAAGGTAATGTGGGAGCATTTTGCTTCATTAACTTTGATCCGCCATTGATTGCACCAATACTCGATCTCGTCAAGGTGTTTTTGAAGGTTATGGGATGCTATGTCGGGGTCTGGATGGGATGACAAGGCTGCAGTGTCATCTGCAAATGTGGCCAAGAAGGTATTGGGAGTAGAGGGGACATCAGCGGTGTATAGGTTATAGAGGATGGGGCCCAGGACACTGCCCTGTGGAACTCCTGCACTTATGGGATAGTAGTTAGAGTATTCTAAACCACAGCGGACTTGGAAGAAGCGGTTTGAAAGGTAGGACTGTAGGATTAGGAAAAGGGTCTGTGGTAAATATCTTTTGAGCTTGTAGAGCAAACCTGCGTGCCAAACCCTGTCAAAAGCTTGAGCTATATCGAGAAAGGCAGCAGTGCAATACTGTTTGGTTTCAAGGGCTGAGGAGATGTGATCAACAACGCGAAGGCCTTGTTGAGCAGTGGAATGTCGTTGGCGGAAACCAAACTGGTGTGTGGAAAAAAGGTTTTTGGATTCAACAATGGGAAGTAGACGTTTTAGTAGGAGTTTCTCAAATATTTTTGAGAGGATAGGGAGTAGGCTAATTGGACGATAAGATGAGGCGTCATTGGGTGGTTTACCGGGTTTGGCGAATAGGACAATAATGGAATGTTTCCAGAGGAGAGGAAAGTGCGTCGTTCGGATTATGCAATTATATATGTAGGTTAGGAAGATTATGGCTTTAGGAGGAAGTTGTTTGAGAATTTGAGGAGTAAGGAGATCATATCCAGGGGATTTTCGGTAAGGTAAGTTTTTCAGAAGGTATTTAACCTCAGAGGGGTTAACGGCTTTTGGTGGAAGAGAGAGAGGAATAGGTGAAGTGAGGAAATCTTCCACAGTTGTGCTGTGAGTATGGCTTTGATGAGAAAGGTGAGGTGTGAAAGTATGGGTAAGATGCAGAGCAAATTCCTCCGACCTATCCCCATCCGAAGCCGCCCAGGACCCATCATCACGACGGAGTGGGTGTGAAACAGGTTGATACTTTAGGATTTTTTTGGTTACGATCCACAAGGAGTTATCCCTGGTGGACAGAGAGGAGAGGTAGGAATTGAAAGAATCGGAACGGAAGGATGCCAATCGCCGCTTTACCAATCGGCAGTACTGATTGTACGTGCGACGATCAATAGGATGCCGGGATCTTTGCCACACTGTTCTGGAGCGGCGTTTGGATTGGATTAGATCTTTGAGATGCTGAGGTAAACGATTATGATTGTGGATTTTTGTGTGACGATGCCTCCCAAGCCGACCTCTGGACCAGAGTAGTGAAAGAATGCACTGCATCGTCTAGGTCTTGGGATGTTTTCAGGGATAATTTGAGGTTTACGGACTCTGTAAGAAGCTGACGGAAGTGGTCCCAGTCAACTGGGCCCCTAATAAATGAAGGAGGAGGCAGTTTGTGAATTGGTCTTAAGGAAATGGTTAATAATAAAGGGCTATGATCGGAGGAAAGGTCATCGAGGCGCTTGAGTGAATAGTTTAGTGTTCCTAAACTATTGTAAAAAAAGAAGTCAAGGAGATCAGGATTTCGGTTGGGATCTGATGGCCAATAGGTGGCTGTGTCAGGAGTGATAGTGGAGCAATGTTTCCGTGTGAGAGCAGACAGCAAAGCACGTCCTCGTGTATTTGTGGATCTTGACCCCCAGTGTTGGTGCTTCGCATTAAAGTCCCCACCCACAAGGAAACGATGTCCGATGGAGTCTAGAAAGGAGATGAATTGGGAGTCGGAAATGGATTTATTGGGAGGGCAGTACGTTGATGCAAGTGTAAGAGGAAAAGTAAAGGTGGTGATTGACACTGCAGTGGATTGAAGGAAATCATGTGATACTAAAGGAACTATGTGGTGGAATATGGAGTTATGGACAATGACAGCGGTACCTGCATGAGCTGTTCCATCTGGGTGATCAGTACGATAAGTCTGGTACTGTCGAACGGTAAATGGTCGTTTGCTCGTAAGTCTTGTTTCAGTAATAAGAGCTACGTCGATCTTCTTGTCATGGAGTAGTGCTGTCAGTTCGTTAGTGTGGGTGCGAACACCATTCGCATTCCAAAGGAGAATGGATAAGAAGTCAGAAGGATCCACTTATGGATTTTGTTTAACGGGGATAAGGTAGGAGACAAGATTTGTAAGAAGGGAAATGAGAGGGGTGATTAGGGTTCTGAATTCTGTAAGGAATGATGTTAATAGGCTAGTGAGATCTGAAGAGCTTGGAGGTGAAGGAATATGCGAGATGTGTGGTTGAGGATGGGATTGGGTTTGCTGGTTGGCGGGATGAGCGGAGTTCTGGGGAAGAGATACTTGCGGACGAGAAGTGGGCAGTGCCTGTGACTGCTCTCTGTTCCGAACGGCATCAGCAAAAGAGACAGAAGGCCTCAAATTTCTGGTGGGGGCGCTTCTTGAGCTACCTGTTACTGGCTTCTCTTCTTCTGGCCGGCGACGTTGCTCGCTCCTGGACTTGAGGATTCTATAGGCCTCACAGCCCTTGTAGTTGGCCGGATGGTCTTGCTGGCAGAGCACGCATACAGCAGGCGATTTTAGGGGCTTTTTGCACAATTCGCTTTTGTGCTGCCCACTACACTTTACACACCTAGGAGGGTGGTGGCAATACGATTTTGTGTGCCCATATGCCTGGCAATTATGGCATTGGACGATGTCTCTATTGGGGTAAGGTTTTTCGACCTGTATTCTTGTGTAATACAGGGTTGTTAATTCATAAATTTTCTCCACGCCAGGTGTCCGCTCGAGATCTACAAAAAATAACGGTAATGCCGTTTTGGTGGATTCGTTTTGTTGTCTGTCCTCACGTAAAACGTTGGTTATTTGCCGAACCCCAGAGCTGATAGTTCGTCTTCAATTTCATCAGCTGGTGTGGTCGGGTGCAGATTTCTTATCACTACTCGAAGCGATCGTTCTTGTTTCAACTGGTATGTATGGAAGTCTGCATTGGTTTCTTCCAAATACTTAATGATCGCTCGATAAGTATCCGGAGTGTCTGGGGAAATTTTTGTATCCCGAGAGCGATTGAGGCACGTATATTTTCCGGTACCTACAACTTTGCTCATTTGTGAGCATAATAGTTTGAAATTGCTAATATTCCTTACGAATATAGCAGGCGGCTTGGGCTGTGTTGGTGTTTGAATAACTTCCATGTCGTCAGGTTGGCTATTTCTCAGTACCTCGAAGCTATTCCGTGTGAAGAATGGAGATTCTGCTACAGTTTCTTCTTTTGAAGTGCTGGCAAGTGGTGGTAGATCTTCCATAGAGCTGGCAGCAGATGAGTTTGTAGGGATGTTCCTATTTGAGCGTCTGGGTTTTCGCTTTACTGGCGACGTTGGTGGAGTTGGACCTAAGGACCTCGATCTTTTCTTTTTATTTTGTGATATTATCTGCTGATAAAATCTCATTTTGTCATTAGCTAAGATTTTTGTTAGTTAAAAAAAAAAAGAAAATAAATAAATAAAATACGTAGCGCCGGTGGGATTCCAGTGGCAAGTCACCGGTCTTGGCTCTGAGCCACGTATCAGGTCTGGCTCAGAACGACTATGTATCGTGAACGACGGCTGATGCCGCAGTCAAGATGGCCGACTACTCTCTTCGATGTCACTATTATTTACACTTCACACCAATGTACTAGCGATCTACTCACTTATTGAGGGCTCCCTCGTGGCCACCTCACTTAAGTTGCCAGTTGACACAATCCCAAAGACGAAAAAGGGTCTATAACGGTAGTTATCGGTATTGATTTAGAGAGCGATAGTTGTACGTGGTTGTTAATAGTAGCGCATGCGCAGAAACTAAATTAAATTAGCTATCCAACTACTAAAAGATTTGGCCTCTCATCAAATTCTGAGCGTATTGCATTAGCATAATGTGATGATAAAATATGATTGCTCAATAATATGTATTATAATATGATATTGCCCCAATTGCTTCTAACCCAAAGGAATCTATCTTCATAAATTTAAGTGGTCATCAATGGTAGGAATATCTTTATTATGGAAATAGAAGGGCAATTCCAATTATATGCAAATTCCAAGGTTTGTCCTATCTGAAATCTTTTATTCCTAGTTGAGAATGGAACTAATATCATATACACAGGTGGTCTGAAAAGTTTCTGACCTCAACATAAAGATGATAATAAAATAAATAAAAGCTTTGTTAGGTCGGAAACTTTTCAGACCACCCTCGTAGGCCCATGAACATTATGTTAACATGGAAAAAACTTTTTTTTACTTCACTCAAAACCTGCAAAAATGACATTTCGTTTTTGATGTTCGGACAGATAATATGCAAACCAACAAGAATGGTAGTTAAGGTGGGCCGCAGTTCCATAGGTCCCATGCCGTGACAAATAATCCGGTGACGCCACCAAATCGTTATGCATTCCCTGCAATGTTTTGCTATGTCACTCCCAACATAACTAATAACCTTGAGCTCTCTTCCTACCACATATTTACATGGCTCCCAAAGATATCTACGGATTGATCCATCGTAATAATAATAATTGAATGGGTATTCTCAGCAGCTGTGGTGCACGACGGGTTTATAAAAACAATCTGTTTAATTTTGAGAGTTCTGGCTGCTAAAAACCTCAAAATACTTTCTATATGTTTTTGTTTTATTACAGAATATTAACTTAAAAGCTATTTATAGAAAATTCATAGAAGAGTAGACAGGTACAGGAAATGGTCTAAGGGGAAAGAAGTCGGAAGATACATATACAAGATAGTGTCCACATCATGTTCAGTCTCTGCATGACCTTTTGGGGCCCGGTTTAAACTAACTGTCTTAATTACTGTCCATCAATCAACTGCCCATTAGCTTTTGTCAAATTGCGTGTTCTCTGGCGTGTTTGCACGCGACTTAGGACTTCGATTTCTATGTGCAATGAATTGGTTACTTAGATAGTTTATCTACTTACCTACCCAACTACTCAAAGATTTGGTCCCTCCATCAAATTCTGAGCGTATTGCATTAGCATAATGTGATGATAAAATATGATTGCTCAATAATATGTAATATAATATGATTATTTCAGAGGGTACACGTACACGTGGAATTCAGCTTTTGGATGGAAACTACAGTTATGTTATATGATGAAATTGTTAATTGAAAAAGGCAGCTAATTTAGAAGCTAATGCAGTGACAAAACAATCCATGGCCTGACAATCGACATGTCCTGACGTTGTTGTGCTTAGTGCATTGTTGGAAAGGGTCTAAAGGTGACAGGCGTGAGCTGTTAGCTATAAATAAAAATATAGTACAGCCTTAGTGAAGGGGCTTATTATTTATTACTCTAAGGAGCTTGGTTTAGAATTCCCTAGACATGCTCACACTACGTATTTTTTATAGAATTAATTAATTGCGTTATAAATGACTGAATCGGCAGTAGGCATATACATAGTAACAAACCTATGTCACAAAAAATAAAATAAATGAAACTGTTTTGTGCGTGTGGGGATTTATGTTTTGAGGGTATTTTGAATGTAATCGCCTCTTTGCTCCAGATGAAAGTTACGTTAATGTATGTTCTACTAATAACCTTGCTTTATTATGAATTAATAACTATTAAAGTGATAAAACAGCAATCCTTTCAAATGATGCTAATACTTGTTTCAATGCAATTTTCGAAATGGGCGCTCGACCAGGCGAGAAATGAGTTATCCTTTAACAATGTATTGACATTGTAGACCAATAAACACTTTACTTATTGGCAATGGGACAAAAAAATATTATTTTTTTCAAAGCGTAAAAATCGTGTTTTTTTTTTAGTTCTAAAAGAAAATATATGAAAAACATGTTTTTCGTGTGTATTTTGTCAATAACTGCAAGCAGGAATTTGTTGGCAAACGTTCATCGGAATCCTTGTCGAAAATGCATAGCTGGTAAGTTTCAGACCGAATCCTGATTCTGACATTGAAGAAGTACTGCCAAGGGGACGACGCTCCTGTTCTAACCCTGATGGGGTCTACATAAATAACAGGACTAGGAGAGACGATCCTGCTATTCATATAACAGAGCCTAATCCCCCATGCCAGTTCCTGGTCCATCCATCATGTCCCTAATGTCGCTGCAGCTGATAGGCCTCTAAGTAAGCTCTAGCAGCCATATAGATATTAGCCGTCCCTCCCTACTGTATCACACATCTTAATCTGACGAGGGTTGTTGTGTCTATAATGACCTTGTTCCTTCTCCATCCGAGGCTACCTCATGAAGCACCATTTCTTTTCTCATCGCTCCAACCCAAACTGTGGTAACGATAACAAATGGATCGAGCCCAAATAACGTACTGTAGGTGAACCTCACATTTTAGCCTGTAGATCGATATTAATAAATGTTGGCCAGGTCTTTGCCCCTGTTAAAGTTGTGGTTATTAGTATCTCCTCAGATATAAATAGAAGATAAAAGAAAGCTGTATATACAGTGGACAGCAAGTATCTCCGCTGAAGATGTTTACGCGAGCGAGGCTCCCATCAAAGCCGCCACGCATATTTTGCAGTTATTCCTATGGACTATTTCACTAATTATGCAGTGAGAAAATCTGTTCTAATTGGCTTGAAGGACTATAAATTGATGTCAAGTGGTCCAGTTAGTATTATTAGTGGAAGGAAGGTGATTTTTTGTGGCTAATCATTCCTCCTTTAATTTTTTAACAATGACGAATATGTTGTTGAATTTACTTGAAACTTTCGTGAATTTTGTAATTTCTGAGCCCGAATAAATACTTTCCAACTATATGTACTAATTGTACATGTCATAAACAGTTTATTCGATATATGTTGATTATGTATCGGTCCAGTAGTATGGAAAAATACAATAAAACAATATGCCGATTCTAACTTTTATAATTTCTCAAGAAAAATTATAAGCTATTTAACATCTGATGTTCCTTTGCTTCCCTTATCTTAATAATATTAAAGAAGGTAAATCTTTTTTCCTAATATTAACATCTCTATACATTTAATTAAATGTATGAAGTCAACGATAGTTGGCCTTGTTATAAATGTCGTTAAAACTATATTTCAATAGGTTATTTTTTATTATAAAAAATTAATAAATGAAGGATTTTTGATCAGCTATAATGGACGATAATGATTTTTTCACAGTCAACTGAGCTTTTAATTAATACACGGAATTGAAAGGAAAGGGGTATTAAAGGGGGATCAAGCCATTTGTCATTTTGTATCTTATCTTGTTGTTCTTGTTCTGGATGTTAGCGTGGGTACTAACTACCTGGTTTCGGTTTCCGGTCTCTTCAATATGTATTGTACTGAGTATTTAGTCGGGTTTCAGTCAGGTCCTTTTCAGATTCAACAGATTGTTGAGAAAAATTGAGTAGTTCCTTGAATAAATAACTAGCGAAAAACCTTGTTATTTCATGAACGTCACCACCTACCATAGAACATTAACTATAGTAGAAGCGGCATCGTCGATTAGGGTGCCTAAACAGTTAAGTGGCTCAGCCCCCAGTGCACTTCCCCCACTTAAACACACCCCAGTTTTGGACTCAAGTTTATTGAACTGACCGTTATTCCGCATGCGATTAGGAAAAAATAAGAAGAAATTTTTCCATTCAACATAAATAATATATGTATTCACAGTTTACAACCTTCAAAAATTAGTTTTATTACTATTGCCGTTTCAATATAACAATTTTTAGACCGTTTCATATTTTTAGACCGGATTTTTTCTTTGTTTAAATTATTAAAATAAGGCTGCCCGATTGATCTTATAAGTGAAACAAAATTGTTTTCTTCCCAAAAATGGTTTTCTATACATTGTTTAGCGTGTAACAAAATTCGGTGAGTCTGATATCAATTTTTTTTTTTAGTTATGTCTAAACATTTTTTTACAAATTTCTGAGATTGTTGTGTACACATCGGGTAAAATTAATCCTCTTCGCTCTTTAATTACGATGAGTCCTTTTCGACTCTCATACACATTTTTTTTTTCAATAGCTTCCACCCATGTTTCACGCATTATGTTTTATTTCTTCGCAATAAATTCTGCAAATAAATTCATTAATTTTCTTTTTAAAAAATTCTACCTCTAATTCCGAGTTTTTTTTTCATGAAGTTGTGTCCTACTAAGTTAGATTGAGATGCAGATAACATTAAGTCAAGCCCTTTTTTGGTTGTAAAACGTGTGTTTCGAGTGGGAAAATGACGTTTAATTGGTCTTCGTACTCAAAAGAGAATACGATGAAAAAGAAAAACTTAAGAATAAGCAAGTAATTTTAAGAAGTATTTTTCCAACCGGGGTAACTTATGGCTTTTTAAATGTTCATTGCACGAATTAAAAATTGATGGAATGGCTCCTTTTCAAAGTTAAGTTTAAGAAAAAAATTCTAACCTGTCAAAACAATCTTGTGTGAAGTGTTTCGGGCACTAATTGCTTCGTTTAGACGGCTTTTAATTTTTTCTCTTCACTGGTAGAATTTATTTTTTCTTTCTTCCTCGTCTAAAGGAAACCTGTCAACAGGTGTTGCATTGAGGAAGATTTTACACGACGGAACCAGGAAAGGAAACTAAATATAACCTCTTTCAAGCGTTTAAGAAAATTAAAATCATTTATGTCCATCCATTTCGTTTGTTCTAAAACAACAACTTATTAACAATATTAGTATTCTCATTTAGTTGGTCTCATTTTATTGTGCTACAGCCAAATGCGACGCAGCAAGCCCGTGGCAGGTGAATACAATAAAACAGGTGAAACACAAAAATCACGTGTAAGTATAACTGTGTAACATCGAGTGCCGAAGGAAGGGTGTGTTGGAGTGGGGATGAGTTAAAGGCACTAGCGCCTAACTCCCCCCTCGATTAGCTTAGCCCTTAGTTCAGGCAACAAAGGCTGAAAATCGCTGATTAGAAAAGTTCTGGATTTTGGTACAGTTCTCCATTGGACAACAAACGTCCCCACCAGGGGGGGGGCAGATTGGATGTCCCTTTTTTGGGGTTTTCTTAAATATCTCGGGGACTATCAACTTTAACAAAAGGTAATTTATACAAAATTAAAGTACATAACATTTCCTCTAAGAAAGATATTTAATTTTTGAAGTCAGTGCCTCTTTTGTGCTCAAACAGTGTGTGAAAGAAAAAAAAACCGTTGTCTAGACTTCAACAGGTATATGCTGTCCGAGCTTTTACATTTCACGAATCTAAAAAAATAGCGACACTAAAAGAAAGAAGATAAATGGGGATACTGTTTTAAGACGCATCGACGTTGTAGGCGACCTACATGCTAATGCTGTTTTTTACCTACATGACTGTTATGTAAACTTCTTGGTTCATGGACCAGCAAGCAAGGTTCGCCCTAAAGTTGAAAAAAATTCAGCTACGATGGAGGAGCTTCATAAGTATTTAGATGAACACGATGACTGTCAATTTTCTATAAATGAACTTTCATGAAAAGAAAAGCCAATGGTGGTTGCTATTAGAGCGAGGTTGGCCCGAAAATATGGTGAGCGTTTAATATTCAGTGGAAACGGAAACGAGCAGTACTGCTACCTACTTTCGAGTTGTCGATCACAAAACCTTGAACGAAGCGTGGCATTCATGGCGATGTCGGACAGACGGTTTTCTAGATCAAGTTGGGCATATGATTCCAGAAACCCTCACGGTGTTCTCGGATTCGTTGGGTTCAGTAAAAAGAAGGGAAGGAAGTAAAGTGAAAAGAAAACTAGTCTCTATTACCCATACTGTAATTACTGCAATTCGATGATGTGGGTGTCGGAAAGCTGGTATGCCAAGTTCAGCAGTAAGCACCAACTGCCGAGGCACATGCACGAATGGTCCACCGATTCAAGAAGACTCTGACGAAGAAGAGGAGAAAGATGCTGAACAATTCGAGTTCTACCACATCACTCCATCGGCCCACTTGCATATCTGTACTTGCGTATCCCTTCAAAATGTACTCCCCCCCCCCCCTGTTCAGGCCACTCCAATGAACAACTGTTCAAAAATTAAGAACTTTATGATTTATTTTTTCTATTTTTCATTTGTTGCCTGGACTACGAGTATCTACTGTATGCTATCTAACAACTTAAGACTTTGTGAGATGTCGTGTCATGGATTTCGCCCGCGGTATATATGTATATTTATATTCTCAAATCCCTCTTCTCAAACCCACTTTTGCTTATTAAGTTAATATTATTAGCATAATGCGATTTTAATGTCATCTTAATTCTTCATTTACATATATTTTCCATCTTGGATCTCGCCAAGGCTTGTTTTCTATTTCAGGCTAATCACCATTCACTTGCCTCTTTCCACTCTACTGTAGGCAATGAATAAATATCTTTGTAAATCCAAGGATCATTTGCCTCACTATCTTTTTTTTTTATTATTATCTAAGATTAATTTCATTTATTTACTAAAACGCATCACATGTAAAACTGTTTAAATAATGCTGAGCTGAGAATTGAAAAAGCTGATCATTTTGAAAAATCGTCATCGTCACAAAGTACTTCATAATTTTTAAATAAACTATTTAATTAAGTTAGCGTATTGACTAGCGTAAGCATACACATTTTTAGATCATCATTTTTTTAATATACTTAAAAAAAATTATTTAGTTCATAACTAATTAAAAAATAATACGGAGAATTAACTTATCCATGGGTCAAATAAATTTAATGTTCGGTTATTTCCGTTTATAATTGTCAATGACCATACTAATGTCAATAATATGAAGTACATTAGGGTTCGCCTGCAGTTATTGGCGCACTAAGCCATTACCTGGCTGGCGCAGGTGACTGATTTAGTGCAAATCTGATACCTCGCATCGTTATTAAATCCTCAGAGGTCTATAAACTGGTGGTGCAATAACCCTATTGCACGTATAACCCTACGTACCAGCCGAGTCGTGGTAATATACAGTTAACGAGGGTCGTCCTTATGTACGAGTACTAATATAGAGGGTCGTTTATAAAGACCGCTTATGATCTAAACTATTATACGCAATATGTGCTCATCTAAAGAGAGAGTGAGAAAATAAAGACTAAAGGAGACAAATATTCATCTCCCCTTAGCTTCGATAAGACTTACAGTCTAACAGTGGGCCAAGAAGGCGTCATTATTTAACTGAAACATTAATTCAAATATGATACGAAAATTGAAGGTTCAGTTCTGCTGTGAAAAGATTTTAATAACTGTTTTATTAGTAGTCCACTAAAGCTCCAACAAATATTTGATATCAAGATCTCGACGTCTATGATATTTTGTAATTACTAAATGATTGATGGTCATTACTTCATTCATGAGTCATGAAAGCTATGGATTTCATTTTAACCACAGTCAGGGCAACAAAACTACCATTCAAAATATCATTTCTTTAAATAAAAAAACAATGGATGATTTCCGACTGAGAACAGGACTTTAATAGTGTTTTGTTATTACAGCAAAGTAATAAGTAAACCCGAATTACATTTCTTAAACTTAATCCAGAAATAATGGTTAGCCCGTTTCGTTTTAGTTTATGACTTCTCAATTCTCACTTCATTCAAGATTTAAATTTATGATTTTTCCATATTTTCAAGGGCACATAAGTATTAATTAACACATAAGTAGTAACTCACACATAATTTCAAAGATATTCCAAAAAGTTTAAGTAATTGGCCCAACATTGAAAAAACGGATGTTTAATCCCGTAACAACCAATTTAAGTAGGTTTATGCTTGTGTATTAGTATTTTTTTTTCTATTTCAAAAATACTGAGTACTTTTTTTCGAAATCATTATTTACATATTAATTACATAAGAAACTCCCACTGTAATAAGAAAATAAGTATTTTTAATTTAAATAAGACATTTTTCATTTATATATGTTGCGAAAAGAAGAATTTATTTAGTTGGTCATTGATATTTAGTCGATAAAAAAATTCGAGGAGCCGAAATTAATCCGAGTTATTGAACCGTCCGTTCGCTTAGATGAGATTAATTTTTCTTCCTCCTTATTGCTTGAGCTTCTTTTAATTTTTCTTCTCTACCATCCTCCAAAAGAGATTTATTATTCAATTATAAAGCTACTTCGTTGGGAAAAGGTAGATTGAGTCATTTAGAATTATAATACAAAAATGAAAAATTCACAAATTTGATCGGTGAAATGTATTATTCAATACACCGCCGTGCCGTATCCTAACCCTTCAATCTGCATAACAGTACCGCCTTCGTACTCGAAATTTCATAATCAAAATTTCATTCCACTGGTACTAAAAGGTTTTATTGACCATTCTACATTACAAGTTTGATTTTTGTGAGGTTCTATCTTGTTGAGAATAGGCCATCATCAAACGTTCTGTTCTAGAAATATAATCTAGACATTCTAGATGCGGAAATAAAATCACAAAAATAAAAAATTTTATTTTTTATTTATTTGAACTTCAGTAAGTGTTTACAAAGGTACCTATTTCGGGTCGTCCATCTAATTGGTCTTATCTTAGATGGTATATTTTAACATTGGCAGGAAAATAGTTTTTGTTTTCTTGTGTGAAGATCCTACAAAAACTCATCAACAATATACTGTTTGAACATTAATTAAAAAATTGGGGTATGATGGATTTCCGAACGCTTGATTGGGAAATACAAAATTGACGCCTACCAACAGTAATTTAGAGAGGACAGGACGCTAAAAATTTAAATAACCTTAAAACTTAGTGTGGTTTCGCTAATACAATGAACTGGTAACCACGCAGGATGCTTATTCGGCCCATTATATATATTATTGTACAAATATAATACCTAAAGACATAAATCACATTAACATACATAGAATAATAACAATTCGTACAAAACAGAAGTTAAGTACATATAAGTGTTTCTGATCGATTTCAATTTTGTCTAAAAAATCATTTGTGGTTCGGGAAATAACTAAGTTACTTTCAAACCGCATGCCTTTCACTTGGAACTCACGCTCAACAAACATCCCGGAATTTGTCCTTCGGGAGGGGAGGGATGGCTAGCGTTTTTCATAAATAAATATTTTCTATTTCGATTTGCTCCGGATACCAAATGGGTGGTATCATTTCCTTGGAATGATTAGGGCATCCTCACATCCTTAAATATTAAACGACAAGCTTTGAAATACGTTTTTCACTTTCAATTTTATTTTCCCAGTTATTTTATTTTAACCTAAAACTAATCATCATATTTGAAGGTGTTGTGTGCTCGGAACACACAAGTGGATTACAGATGGATTTAATCATATTTGAGACATACAGACACCTGAAAAAAGATCGAGTTCTGGTAAAAAAAAATATATTAAATTTCTACCAGGTATTCTTTAGCAAAACATTTATATACTTTCTAAATAAACTAGCAAACTAGCATTGTTATTTAGCAGGTGAAACGCCCCTGTTGACGTACATACCTACATGTTTAAAACCTATCTAGAGGGAATTGAATAGAGGTGTGAAGCCAATATGAGCTAAGGTAATGGCTGGTTGGGAAAAAAAAAAAAAAGTTGAGTTGAATAAACCTGAATCGTAATAAAAGAAAAAGAAAATATATATGATGTGAGCATTACCGTTAAAGACTTGGGCCCATCAGGTAAGTGCAGTCTATCTTTATTTGCAGAGTTCCTTCTTGGGCTTTTAAATCTGAGTATCTTTATCTGGAATGCATCTACTCGACCGAATTTTATAATTGTGGCTTTTACCTACTTTTTGACACTTAATGACTTGGAGACCTCTGAGTGGTAGGAGTGGAGGTCTCCGAGTTAATGGCATTTATAAAGAGCATTGCTGAGCCGATATCAATTCTTTTTTTTTCTATTGAAATTTCAGCTGATTATATATTTTTGTTATTAAAAAGGCGGTTTTCATCGACCAACATGGTTTAACAAATAAAGTAAAGTGTTTTTGGACAAAAATAACAAGCATGTTTTTCTCAATGTTTACATGTGTGTTTGAGTTTGTTTATATGTGTATTCCCTGACTGTTATGGGCTTAGTATGTGTTAGTAGTATATGTTAGTGTGGCCTGCTTCTACTGTTCCCCTTCGATGTATTATTGCTGTACTCTTCCTCAGTCGACATGACATGCCGGAAACCCTTTAAAAAAGCCTCGTTTAGAAAAATGAAATGAAATTTGAAGACAAAACTCAACATCAAGGCTAATGTTAACGTTTCGGAGAGCACAATAAATTCTTCAGTTATTACTTCTACTCCCTCTCTGATGAATTGCTTTTTTACTTTTCTTAAGTAAATACTTAATATTTATACTTCAAACTTTAGTTTGCTAAATAAGATTATTATTACAGCCGGGAAATAGGAATATATATATATATCCAAAAAGTAAGCCAAAAAAAAAAAGGTGTTAAGATATTCTTCAGCAAAACATTTATGAACTTAATAAATAGATTAGCAGACTAGAATTGTTATTCAAGAGGTGAAAAGCCCCTATACAAGTTGACATACATACCTACATGTTAAATATGAACCTAGAGGGAATTGAGTAGAGGTGGGAAGCCAATGTGAGCGGGTAGTTGAAAAATAATCTCTTTCTTGAAAATCAAACTTTTTACCATCCTCAGATGGATGCACCTTACTTATGTGTTTACGCAGCCCTCGCCTGTTCTTAAATGATAAACCGCCACTTAACACGCCCTTTGAAGTTCTAGGGGACTGCTTACGTGAGAGGATGACGCATGACCATTGTTACTTGAATCAAGGCTGTTGCAGTGTTGGTTAACCAATTCCCTTCTAATTTGGTCATCATGAATGTTTGCAGAAAGCGAAATATTTTTATGTTGACGGAGTGTCCAAGTGCAACCCGACTAGAATCATACTAATAAACGGGCCTTCTCTACCATTACGTACTCGTAACTTATTACTGATACCATATTTATTGTTGGTTATCTCATAATTGTGTTACTTTAAATAATCTCAGACGTTTTCGCATGCTTCTCGTTATTATGCCTTAACCAAAAGGAATAGAGCGTGGTGTAGGGTGCTTTAAGGCAAACCTTGACAATTTTATTTCCCCTGTATAATTTTTGGCCTCTTCCGTAGAACTCGAAGAAACACAAAGGGATGAAAGACGATTGCCTCGTACCAGTTTTAAAGGGTAATCTATCACTTCCGGCAGCTAGCTAGCTTAGCTAGCTGATTGGGGAGTTCTTATTTATAAACCACATCTTTAGGATGAAGTCTTAAGTTTTAAGCTACCCAATTTCGAAAATGGTTTAAAGTGGAGTTGATAATTAAATACATTATACCTTATAGTAATAAGTACAAAAGTACCGAAACAAAATAACTAATATTTTTGTTTTTTTAATCAATTTCTACCTGTGAAAAGTACACCTCTCTATTGTCTTCATGTTACTTATTTATAGTTACTCTGTAATTTATTGATTGTTAATAATTTAAGATTTTAAAAATAAATATTATTAGTTCATAAGCATGATTTTATCATTCACTTGTAATGCCAGAAATAACTTCGTGGTTTGACTTTGTTGTTTCTCAATCACAGGCAGCAATCATTCATTACAGTAGTCTTAATGGCAAAGATCTGCCAACAAGACAAATTTGCGACATATTTCATAATAAAGTGGTTTTTACCACGGGTGAGCTAACCTTTCTGCCTGCCAGGCACATGGATTTATTTAAGGCCCCTAGCGAGTCATACTCGTGTATGCTTCTACATCTTTGTTAGTGGGCCACATTTATGAAAAAAGTATTCTAATTACAACAACAACAACAACAAAAGAAAGATAGCACAAAGCGCCCAGCTGGTGTCGGTAAGACCCTCTAACTTTGTACCATCTACTCGCCGATTTGTGCTTCGATATAATTACCTCGGTGTCTAGTCGTGGTCGGACTGTACTGAAATGGCTTACCAATATTATGTAATTTTCTAACCAGTTGGAAAAATGCTAACCTTAGTATAAGGAATCGAGATTTGTCATCATGCCTGAATGGTTCTTGGTTACTAAGGTAACCTATTGTCTGTGATGATTCTTGCATCTTGCAGAGGATCCCCATAGGTCTAGATTAAGCACATATATTATTAGATTTTAACTAGACTACAAAATGAATATATTCTTCTGAGCTATAACATGGTTAGACCACTATAAAGGACGAAGAGGAGCGGCCATTGCAGTCGGTGGGATGAGGAGAAGATGGCCCCAACTGGGGTGAGGTCGGTGAGCCCGCGGGGCCGAGAGACCCCTTTACTCACCCTCTCGCCGCCTCCCAGGGCCGTGTCCCCCAGGCGGGATGTCACCGCCCACCTGCGCCCCCACAGCCCCAGGCCTAAAGTGCCTTCGCTCCTCTGCACCCCCCCGGAGACCGAGGTCAAGAAGTCTAAGTCCATACAGGTTAGTTTTCAAGGAAGAAAAGGATAGGTGACATATCATGTCAAATCAACCAGTCATATTACCAGAAATGACATGGATTTTTCTCATTTTTGTTTTATGTTGCCCTTAAACTTTAAAATTTACTTTTTTGAGTTATCGACCAAAACTGGCATGCGGACGGATCATTTTTGAAACATCACAGTTTATACCATGCTGTGGGTTATATGCAATAAAGCATACTTTATGAGAAAATGAAACTGAGTAGTAGATAAGTAAAAAAAAATTATATTCATTAACATTACAATCTGAAATCGTACAATTTTTAATAGAATTTTTTTGCCTTAGAGTGTAGATTCGTTTGAAAATTGTACCTTTTTTTGTATATTGTAGGTTAAGGAAGCGATATCAACCATATCTCTATTGAAATTAAAACCATGTGAGGATTTTAAAATTGACCTCCTTGCCAGTTTTTGACGATTTTTGACATGTTTGACTACCATAACTCAGAAATACAGATTTCAAAGAAGTTCTATGACACTAACACACGTTATACGTTTTATTAAAATAAGATAAGGGGAGTGTCTTTTTTTGTTGGATCTAACAATTTCTGACTTATTAGACTCCTACTACTTTCCCTAAACTAATAAGTTCCTAAAAGTATAAAGCAGTATTCTCAAAATGGGTTTGTGGGCTGGTAAATAATTGAATATGTTGGTCGTTGTCTGTACTCCTGTAACCATATAGCTTGGGAATGGATTGGGTAAGGTACGCCCAACTCCCACACTAATGCTGCCCTACGAAGCTGAGGAGTTTATTTAGCCATATCTCTTCCACTCGCTCCCAGTCCCCTGGATATTACCTGACAAGGCTGGAATATAAAGGCAGTGAAACCACAGGTAATAACCGTGTTCGTCCGAAATAATGAACCACATTGCTTGCCCTTGAAAATACCAAGAAATCTAGAAAAAGAGGATCGCCAGACTCCTTGAACGTCCTCACAAAAAATCAAAAGGTAAAAAATCCACAAAACATACGAAGTATCTTGCATCGTCCTGTTTTAATTCAAACATGATCTTCATTATTTTTTCCCTAGGGAGAGCTGTTAGAACGAACATCTCTCCCGTACCTCCCAAAGACTCCCTGTAATTTCTCATTTAATTTAAAGACACGAGCCCTTTGACCGAGTTTCTTCTAACCTATATAATTTTTTTGTTTTCTCTGACATTTTTTATTTCACAATTATCATTTCAAGTTTCCATCTTCGATCTTGAGACATATCCACCATTCCCTTTAGGCTTACCTAATATTCTGTTTTTCAATGTAGGGGTATTTATACAATAAGATATAATATTTATTTATTTATTATAAAAGTCGTCATTTTGTTTTTATTATTTTGTAAAGATCATTTCCGATTTGAATTACCGACTCAAAAGTTTGTAACAGTACCAATATGGTTTTAGTTTGAAAATTTGGTACGTCCGACTATTGTGAAAAGACTACTGTTGTGTTTTTAAAAACTTTTTGAATCTTATCTGTTTCTCCAAGAGCCGGCACTAAAAATCAAAAGCTCACGTTTTCAGTTAAGCAGCTCGAGGGACAGGGATTAGTAACTTGTCTCCTTAAGATTATATGTAACAACATTACGCTTTACTCACTTCGCTGTGAAATTGCTGTGACAACAGGAGGTAAGATTTTTGGAAAAAAAACGGGAAACAGATTTAAATTTTCCACCCCTCCCTTTACATGGGGAACTTTTTCCTTTAAATTATTTTATACCCGAGAACAATTCTTTCCTCGGAAAAAAAATAATAGGAAACAGTCAGGAGAAAATATTTTCATTTTTCTTATCAGAGCAGTGCTCCGAATTATTCTCCGTTTCCATTTAGAAGACCCGATTTCCAGGGGTTTGCCATTTTTTTTCATTACACGATTCTAGTTCTGGAAAAATACTACCAGGTTCATTTAATGTGCAACAAAAATTGTAGGCAGCAACTTAAAAGTTGCCTAGCCCTGCATATTTTTTTTATAGTAAATAATCATGAAAAGAAGTTACTCCATTAAAGTAAAATTAATTATAATAGTTTATGACTCTTGTACGTTTATTACTGAGGGGGCAAGATACTTCTATTCCTTCGATTAATTTAACACAAATGTTTACTGAAATAACTTTTTCTGAATAAATAAGGGTATAAAGAAAACATAACATACACATAGATACACAACTTTCTATGACCGTTATAGGTGATAAATATATTTTAAAATGTATTTATTGTGGTTTTCCACAAATTTATCAGTGTATCCTGGTGTGTAAACAACCGTTTTTAATGGATTTAATTGTGAACTATAAAAAAAAAATCAATTTTTTCAAACTTACAAATACATTTTCAATTCAAGTAGTCAGACGTTTTCAATGCATTCATAAGTACCATCAAGGAAATGGACAAAAGACATGTTAATTAGTTTAATTTTAATATTTTTTGTAAAGTATCATATCCTAAGTCGCATATGTAATTGCCTGAAACGATTATATACAAGCTCTAGTCCACATTTTTTGGATACTAATTTTCCTTTAACTGTCTTTTTTTTTTTACAAAACTAATAGTTTTCATGAAAATCTTTGTATAATGTGAATGACTTTCCATCCCTTTGAACATCTAGATAACAAGTTTTTATATCAATTCAGCAACGTAATCAGACAGATAAATTTAACATAATCTCGACGTTCTTGTGGTATAATAATTATAAGATTTTGTCGCGTTTCCTGCGATTCGTTCTTGGAATTCCCGGCGTCGACTGCAGGTATTTATCGGCAGCTCTAATGACAGCAATATATTGTCTGGAGATATGAGCACTGCGTACATCCCCCCCGCTCCGTTACTCATGAATGGTTAAAGCAGCAGCGGTTTACCGAAGCTCAAGGGACCGGTTTTCGGAGTTTAGTTGTTTCACTGGCGCACCACATGAATAATAACTAGGTCCTATTACCAACTATGCTAATTTGAAGGGAATTAATTTAAATTTGGCCAACAAGCTGGGCTCTTGTCAGTACAGTGCCATTTGCCACTTTCACCGCTGCTCGATTTTTTTGAGAAAAATAACTTCAATTTCGTCGGAGTAGCAAATCACTCAAAAACAAAAACATGCTATGTCTAATCAATAATATTTTGTGCGAAATATTCTTCTAAGTCACATAACATATTATTATTAATGATCATTAGCCAATGAAGGGGGGATACCCAAACCAAAACTGAATTTTACTATAGCATAACAAGTGCTTCATGGTCACACGTATTGGTAAATCGTCACACTCAAAATGAATTTAACGATTTTTCACGGCTTCGAGTAATTTTAATTTTTTTTAGTCTGGTGCATAACAATAGTTGTTCTGAACATATGTTATGTTACTTTCGAATATAAGAACTATACTTCATAAAGATTATTACTGATTTTTAACAATGTTATTCTATGTGAAAGCGTTGGTGGTAAGATCAAACTAACCTGTTTTGAAAACATGAAACAGTTTTATAAGGCTCAGTTTTTTTAACTGATTCTGTTTTGTCAGGAATTGAGAAAGTTATTCATATTATAAAAACAGTTTGAAGAACTATTAGAAATAAACTTATACTTAACGTTATGTTAAATATAATATCACAACTACTTGGTAACTTCGAAAATTCAAGACTCTTCGTTTTAAAAACTTTTTTGTAATATGCAAACTTTTTTAAAAAATCTTTAAATTATAAAAATGTATTTAAAAATTTGTTAAAGCAAATGAAAAAATTAATAAACAAAACTTTGTCTTGGCATAATTTTAAAGAGTTGTTTAGTGGTTAACAACCAAGCCGAACTAAGTTTTGGTTGTACCTTTGATTTCTCACGAATATGCATGAATTCAATGAATACAAAACAATGCATTCCGTTTTATATTGAGGAGAAGACTTGTCATTTAAAATAACTATTATCGGGTCAGCAAACCCTGACCACAAATCCTGCCAAGTCCATAGTCAATGGCGCTGGTTTCCTTCCTGCGGTTTCACTCAAGGTGAACATGTGCTGTAGTGCACGTAGTAAACATTCCAATGAGGGATTCTCCCTGACAGTTCTATCATCTGTAGTATTTGTATTACTTTATCTTCACGGTGGAAGATAATAGTCTATGAAATCATTATGATTGGTCCGTTAAAAGTATTAATCCAATTTGATTTTACATATATTTTTTAAATCTTACAAGGTCTCCCAACAAGAGGCTGAGTGACATAGATTTATTTATAGATTTAAAAAATAAAAGATAATGTAGTTGCCAGAATATATATTATCTATACTTTTTATCTTCCCACTAGATAATATATACATTCTAATCACTTTCAGCAATTAATTGTTACCCTCAGAGCCTGTGAGAGGGGCTACTTCGGTGGAGGCTGGAAAGTGACAAATACAGCTTTTCACACTAGTTACAGAGCGATTGATGTTCAATTGTTATCTACTAAAAAACATTTCTCGAAAGACAGGGTTTCTTATTTCATTAAAAAGTTTAATTCCTATGGTGGCTCCTAATTTTTGTTAAGCCAGTACAGCCAGCTATTGTATGTTAAGTCAGTACAAAATGTTCTTATCCCAAGGGGGATGATTATTTTCATAAAAAACGGTTATTAATAAGCCAAAAAAATGATTGTTTTTTTAGATGTAGATTCACTTTCTAAAAATAATGTTAATTCTTGCGCTCCGATTTGTATTCCTTTTAAGACGGTGTGCCTTTTCTTTTCGATGAGCTAGAGTTATTTATTATTCACATTATACTTCTTCAAAGCTATAGGTACGGCTGTATGGCCTACCCCTTCACAGCTAATATTGAGGTTATCCATCACCATCCATGGATGTACATAAACCTTAAAGCCAGTTATTATTCGATAAGGAAAGGGCTAACTCTACCTTGTCAGGATCATCGAGTTACGCACCAGTTTGACGAGCTTATTTACTGTAGCGTTGAGTTAGGGTAGGTTCATCTCTCTTTCTCCTGCTTCTGACTAGTAAGGCTCGATAAGGGAAAATTATATTCTTGCAAATGGTCTCAAGTTGTAGGAGGCAATAGTGTAGCTTACTGCTTACAGACCTAGATTGATCTAAGGTCATTATGAGGAGTTAATGTGAAAGAGTGAGACTGACTTCACCGCCTAAAAAAAATCATAAGCGTTCAAAATTACGAAATCACTAGGAACAAAAAACGGTGTCCATGATCGAACCTTTGCGACATTTAAACTTGAATGTTGAGTTGATCGTTTATACGGCTCATGTATTAAATATCGTCGGGACATGTCTTATCTTAACATAATAACGGATTATATCCGGTTGAGACATTTCAGGAATCCAGAAGTTCTTGGTTACACTCAAACAATGATATATTCAGTTCGTGTTTCCCTCGTGAGTATGCTGTTGTTTTTACCAAAAGTTACTATTAACACCCTAAAGTATTGTTATTTCGTGATTATCAGAGTTTCTCAGTCCCTAATATGTTAAATACACTATATCGATTGTGGCAGTACTATTTGCTTGGTGCCGGTTGTGGAAGAATATACTTAAACAGGTACTTCTAGGTATTAACACAATTGGCGCACTAAGAAAAAAGTTTGTTTGTTTTGTTTAATTTAAAAAATAGTATTGTCAGTCTAGGAAGTAGCCCGTGGTTTACCGGGAGATGGTGGAAACCAAAGATATGCAGCCCGTGCATGGAGTTTATCTGAAACTTCTGTTCAGAGGCATTACGTGTGAGAGGAACGTGTAATTCCACGTTACCGTGAGACAGGTCTGTGCACACGCAACCCGGTTCAGGTCGGCTGCGTTTGACAAAGCCAAGAGATGTCTGGTTTATTGTACTTCAAACGGTTCGGGGTCGATTTTTAACTCCTACTGAGACGGGTCAAATTCTTCGTACACCATGGGGAGTAACAAACAGTATCTGCGGGAACTGTTAGAAGTAGACTTGCTGAAGTAATTGAACCTACAGAGACAGGTATCAGGACCTTTGTTGAGCAGAGAACATCGTAGAGCTCGTTAGGTATTTGTTCAGGAACACCTTCAGTGGACTTAAGTCGAGTAGAGTAACGTGCTGTTTTT
Organism: Acanthosoma haemorrhoidale; assembly: GCA_930367205.1. Taxonomy (NCBI): domain Eukaryota; kingdom Metazoa; phylum Arthropoda; class Insecta; order Hemiptera; family Acanthosomatidae; genus Acanthosoma; species Acanthosoma haemorrhoidale. The sequence goes on from OV884011.1 coordinate 103,357,486, forward strand.
AGATGAGTAGTGAGCTTTTCTCTTTGTGTACCAGATGGATGGGAGAGAGTTTACCTAAGCCCTGATGAGCGCTTGCTGAGTGTAATGAAGGGAGAGTTCAATTCGGAGGTAGTTCTGTGATGGTGTGGGGTGGAATCTCTTTGACGACGAACACGGAGCTCCACGTGGACCGCAGGCCTTCTCTTAATGCTGATTTGTATGTGAGGGAATTATACAGGAGTACATGATCCCTTTTGGACAATGTATTGCAATTTCATTTTCATGCAGAATAATAAGCGACCACACGTAGCAAGGTTTGTTTTGCGAACTTCAAGGTGGCCTGCTCGTAGTCCGGATTTAAACCCTATAGAGTGCAGGTAGGACGAGCTTGAGGCAGGTCAACCCTCCTATAACTTACACGAGTTTAACTCTTCTTCAGATGTTCTACGAACTTCTTCAAGGATATGAATCGAGAGGTTGCAGCAAACTCGAGCACACCTCGAACACTTGATGCTCTGATTCAACCCAGTGAAGGAATTATCCGGTACTAAAACATATTTTTTTTTTATTAATCAAGTTGATTTTTTTTAATGCTTATTGGGGTTTTCTTTCGTATTTATAACCCCTTATCACTGAAACATTTTTGAATGTTGAATCAAAAAATAATTAAAAGCCGAAATAATTTTACTAGGAAGCAAATGTTTAAATTTTTCTAAGTGCGCCACTGTTTTTTGTCGAGCAGAATAGTTTATTATAATGAACTTTTTCGGCAGATCCGCCATCCTCAGTTACCAATTAAGTATATTAAATTTTCCAAATGGACTAATCTGTATAAATAATAGGACGATTCTAAAAGGGACTGAAAATACTCCGCGAATCTCTAGAGTAGGTTGCTATCTGAATTAAAATATTACTTGGAAGAGTGACCAACGCTGTTTTAGTAGGATATTTTATATTTCAAAGGTTTTAGAAAGTAATTGGGGACTTGATTTTTTGGACAATGGTGGTGAATAGTCATCCTAAGTGAGAGTGATGGGTGCGATAAGCATGACTCGATCGGTAAGCTGTTTGAATTTCCCCCACTACGTCCTCCGGCCTGGGCTCCTCCCTCTGCCCTATCACTCTTGCTTAGGTACACTATACTGACGAAATATGACTACCCTAGGACCTGATAAAACAGCTTGGCCGCGCTGTGGTCTCGAGGTCTAAGTCTCCCAGGAGGAGTTCTTGCTTGCTAGAGGTACCTGCGCCTTCCTTCAGGAGCCGGAGCAGGTCTCTGGACGATGGTACCCGGAAGCCCTCAGACTGCGAGGCCACCTACCGCATCTACGACCAGATCTTGGCAGAAGGTACACATCCTTTGAATATCCACTTCTAAGAATATATTGTAATAAACATATCGTTTATTTATTTACCCAATATTATAGGTATTCATGTCTATTATATTGTGCATGTGTATATATATTCAGGTATTATATACATATATATTAGCCGTTTATTAAATGACTTCTTATTTATCTATTATTCTCAATATTTACAATTTCATGTTTTTTTTCCACGGTGCTTTAGCACTGCACTTAAGATATTCGCGTCTGCAGGTTTAGTCATAAAAGCATATTTTTGTAACATTGTAACACAAGTAGCAAAACTTACAGGTAACAGTGATAAAATATCCCATTCATACAATATTTATAATTCTGCATTCAAGTATTTAAATTTATACTTGCGGCAAAAAAAACTGATGAATAAATGCGGCCTTGGAATAACCTGTTCAGTTGATGATGAGAAATGAATGTTTTTTTGTTTCTATATGGACCTATAAGTAAAAAAAAAAATTAGAAGTAAAAACTTCAAAGAGTGGTTTACCGTGAGGATGTGGTACTTTGACGTTACCTAAGTTTGAACACTTCAATTAGAGTAGAGGACGATTATCACGCCACCGTGCCATATCTAGTGAACCAATTAACTTACGAAAACTCAAAAATACTCTTCAGAAAGTTATTTATTTATTATTATTTTTTTTGTCAAACATCGCTATATAAAGCAACATTTTTAGGTTAACGTCGTCTCAGGCGTGCTTAGTCATAATGTAGTTTATTCAATGTTAAAACCTATGTAAATTGCCAGTCTGTGATGTTTCTTTGTGATTTATTATGTAATTCTATTTATAAAAGTTTTAATTTTGTATTTCTTTGTATCTAGGACTAGCTTGTGACATTATTTTACTGTGGTCTTCTTTTAAAATCATTTCTACGATTTGTAATTTTTTTAATTTACATTCTTAGTAAAGTTACAATTTCGCTGGAACCTGCCCGCTGTAGCGGTTGGCAGTTAACGTCTTCTCTGAGTGAAATCAAGAGGCTATATTTCGTTGGAACTGCTAAGAGTAACTTCTTGAAGAAGTAATTCTTAAAAGTAAGAATAAGCAAGAATAGTGTCTTAACAAGATGCTTTATGCTGCATGGATGCTAACAACTTAATTCGTGCTGTGTTGAGGAGACTATTCATTTCACTGTGACTTGAAAAAAAAAACCTGTTGGTCAAAATTAAAATTTCCTTAAATTTATCATGATTTATGTTATATATATATATTATCTTGATTATATTGATTTAATACAACCTAAAATAGAAGAAAAAATGGTTTGTTAAGTGTATGTATGGAAAGGCAAAAAAAATCATCCATTGATCAAACCATTGGCGTGACCTTTTGTTTAGATTTTCTCCTCAGCCCAAGCTAGAATCGGATATAGTTGACCTTTATCATATTTTATTCACACTTGTGATGCACAAATGCACTGTTCGGATATGTTGTAGTGGAATATGTTGGCATATGAAATACGAGAGTCTGAGCATTGGCTTAGGTTGATGACTCTGATGCAAATATAAAATCCCTTTTATTATTTAACCTAAGATGAGTCCAAATAAAACACACGCTCATATCTTACAGCCAAAAATTCACAGCTTGGCCCATTGGGTTTGTTTGGCAGGGAATTAGGTAGCTGCGAGTAGAAGATCCTTGTCTTCCAATTACAGATTTTCTATATCAGCTCTCTCATCCGGATTATTTTCGATCTCTTTCAAGGGCTGCCAGGGATTAGTGCGTAGGTATATTACTTTTAAGGGTATTCAATAATTACTGAAACTTTTAACCCACCATGAGCCGAGTCCACGCATTAGTACAGTAAAAGGATGACATTCCGACTACCTTTTATAAACTTTGCTAACTTCTATAATATTTTCATCATTTTAGTACTGCGATAAAACAAAGAAATGATCTGTATTACATGAGCAGCCAGTTCACATTCTACCGGGAGATTGGGCACCCGTTGAAAGATGGCCTTTCACACTGTCTCAATCGGCTACCTGAAAAAGGTATAATTTTAGGTGTCCTAAAATCGCTTTTCCCGCCATTTTGTCAAGCCTATCTTCTTAGCCATTGTGTTGATAACAATAATGACACTGAACTTCACTAAAATTTATTAATATATTACAAAAAAAAAATTAATATAGATAAAAAAAAAAAATCACCACTATTGTTTAATATAGATATTAATATAGTACCAAATGACTAACACAAAAAAATACATTCGAACTGTGTGGTTCTAAGAGTACTGTGATTTTTAAACTATGTATTTTCCATACATTTAAACTGTAGTTAAACTACTTTATTAATTTTTCTATCTATACTTTATATAAAACTGAAAGGGATAGAGCGTTAAAAGTTGGAAATGTCCGATTGTTGTCAAACATCCATCATAAATTTGCAGGGCATATACCAGCCAACCATCAATAGCAGTCCAGGCCCTTCTGTTTTTGACGACTGGAGGACTCCTCTGAAAGTCGTAACGGCGGACAGGCTTGTACCAGAGTATCTGGCTTGTATTGACCACGTTCGTATGGGCGAAGTTGAACCCTCCGACTGACTTTTATATTGCTAACAACCATGTGTTAGTTGGCAAAAATTTCGAGGCTTATTACATCCAGTGGAGTGCTTATAAATTATTATTTTAGTCGTAATACTAAACACAAAAAAAAAATCTCAAGTGTAAAACGTGCAACGACTAGGAATTGTTGGAGTGACTCCTCACAACGGTCACGTTTAGCCTTCAACAAGTTTTTGACTCTGGTATGCGCTTGTCGACAGATTGCCCGGTCATTCTCTATGCCTCGTGAGTGATATTCCTATTTCAACATCGACTCAGTCGAAGACCCTTCGATCGGATATGAGCATCAATCTATCACTGTTGCCTTATGGAGGACATAACTAGGGCGTCTCTATCATATTTGCGCATACTCTCCATCGCTTGTCTTGTCAAACTTTTACCATTTTATAACCGAGGTTGGCAGCTCTGGCCTTATTTATAACGCACATAACATCTAGGATTTGATTTCTCACTAAATCGGCTACCTTCATATCCCTATTTCTTATCCCTCAATTCCTACTCCTAAATAAAGGATAGTCATGTGCAGGAATCGGAAGGATATATGCGTAGCCTATCAAATTAAAGTTTAGAAAGATCACAAATCTGTTCATTTTCACACGTTTGCGCTGTTTTTTCCCTGTAAACCAGGAGCGTCCCTAAACGCTCTTCGTCATGAAGGCTAACCTTGTAAACGAAAAGAAGTAATATTCATGTTGTTTCTTCGTCGACAATGTTTATTTCACAAAGAAATGATCAAAACATAAATTATATAGAAAATAGCTACCATTATCGCCATATTAGGGAGATTTTGTTTTCTCGAAATAGGGTTTTCTACTAAGATCTTCTCAATTAGAAAATATATTTTTTATTTCGTGACAAGCGACTATATACTCTAACACGATATTTAATACCATGTCTCCCTCCTCCCTTCCCTTATGGATTGTAGCTCGGGGTTGTATGTTTCAACTGAAAATAGGTCAAGTATTTAAAGCGATAAAACTTGTCAATTTTACTATATACTGTTTTTTTTTTTTTTTAAACCAGAAGTGACGTAGATGTTATCTAGAACAATTTAATAGAACGGAAATCTACAACAAAGTTTTTAAATTATTATCTTTTTAGGAAATATATACCAATTCGCCGACATTTTTAATAGCTTTTAGTCTGAGGTGGCAAACTTGTTGTTTTTTAGCATTGGTATAACATTTTAATTTAAGGTGTAAATCAAAAAATATACAATGTCTACATCGTAAACCACCCTGAAGAAGGAAATCAATTTGGGATGATATAGTAAGAAATGGCATGGACAGTGGTAATCACACGGTCCTCTAGTTCAAACCCTGGTTTTATCTATATTTGCTATTTTTACTTAATAATTAGTTTGAGAAGAATACAATATGTATGTGATAATAAAACTTTACAACTTATGGGTTTACAAAGCAATCACGCGCTATTTATTCAGCTAAGTCGAAGGCCTTTCTCAAATCCATCTAATACAATCCAAGGCTGTGAGCGGCTCGAGAGGGATTGATCACCTGTCAGCCTGTGCCTTCTATATCTAGAGACGCCTCAGTGGATTATTAACGTTTGATTTGGCTACCGTCTCTGCTGCTACCTCTATACCTTCTGATATATCATACCTCGCTGCTCCCTTCTCACGATTAGTATGCCTTACCACACTGTCCCACTGTTCTTTCGATTCTTTATAATTTATTAGTTTATTGTAAAATTCATTAAATTTAGATCGAGGTAAAGCTTAAGAGGGCAATTAACATATAAATTAATGCTATGAATAATTTATCATTTTAATTAATAAACATAAATCTTGAATGGGTCCATATTGTTATAATTAACATTACACTTAACTAAGTATTAGACAGGATTGATGATTTGTGTGCTTGGCATCTTATTTCATTTGTTGCAAAAAAAAAAAAAATACCACTTATAAATATTCATCAAAAATATTAAATACGTAAATAACAAACCTTACTTTTATGTTTTATTTATAATTTCAATTTAGGTAGTTTTTAACATGGAGTAACAGTTTTTCCCATTTTTCAGGTGTTTATCCTGTCTAATTATGATTTACTATTAGATGTTATGATACGTAATAGGAACTAGACATTCAAAATTGAATTATAAAGCCCAACGAAAAAATCAGGTCAATGTATCACTCAGTTAATATTTTGAAAAAAGTCGCCGAAACTAAAAAAAACTGTTATTAAAATATATTATGTTATAAAAATGTTTTTGAATTGAATGAACCAGACGGTTAACTATTGACAGCGTATTTATTAGGCATTGTATGCATTTATATGATTCGAATATAAAAAATATAAACACTCCAGAACGTGGGCGTATTTAAAGATTGATTTTGTATTGCTTATAAATTTTTCAAACCCCATCTTTATCAACAAGAGATCAGTTAAACATAGTTTTTACATATCACACCTTGAGGGGAGAGAAAAATTACAACACGAACCTTTAGTGATTTAATTATGAGGTGGGTTATGTACTAACTGTGGACATCTGGCCGGTCTTGGCGCCAGCGTGGGTCGACCCGAGTTACGTACAAGCTGGCCAGCAGTTTATAAATCGTCAGGCCAGCCATATACACATGGATACATTCATGTATTTACTGGTGCGTGGCCGTTCCCAGTGTTTGTGAACATATATGTCATGGTGAACTGTGAAAAACATGCATGCCATTTCCAACGTGATAGATGCCGGCCACTATAATTGCAAGTAGGAATAGGTTACGCTTATTCAGCATCGGGCCGCTTTCAAATTCCAGATGTTTCGAAATTAATGCAGTGCCTATGAATTTTCAAGTTGTACAAATATCTAAAAGATGTCTCCTTATCCCGTTCGATAATTTACAGCGAAACAACTAAAACAGATTGCCATTCACGAGAGAACGCGGTGCTTCTACATACATACATACATACATCATTCCAGCAAAAGGAGTGGTGAGCTATGTGATGTGCTTAAAATTCCAACGACATTTTACGCCGAAAACGTGTCAGGTTTTTTTGTTCACTGAACCAACCGAAAAACCCGATATTCAACACCATGGCTCCCTCCTCCCTTCCCTTATGGATTGTAGCACGCGGTCCTATGTTTCAATGTGAAAATAGGTCAAGTATTTAGAGCGATAAAACTTGTCAATTTTACTAGTATATAACCAGGGTTTGGCTCCCTGGTTCTTTAGGAATTCAAATAGTTCCTTCTGAATGGGGAATATTACCAATTCCACGACACATAGAAGATGTTAATGTCAATCATCAACTCGACTAATCTATATGGCAGAAACTCAAACACTAAGGTTGTGACGGAGCCAATTATTTTGATTTTTTTTTTCAATGAAACATTCTATGTGAAATATCTCTGCATTGGCTCACGTTTTCCTGCCTAAATTGATTTAAATAATAAGTGTTTCATTAATGTTTGGTAAATGTTAAGTATTATTTTTGCACTTAGCACTAACCGGATGCTGTTCTATTGTTCTCAGGTGCATTGCGGCGAAGCTCGCTTGAGAAAAGACGCCTGAGCTTAGGCGGAGGTGTCACAGGGCACAGAGGTTCTGAGCCATCCTTGGACCCGCACCATGCGGCCATACTCTTCAGGGATTCAAGAGGGGTTAGTATTTTTTGTTATTTACTATTTGTTCAGTACTCCCACTTGATGAAAATAGCCATATATTAAGTGTGTAAAACAGTATAGATACTAAAAGTATAATACGACCGATCGATAACATTAAGGGAACTGGAATCATCTCTTAGCTCCTGTAGTTAACGTGTCCATAATTAATAGTAAATATTTTTGAAGAGATTGTCACATGCTGCAAAACTCTACCTTTTAAATATATATCATGTCATTGGGGCTTAGGAAATGTTCACGGTTGGAAGAATTTTTGCCAAATTTCTTTAAAGGCATATATGTCAAAACTTGGGAAAAATTGTGAGCCTGAGATTTATAGATTTAATTTAAACTATTAACTTATTGGAACAAACAAAACTAAACACTATGCTTTACCGGCCAATCAACATGAAAAAAGAAAGACAAGATCACTGCTGTAACAAGTCCACGAGGTGTTGTATATTTTGACCTGTGGAAAGCCTATGACAGAAGGCTAGCAATCCGAAAACTAGTCCATTGGAGAATTAAGGACAGAACAATCAAATTTATCTCAAACTTCCTGGATATAAGACTCTTCTGAGTTTGAGATTTGAGAGGCTTGGAGTGAGTTCATTTAAAAGGGAATCCCCCCCCCTCATGGTTCAGTTTTGACTGCCACACGTTTTCTGAGTTCAATTATTGGCATTGTTAATTGTGTGAAACATCCTGTTAATTCCGTTATGTGTATGCATATGATCTCGAATAATTTGTTATAGGTTACGACCTTCATTTTATAGAAAGAAATTCACAAGTGTGTCACAATAATTATGAAAAAAAAACAGAATTGTAAGCTAGCTATGTTCATTTATACATCCCTATTTATATAATATATTATAATAAATGTAAATAATATAACAATAATGTTGCTTGTGCATTTGTAAAATAAGTCAAAGAGAACGAACACTAAAATAGATTGTATTAATCTAGTTGTGGATTATACATTATATCGCTGTTCCGGAAGTATAATGACGCAACTGTAAAATTGGCATTATTGTGTTGGCTGGGTCAAAAATGCAATCACTCGGTGTTTGTAAATCGACATTATTGTACTTACAAATTTTGCCACTGTAGGTAATTTGGGCCACTGTTTTAAACCGCGATCTTATTTACCTTCCCGTCCGGAAGAATAACGGCACATTGTCTAGCTCAATTTTTACAGTTGCACCATTATACTTCGGGAACAGCGTTATATGACAAGAAGAAGGTAATATGATACATATGAGGTAGTGATTTACAGTTCGTAAAATATTAAAGCATTTTCTCTCACATATTTAGTCAGCCAGTAAATAAACCACTTATTATATATCCGCGTTATTAATGCGTTCGCGGATACTTATATTAGTGTATTTATCGTTGTCGATACACGACAATTACGTCAGGAACAAGCCGCGCCAGTCATACACAAAGCGCATACCCATTACTAATCTTCTTATTTTTATAATTGCACTAGCTTCGCGCAGTTTCGAAATTTAACTCACGGGATAATGAGGCTATTTTCATTGCGCCCATTTTTTTAAGTACAGTTTAAGTACACTACTCAACCTTCAAGTCTCTTCAAGTTCCTTACCCGGCATTGCCCGGGTATTTATTTGTTTAATCATCTATTAGGTAGGAAACAGAATGAATTTCATCAACAGTTTAAAATCAAAGTAATTTTTTTGACTGATAATTAAGGGTATAAGTACAGGATAAGAATTATATAATACATTAAAATATTATACAAATTCACTATAGTAGTAATTTAACTCAAAACTTGATTATAAATAGCATTATTATTTTCTCGAACTGGACCAAAAATAAATAAATTCTTGTTTAAATCCTTTCTTTAGCAAGTAGCTAAAAATGCTTAATGCAGTGCTTAACTAGCTGGTTGGTCCATCTATCTACCACCGAGCCGAAAGGCTGCTTTCCGTGTACCTGTACTTAGAGGATATAAATGTCGCCAGGATAACTTGATAATTGGTACCCTTACGTTTTCAAGGGTGAGAAACACAAATGTGAAGTCAGAATGGGGAAATTTCTACGAAAAATAGAGAAAATCCATAATGTTTAAAGCTAGAATTTTTGAAATTTGGCAATAAAATTAACTTCAAACATAATAAGGACGTCTTGTAACTCCTAAAAGCGCATGATTATAATAGTACTTACATTTCTACAGATAAACCTCTCGTAACCACCTATATTTATACATGTACATCTTTTTTTTTTTTTTTTTGGTAGGTAAAACTTGTAAGAACAAGTTATTTTATTGAGAATTTTTGCTGATCTTTAATTTTTTTTTTAAATCTATATTCTTAGCTAATTTTGGCTGAAAGAGTGCCACTAGGTGGAAAAGCTAGAAAATGTCCAATTGAATCACTCCAATGCACAATAAAATGGTAACATTGCCCCTAAAAAGGGAAAAATTGTAGGACACAGCATATGATTATAAGAAGTAATAATGTAACAAATCACTCATATTACACATCAATAAATAAATAAAAAAAAACCCTCGGATTAATTTGGTACCTACAACTGAAATTACGAAAAAAAAACCAAAAAACTTTCCTTATTTTTCTCCAATACAATTGTTAAAATCATCAGAAGTTGATAGCGATGTCCAGTTTTAGGAGACGCTAGTACCTACAACTTGTTTGAACATCCGTACGGACGAAAATAGGTACTGGCCTCTGGGGGATCACGTGGATATAATTATAACGAATGTCTCTCTCCCAATAACTAAGGAAAAAGTAGAGAAAGCCCGTTTTCAGGAACGATCCGGATTTTTTTTTAAATTGCCGGTCTTCGTAAAAATTACACTTAAAAGCATGTATTTTTATAAACAAAAAAACTTAAACAATAAACAAATTTTAGAAACTATTAAATTTTTTTCGAGTGGCGCAAAGTGATAATAAAAAGTTGGCAAACTTTCAAAAAAAATTATGTACTACCAGCTCGAAACAACAATTTGGCAAAACCTGAAAATTATGCGAAATGCCACAAAACTATGAGGTTTTCAATTGAACTATATTAATCGAAAATTTTTCTTCGGCTCACTCACTGACTACTCAAACATTCAGGACAAATAAAACAGTTTATCTAGTTTTTTAATTCATTAAAAAAACATTTTAATATGGGCCGATGCATCGCAATGTAGTGCTTCCGTCCTACTGTGACCCGCTGCTCTGTTGGTTAGGTATTTAGGAACACGGAAGGGTATATTGCTAATAAGTCTTGTTTCCGTGATGAGTGTTGTTCTTCTCTCCTTCTTGATTGAGGGACTGGACTTGAACTTCAACGGCCTCGGTGGTGTCAGTATTCATCTCAGGGAACCCAAATGAAACTAATACCGATCGATTATTTTTTCATTCCCTTCCCCTCCTAGGGGAGTTGAAAGATATCTCAACCACTCATTATCTTTTTTAGTCCTATGTGAACCATGTTTGGTGTTAATTGCTTCAGGCATTCCAGAGTTATGCTGGAACTTACATACACACCCCCATACTTCCATTTTTTGTATAGATATGTTATATTTATAAACTAATAATTATTCTTGAAAGATATAAATGGTGATAATGCCTGGAATTTCTAACCATATATTTGCTTGGTTGTTCTTAAGTAAAACTTCTGGATGGAAATCAAAATCATTGGTTCGAATGCTCTTTTTCTCTTTAACCAATAATTATTAAAAATTACACCACCTGGATTACATACCATGACTGTTAATCATCAATTATTTACTACCATTTTTGAAAATGCATAACGACCTCCCTGAATATTTTGTGTTGTTGCGTCTTTCCTTATAATTAATGAAAGTGGATGGAGTTCTCATTGCTCACAAAAAAAAATTAAAATACTGTGTTTTACGTAATAAATGATAAACAGTGGTTAATTAAATTGCTAGAATGCATAATATTCTTCTTGAAAGGATAGTCTCTTAGAAGTGAGTACAATGTAGAGAGTTTATAGGAAGGACCTATAATTCTTCATTTTAACCCCGATTACTTTGTTCTAAAAGTCATTTTATAGAAGAGAATATCACTTTATGCTAAAAATAATTTTACAAACAATCGCGACTACTGAAATACATTTTGCGAGTTACAACACTGTATTCACCAGGGCCCATGGATATTACTAATCTCACCTCAGTAAAATATATAACACTAATATCAGTAGTTTATGTTATTAAAAGTAAAATATTATTAAATAGTGATGTGATAAAAACTTTTTAATATTCTAAAATGTAATCTATCGCATAATCAAGAGTTTCATTACGGCTGAGAAGTTTTGAACACCATTTTAATGACTTTTTGTAATTGTAATCAATTAAAGTCATATATATTGGAGTTGAAGTCTTTAATTTTACATCTTTCTTAATACTATCGGAACTAAAATTACTTTATTTTTAATAACCAACTATGTCATTAAAATGTGACCTTTCATTATTTTTTATTGGCTTACCCAAAATCTATCTTTCAAATTAGGGATGCATTTTCATAAATGAGTATCAGACAATAACACTTCACTTGCATATTTTTCTTTTGCTCAGAATTTTAGAGGGTGTATGTTGTTTGGAATAGACATAAGCACAAACATTAAGATTCTTCTCTGTAATATGCAGTCACCTTTTTTTTTCAAAAAATTTGAGTTACCCAGTTTTTCCCTGTTACCATCGATATAAACAATTATATATAAATAAATTAGGAGATATAGGAACTAAAGTAACATTACATCGAGACACTTGCAGAGATATGCCTGTGGTTAGAATTCTCCAGCAATGTACTGCTTTTTTTCATATCCCTTTTAAATGGATTTAGTTGCCCTGAGTATCAACAATTGACTGTTTTATCCAAAGATTTGTAGCAGCAGCATGTGTTTATTTTTATCTAGTATTTTTTTTTTTACATACATTTTTAAATAAAGGACGTGATGAAGAAGGTGATAAAACAAAATGGAGAGATGCTTTGAGGATTCTGCGTAAGTTTATTAAATACATATAGAATGATGGTATTATTTATAAAAAAACACTTCGTTTTATTTTTTAATCCATCTCATTTACTGAAAATTGTTTTTATTAAATCAAACAAATGTATATAGCTAAAGTATTGAACAAAAATAACCCATTGAAATTGGTTCGAACAACATTAATTCTCAGATTCTGTTGTTGGCTTTCAAAACAATAACTCTTTGTATTATCTTTTCATTTAGCTGGCGTTACCGCCTTTGATGTGTCTTTAACTGTGGAGAACAATCATAACTTAAAAATCTTCTGGGTTGGGACTTGGGAAATTTCAAAAGTTAGTGAAACGGGACAGACTTTTTTCTACTGTAAAACAAATAGACATATGGATAATGATTACGCAGAATGTCTATAAGCAGAACCTCTCTTTTTGAGCTCAGCAATAAGCAGTAATTAAGACTAATGAGTGGACGAATGAGCATATGCAATGCAAGTTAACTCCTGCTACCTATTCATTGTTGCTGTGCATTATTGCTCAGTGTTCTCTATGTATCGGTGTGCATTATTGCTCTCTGTTCTCAGAGTACACAATAGCATCTTCCACATGAGCTCGTACATTCATACCCAAGTGAACACCAACTTTCTGAACTTTACCCCTCGGTGACCTCAGACCGACTTCTGTAACCTATAATGAATCAATAAATTTAAATTTACCTTCACAATTTTCTTGTTTATTATTGTGCCCCAAACGTTGTCAATTGTGCACACAATTATTATAGGGTCTACACATTGTAAGTTAATACATATTATTGATGATAAATAATAAAATTGTATACATAAATACTTTTGCTAACACACTCCTCACTAAAAAAGCACAAATTAATTAAATAATTTGTTTCCAAAATATTATTCTTTAACTGATAAAAGTGCAAATAAATTATTTTAATTATTAGTTATTGACTAAAATATATAAAACCTAAAATTCATTGAAATCATATAAAAACCTTTAAACCAATTAATTTACTTATTCAATTGATAGGTTATAATGTACAATTTAACTGATTTGTATATAGTAATGTATCAAGTGACATTTGTTTGTTGCAGCACTAAATAATGATTGTGTAGCAGAATTGAAATTAGTTATGATCCAATTAAAAATTTGTTGAGAGACAAATTAAACAATTAATATACAACCAGCATCTTACATAAAACCTTAATATATGTTTTTGTAGTTCTTAAACAAATCTTTATGCTCATTTAATGAAACTGTGTGCTAAATAACTATTAAACTGAACATAGTATGCTAATCAATCGATCCTTGTTTTAGCTACCTGTAGCAGACCCGTTTCTAGAAAAAGTCAACATCTCAGATCTTGGTAAGTGAACTTTACATTATCTTTTACTAATTAAGAAACTTAATTTATAATAAAAAAATTATCATATGCTTAGTGTACTCCCTATAGAGTCCAATCAGAATTAATTTTTTTCAAATTGTTACAGTTAAAATTACAAGTCTCGCATATTTTTTTTTGACTGACTAAAATTTGTTAGTAACAATTATTGGTATAATTTTATTTTTAATGAACAAAATCAAGTACATAAGAAGTGCAAGAACACTAATGAGACCAAAACCACCTTGGACCTTGGTGTGATCCTCATTTCTTATTCATTTAATAATTCTGAGAAATACACTCGATATGTTAGCCCGAAAATACAAAAAAGGGCGATATTACAAAAATATAAAGAGGGGGGGGGGAGAGAGGGAACAAGTAAAAATAATGTATAAAAAATGTAACAGACCATTATAAAGGCTGGGGAACAAAACAAGGATCAAGAAGTGGATCAATGAACGAGAACAAATCGAAAAATTGATGAAATGGAGCTATTAAAACCAGGGAAAAGAGCTGGAAATGATAGATGGTTGTATGGATCGATGAACGAGAAGAAGTCAAAATACCTATGAAACTGAACAGAATGAAGACCAGAGAATGTAAAGAGGGTCGGGTGGATCGAGGTCTGAGAACAAGTCGAAATATTGGTGGAACAGAATGAAAACCGGGGAACAAAAAGAGAGTCAGGCTGATCGAGGAACGGGAACAAGTCAAAACTTGGCGTCACCAAGTTTTGAATTATAGCTTACTAAAAAGAAAATGAAATGCTGAATATTTCCCTAGCTTACAGTGTTTAATCACGGTTTGTATTGTTTGAGATATTTTAATCCAAATGTTTATTTAAAGACTTTATCCTATTATTGTCAGTTTTCTCTTATATGTCAAAGGAGATGTCTTATATTGCCAATCCCCATCCTTACATCCACACTTTTTGGCCAGCTCTTTAACCAAGGAGACGTAGAAAATACTGACATACAATTAGTATCATCTGTGTATAAGTGTAATGTGGCGTGTTTTGCCGCAATGCTCTATCAAAGCTTACTGCTTTGTTTTTGTTGTTTCTTGTTTATTCTCTTGGTCAAAATTGTGGACCCATATTTGTAGAATCCTTCTTCGTTTTTAGATAGCATTCCTATCAGGAAATTATTAGCAGTGTATTTGCAGTATTTTTCAGATTTTCTCACACTCCTCCACGCCCCATTATATCTACATTTGTTTCACCCCTAACCACATAGCAATGCATTTTCGTATTTTTTTTCAGTTCATTTATGATGTTTTAACTGGGAATAGAATGGCAATGTGGGAACTAAAATAAAGCAGGAATTAAAATGCTGGAAACCCTTCTTTGGCCAACAACTAGCACCAGCACCAAGTAATTCGCTTTACGCTTGACCACCCTCTTAATCACCAAGCCTTTAACTGGTTGAACAAACAGCCAATATTGGACTTAATCTTGGGCAAGGGGTTGGTGCCATGAGTGGAGTCTTCTTTATAACCTTTATACACAAAATGCCATATGTTTTTCCCCTATCTCTTTCGATTTGGTGAGATATGATTGGGCCTCTCACTAGCTTATTACTGCATGGAAATTTTTTAGTGTACAGGTGTATACAGTAATTACTACAATGGACAGAAAAAAAGTGTTTTATTCCCCCCCCCCCCCACTGGGACCAGTCATCTTGTTTGACACTGCTCTTTTCTCTCACAGACTCTAAAGGTAACTCTGTGGGATTTCCACTATCCACTACTGAGAATAGAAGTTTGAATTTTTTGCGATTTTTTTAGGGCATTTAAAAAAAAAAGTTCCATTTTGTTTCTCATTGATCAGGATTATTAAGTTCCAAATTATAGTTTTACATAAATGGTTTTTTTTCTTCAAATTTTAGGGCTATTGAAGTATCTAAAAAGCTAATACATAAATAAATAAATGGTTTATTTGTCCTCCCGTTGACTGTGATGGTCAAGCGTTCTGGAGCATAGGTTACAGTGTGCAATGGTCAAAACATACCTTGTTTGTGAGTTTGATTCTTGCCTTGGAAATCATATTTCATGGTCATCCATTGGAATAAACTCAGCATTCTTGGTCTGGGGAAAAAAGGGTAATATAGTTACCCTCCCTTCTGTCCCTAAGGTCGCTAAACCCTAGTAACCAACTGATAAAATGCAAACCTGTTGAATTTTTAATCTATAAACATGATACCAGAATAATTAAAGACGGGTAAACTGCTTTTTTATGTATGTAAACTAATGTATTATAACAATATTTTTATAATCAATTTAATTTAATTTTAAAATGAATGCATAATTATGTAGAAAACCTGTGTTTAGGTATGAGAACAGTAACCAAGTGTTACATGTGGGAAAACCCAAATATATGAGTGTTGGTGGATATGTGGTCAATAAATAGCAATTGGTACTTGACAGAGAAGTCATCTCCGATAATTTTAGAACACCATAATGAAAAAAGTGGTTTGACATAGTCTTGAGAGAGACTAAAAAGCACCGACCTGCACCTTTACTTAAAGTGTTGACAGTGGGTGACTTCATCTACTGGAGACATGTCAAGTTTTTTTTACTCATGGCAGTACCTTGCAAACCCACTGTCGGGCTCAGTTTAACTGAGTATCCCCAAAGTGGGGATGAGACACCCACCACGGGCTAGGGTCACTACAACCTCTTAGCCGCCGTCCGGCGAGCGCCCAGAAAGATGGTCTTTCACCCTGGCTGCCGACCTAGTCGGCGGGCAGCTTTAATTCGCTTGGATCTGACTCCATAAGATCTTTAGAAGGTGTGGTATGCCCCGACAGTGCACTATGTTCAGGAGAAGAGGTACAGGGTAGGTTTATAGGTAGTTTATGCGGTCTTAGAATGACCACGAATTCACACTCGGTATCTAAGGGTAGGCGAAAACCGTCCGGATCCCAAAGGCGAGTGTGAACCGAAAAGAGGCAGACTGGATTGCCGTGGAAGACACTGCTAGGAAAATTTGCAGGACCACAGCAACCGTCGTCCGCGAGGGAGAAGCCTCTCCCAAGGAGGTGCTAGTTTTAGCAAGACGAAGGCAGAGATTCCCACTAGGAAGGTGTGGGGTCTGACAACGCTGGACTAAAACATAGCGAGGTTAGGAGAGAGAGATGCAGAGGTAGTTGAATGAGAAGACCATGGTTTTGAGTAGAGCAGCAAGCACCAGTGCAGAGAGAGAGTGAGAAGTGTTCAAGGTGCCGGTTTGTTTCTGTCTGTCCTCTGTCTGAGGACGCGAGGTTTATATAGCCATCTAGTCGTGGTGGGGGCCATCCCCATCAGCGGCTTTTCTCCCCCCACTCTCCGACTGGCGTCATAAACTTTATTTATTAAACATATGGAAACAGTGATAGATATGATCTGATCGAGAAGAGAGTGACTTATAATTATTTGTAATTAAGAGGTGGCCACAACACCCACTGTTTACACCATAACTCCACAGCCCTTCCCACATCGATAGCAATAGACTGTCCTTTTTTTGTCCTTAAAACCCAGTTTTAGATTATCATCCTGAGGGTGACTCCTACCACCTTCTACAATAAAATTATTAAAAAAAATCTGTATTAGTTATCTGAATCAGTTAAACAATATAGCATACCTTTTTATAAACTATATAAAATGTAGCATAGCTTCAGTAAATATTAGAAGCACTAAGTGCAATTTTAGTTCATATATATTTGTTTTAGATTTTAAATATTGTAAATCTTAATAAATATATCAAAATAAAGAGGTTTTGAAAAAAGCAAAACAGAGGGTTCATACAATCATGTGTTGTACTTGGGGAATTGTTTAGTTCTATAGCATTGCAGAGGACAGTTTGGGAAGAATACATGTTTTAGACAAAATAGTGGGAGTCAGTATGGAAGGAAGCCTCCTAGTGTGATACAACCACCCCCCTCCCCCACCCCCAGCAACGTAGAATGTATCCATGTTATTATATATCATTTAAATTATATATAAATAATAGTACAGCTTGCGTTATTATAAAATATTTTAATTTGACGAAATTATGCACTGAGACCACCAAATTATCTGAACCACAAGATCAGATTAAATGAAATATTAAAAAATAAGCTATTATTCTTATATATAATATAATATATATAATTAATTTATAAATTTTCTTTGGCTCCTTATTCATAAAAACATGAAACTTAAGCAAAAACTAATTATTGTTATAATATATATTTATTTTTTGCAGAGGAAGATGAGAGCCAAATCTTTGTCAAGTTTTTCAAGTTCCATAAATGTTATGGGTTAATTCCTACGAGTGCCAAGCTTGTTGTTTTTGACACTCAACTTCTAGTCAAGAAAGCATTTTTTGCTCTTTTATATAATGGTATGAATTTAAATTTTTTTTTTTTTTTAATGTCAGTCCAAAATTTGTATATTTTGTTTTAGAAGCCACAGACCTAAGTGATTATATCAATTCCATATTTAGTTTAACATAATTTTGTTTTTCTTTTTGTTAGAATTTGTAGTTACTAAGTGGATTTATTTTATTCCTTATTGTTCACTTCACTTTAGTCTTATATATATCCAAAGTTCTTCATAGTCATAACCTAAATGTATACACAATTATATTATCTATTCCTTTTATACATATATATATACATACAATATTCTCATACTTGCTAATTGTTTTAGGAGTGAGAGCTGCTCCTTTGTGGGATGCCAGCCAACACAAGTTTGTTGGGATGCTTACAATTACCGATTTCATAAAAATTCTTCACATGTACTATAGATCAGGAACAATGTCCCTGGAGCAAATGGAAGAACATAAACTTGAGACTTGGAGAGGTAAATCTGTTATACATAGATTTAAGTACCGAAAGGGTTTATGCCTGTTGAAATATCTCTATGTTATTAAAGGGAAAGTTCAGGCGTGAGCCAATTAAGGTATTTCATTATATTTAACCAATTAAGGTTTTATTTGGTGATCTATAGTTTATAGGTGTTAAAATATCCGAGTAATGAATTACAAATGGTCCTCACTTATATGTTCTGGGATTGTTATTATTTATAGCACTGTCACCAAATGCAAGTTTCATGCTGTCATGAACATGATAATATTTACATTTCGAAAGGGTCGTGTAATTAAAATACCCTGAAGTCCTGTCAAACATTCAATAACACACTTCATTAGCACCACAAAAGGTAAGGCCAGGCTGACTAAGGTTGTTGCCATAGCTACTTAAATGGCAGATGGAGCTGAATCATATTCTATTCCAGTGTCAGTACATGACAGATTAACTAATAATTTAAAATAAAAAATTTTCTTTACAATATTGTAACTTTAGCATAAACGTCTGTGAGAAAACAACAGCTCTATTTGATATAAATCATTATTATTATTATTATTATTATTGTATATTAATATTATTATTATATTATTATTGAATTCAATTATTTGAGTGAGTTTATTTGTTATAATTATTTTTCAGCTCTTCTTCAGGATTCACCAGATCTGATCTCAATCGGCCCGGATTCTTCATTGTATGAGGCCATAAAAGTTTTAATCGAGAACAGGATACATCGGCTTCCAGTTATTGATGATTTAACTGGAAATGTTCTCTACATCCTTACTCACAAGCGAATCCTCAGGTTTTTGTTCATATATGTAAGTTGTGAAAAAGCAGAAAAAAAAAGATTGTATTACTAGAAAGTTTACAGTCATCACTTACTTAAAAAAATTAATTAGATTAATTTTATTAGAAATAAGTTACCTAAGTTATTTTTATTCTATTTTTTTAGATGAACGACTTACCAAGACCAAGTTACTTGGATAAAACCTTAGCAGAAATCGGTATAGGAACATATGATTGCATAGAAACTGCATTTGAAGATACAACAATTATCTCAGCACTTGATAAATTTTTAGATCGTAGAGTCTCAGCACTTCCTGTAGTTGACTCAGAAGGGAAATTAGTGGACATATTTGCCAAATTTGATGTTATTGTAAGTTATATTTCACATTTTAAAAACTTTGAAACACAGTTCAAAATTTGAAAACAATGAATGATATTTAGTAATAATATTGATAATAACAACTTCTGTGTTATCCATATCATCTTATACAGAAATATTAACTGTTTGGCTCCTCTACTAGTTTTGTAGTGTCCTACTTTTGTACAGCACCTAATTTATTCTGCCGGGACTTTGCCTTGTATTGGTAGCTTGTCCCTTTAGATAATTAAGGGCATCATGTGATTATTTTTATCCTGAAAAGATAAAACTTTAATTCTCCATTCATTGTTCATCTTTTTTGCTTGGAAAAAGTGGAAATACTTGAGGGTTTTCGTTACCAAATCTATGCCTCTTCCCTTTTGAAATGGCTCATATATGTTAATTTCTGTTTAATTTTCAATTTTTGCACTCAAAATTAAATTTAAGAGATGCTGCAAGGCAGTGAGTGATCAAGTTCAGCAGTCGCAAACTGGTCTTTCTTGAAAAAAATGTTGGTTGTAAGTGGTATAAGCTGTACATTGTTTTCATTTTTATTGACAATAAAATTAATATTTATAGTAATGCAGATTGTGTGTTGCAAATTATTAAAAGATAACAATTATTTGTGGAACACCAACATTATTATTAAAAGCATTTTACTTGCTTTCAATGACATGCTAACTCCATTATTTTTGTTTTATTGTTGGTAAAACATTCTTTTAATAAAATAGACAAAAAAAATTTGATTCTATTATAAATGATATTCTAAGAAATTCTTATATTCTCAATAACATTTTTTGCTTTTATATATAACTAAATTTATGAACTGTACTAGAGACAAGGAAACATTAAGAATTTTGATGCAATTTTCAGCGTGTTTAAGCTAAAAGACATTTTCACTTATCACAGGATTTTAAACTATAATGGTCTTGGTTTGAAATAAAAATGATTCTCCATCTTACAATAACCTATCTCATCAGAGTCAAAAATCCATAAACCTCTTTCAAACAAGCATGAACAAATACCACACTAAAATTGTGTGATACTTAAATAAGCTTCAAATGTAATTTTGAAATAAATAAACAAACTTTAATCTTCTTTTTTTTTACAATTAATCAACCTCTAAATATTTTGTCTTGATTAAATGAGTATTTATAATTTGTATATATTAGTGTAGGTTCTCTGATCATTATATTATATATTTCTTTATTTTTAAAAAAAAAATTGTATTGGATGCCCACCGAATTTGAAGTTGGCAACCTCTGATCTGGAGGATTTGGCAGATTTTTCATAAAAGTGAGAAAAGAAGCTATTTACACCGGGTTACCCGTTAAGATAGAATAAAAAATTGAGGTTGGCAAGATACATAAACTGTTTATTGTTGTGGTACAGTGGTGACTTACACATCACAGCACAGAGATCAACCTGAGCACCCAAAGGATTAAAAAAAAATTACAAAATTAATTCTCAATTGTGACTTTTAATTGTATATAATCTCACCATGTTAATTTTAAATAATTTGTTGTATGATAGAAAAATTTGAACTCATCTTAGTTTACGCTTGAGTATTGCTGTGAAAATACTATTAGGCTGTCCTGGGCTCACATCAAAACAGTGATGATGTCTTTCTGTTGATGGGTCCCATTAGCTTTTCTTCAAATCCTGGCCATGACATCATTTTTATCTGGAACCAAAAATTGTTTAAACTAGTTTTTTCATTATATTTCATATGTATATACTTACTTATGAATAATACAAAAACTAGTTTCAAACAATTTAGCAAATAGACAAATATTTATATATATATATATATATATATATATATATGTGTGATAAATATATAAGCTTATATATATATATATATATGTATTAGCAAAAGATAAAAGATATTGACAGTACTGGGTATCTCCTAATCTTTCACCCAACTGAGCTATCTCAGTAAACCCTAAAGCCTTGTCAACCAAGCTGATATTGTACAACCTCTAAAATATTTAATATATTCTTTTATTTGGTTAATAATTATAAACCCAGTGGGGTATAACTTTTAATACATTTTATAAGTTTGCCAAAAAAAACAACCTATAACATGCATTTTATTTATATCCGCAAAAATTAATAATTAACAGTTGCCATTCATTACCTTTATAGAACCTGGCAGCGGAGAAAACATATGACAAGTTAGATATGCCATTGAAGAAAGCCAATGAAAATAGAAATGACTGGTTTGAAGGTGTGCACAAATGCAGCATGGATGACACCCTCTACAGTATTATAGAGCGGCTTGTGAGAGCAGAGGTAACATACTTATCAATAACCTTTGTATTTGTATCAAAAACCTCTATTAATATAGTTTTCCTCAGCCGAATAATTATTTAATTTTCTTCTTTTATAGCTTTTTGTCTGTGCCAGAAGTGAATTGCCAATTAGCTAGCTCTTTAATATCAATTTTTTAGATTAGCTGTTTTTAAAACATCTTTTTAGATAATATTATAATAACTTGTTTTATGCTGTATTGGGAAGGGAGGCGGTAAAGATAGTAAATGAAGTGGATTCTACAAGATTTACTCACTGTAATTAACGTTACGGGTACACTATAGATATTTACAAATACACACACACTACACATGAGAGAGACCCCATCTCCAAGGCCAAAACCGTCCTCCAGGGCCCGGGCCCATCCCTGAAGGTTCACTGCCTTTACAGTAGTATTTCTATGTACAAAACATT
This sequence comes from Acanthosoma haemorrhoidale, assembly GCA_930367205.1. Taxonomy (NCBI): domain Eukaryota; kingdom Metazoa; phylum Arthropoda; class Insecta; order Hemiptera; family Acanthosomatidae; genus Acanthosoma; species Acanthosoma haemorrhoidale. Next base: position 103,380,090 of record OV884011.1, read on the forward strand.
TTAAACTTAATGCTTTACTTGATTTTAACAAGCCAAAATGATATATGACATATGTTGTTATGAGATAAAATTTAATGCCTTGTATTATCTTGACATTGATTATGCATTAATGAATTAATTATTTATGTATATTAATTATTAATTCAATGTACATATAATAATATTTTGTTTTTTAACCATTTTAAAAAATATGAGGAATTCCCATGTTGGTGGCAAGCCATTTTGTGGTTTGTCAATTTACTATTATAAAAAAAAATTAAACTTTTATACTTATAATTTGTTATATTTCAGAAGCGTCCTTGACAACCAAACATTTAACATAAAATAAATAAAAATAAGACACTGCTTTTGAGTTCTATGCACAATTTTTCTATCTCGACTTGTCTTGTTCGACCCCAAGTAGTGCGTTTTGTTGATCCTGGCACTCAAGCTTTAATGGCCTCCTGTAGATTCTGCAAATCTGCCTAGTAATGCTTTTACTTATAGGTATGGGTAAATAAGAGGATATTATGGAATACATAATGACATAAAAGGCCCCTCACGACAAATATCTTTGAATTCTGCAAACCGCCACAATCATAAAAACATTCCACCATTCGTCATTAACACCTCTCATCTCAAGCAATTTTGAACAACTGAACTTACCACATCTCCTTTCAAGCATCTCTAAACAACTGTGAGCTACTGATGTTCCTCTCAGCTGTTCCATTTACCGACACTCTTCTCAGCTGTTCCATTCACTTGTTTGAAAATAAACTTTATATAATTTATTTTCCTTCTTCCAAATTATTCCTTAAAAAATAACATTACAATACTATATATTTGTTTTTTTAGGTCCATCGCCTGGTGGTAACTGATGATGAAGATAAGGTTATAGGAATCCTTTCCCTTTCAGACCTTTTGCAATATCTGGTCTTAAGGCCTTCTGGTAATAATTTTAAAACGTTTTATTTATTATTAGTTTATAGAAAATTTCATTAAATTGAACTATTGCACAAAGATATGTATTTTTTGGTATAATTCATCACCGAAGCTCTTTCAAGGTAGTATTCAGTTTTATTCAGAGAGGTAAACATTTCTTCAGGAAGGTTAGATATAAATGTCAAGCTTTGTCCCTCAGTTTGGAATCCTTCCATTACTAGTTTCCTAGAAGTTATTTCAATCAATTCATCTTCATTGTTGTCATCATCTTTGGTTTCATTTTTATTAAGGCACTCAGCTGCAATTGATCCCTATCCAATGTGTAAAAATTTGTCAAATTCAATTCTCTCATTTATTTGTCCAAATAAATCGAGGTGTTTCCATGCCTCTTTTGTATTTTCGGCAACTGTTTGTTCTTGTTGTTCTCCAGAACTTTCTTCTACAAAACCAGCTCTGCCTAAAAAATTCTTATAATAGTGGGTAAGAGATCATTCTCTCATTCTTTGGCAAAAGGGCTTAATTATAATTGAATTGCGAGTTTCTATTTGGTTTGTCACTTTTAAATGCACAAGATCAAGAGCTTGAGGATTTGTATTTGGTAATGAACTTTCAAATTTGTAAGTTAGCCTTGGTTTATAGGTTGTATTTGCCCTCGAAGAAAACATTATATAAGCTTAACATTATTTAATTTTCATTCACATGAACTAAATTGGGCCGGGAAATTACCTATGAAAAGGAGTACTCTTATTTTTAGTTTGGTCAACCGTTTATCAAAGTTAGTTTGTTACCTCCGGTAAAGTTTTGCCAGTCTTCTATAATTGTTTGTTAAAATCGTTTAAATTTATTGGGCCACCCACAGCTTTGAAATTAAAAATTCCCTTAATTGCAGCATATTCAGTCACTTTATGCTTATAAGCAGATACATATCTTGGCTTGTATCATTTTCACCCATTTTAATATTTTGTCGAACTCGTCAAATTTTAAGAATTTAAACTGTTCCCTATCTCCTTAAAACTTAAGTCCAACTTCTCTCACATTTAATGAGTTTTTTTTAGGAGCCATGTTCACAGCAAGAAAGCTTAAGCTAAACTGAATTTATAATAAAAATCTTGCTCTTAAATTAGGAAAGGGATTCTGAGAATAGAAATTATGTCTCATTTTTGGCTAATGTTATTGTACAGAAGTTGCTTTTTTGTAAAAAAAAAAAAAATGAAGTCTTCCTTGGATTTCCATTGCCTTATTAAAACGGTCCAACATTATTATTTAACCCTTCTTATGAATGGGGGAATTTTTTTAATGTTTTGTTTTATATGCAAAAAGTTTTTTATAATAAAAGTTCAAGGTTCTGGAAAGAAGTTCAATATGTATTATAACAATATTGTTGGGGGCCAAGGTGCACAAAATTAAAAAAAATCAATAATAGTGAAATCCCCGAGCACCCTAATAAAATATGTCGATTCCGTTACCTCTCATTGTAGTACAACTCGAGCTGAAGGCAATATTGAACAATATTCAGAAAATTATGAATATCAAAAATAAGATGATTTTGAAGTCAAGATTCTGAAAATAATTACTCTAATAATTGAATTGAAAGGGCATCTGAAAATAGAATTGTAACAGTGCAACTTCATCTAATAAATGCTGTCATAAACCTGATATTAATGAATTGTGAAAGAAAATTTGGCTAATGCTTAACAATAAATTTATTTGAAAAATAAAGTATACATATATAATACCAAACCACATTAATTCCAATTTTTTCATAAACAATAAATGAATCAAGTTGGTTGTTGAAAATATTAAATTCAATTTAACAAAATAAAATCGTGAACCTTCTAAGTTAATAATTAATTCCTAGTTTTAATTTTGTTTTGGAGAGAGAGAGAATAGCGCAAATAAAATTGTTGGGTCTGACCTCTCTTTTTAACCACTTAGGGTTGTAAAGTTATTATAATTAAAATGAACACATGAGCACCTTTGCGGCATGAATTTATAAAGTTCATTAAATAATGTCTAGATGTTGCACTAAATGGTGAAGTCCGCCGTTAAACATAATACTAAAATCAGCTTTTCAAATATTAATTCAACAAACGTATGAAACATTTAATTTTATGTATGAATTGACTTTTATTTATTTATTCTTATAAAAATCATACTCAAATATTTAACCTAATTTTACTTCGTGATCATTACACATTAAAACCCTGTATCTATCTTCAGGAAATATAACTAATTCTGGTACTCACAATCATAGTCTTGAAGTATACAAATGTCCTGGATTGGCTTGACCAGATACAATTCTTCCACCTGTTTCACTCTTCTTCCCTTGATCCTCTTCAACCCACACAACTCAACATACTTCCGGAAAATAAGACGGAAGCTTCTCACACCTTGTGTCTTGTTCCTTAAGTCATGCCCTACAAGTATGTGTCTACCTCACGCTAGTCTCAGCGATCTTTCTTCCTCGTTCAGACTCCTTAAAAGGCAGAGCGGTTTTCTCCCCCTCTAGCTGATAGAGGGGACAGATAGCCTTTGTTCTTCGCCGCGACACCACCTTTGTTCTAGCCCGCCTAGGAGGCCTACCCCTCTTCATCATGGCTTTCCCAATAAAATCCCCGACCATTGTGGGGGGTTCCCGACGGAAGTTATAAGAAGAGTGTGGGCACTTTGGTCAAGGAGTGGTGCGCCTGAATGAAGATGGCCCGGGTGAGAGGCAAGTTGGACCATGCCCACCCGATCTGGCTGGTTATTGATGGAATACAGGTAAAGGTGGACATAGAGATGACCTACCTGGGTGTGAGACTGGGGAAATGTTTTAACCTTTCTCCCCAAATTGAGTACCTGGGTGACAGAGTCGTAGCTGTCACCAATTGCTTCCCAAGGATAGGGGTAGCGATGTGGTGAGTGAGGTTCCCAGTCTTAAGGTCTCTCTACCAGGCCGTGGTAATGGGAATTTTGAGATGTGCTTTGAAGTCATGGTCGGCGCACCTAGACCTAGGCTAGGCGCACACTCTGAAGAGAATTTAGAGGATGGTGCTAAACTGGATCACGAGGGCTGATAGTACAATCTTTCGAGGTGGCTACAAAAAGACCTGGTCCTGGTCCTCCTGAAACAGCACCAGGTCAAGGACAAAAAGGCTGATGGAAGAGCTTCCTTGTTCTGCTCTCTTGTTGCGCTTTGGAACCCACTCAATAGGATCATACATCCTGGACAAGTCCAAACTGCCGTTGCTGGTCAATGAGGAGAGAAGATACGAGGCGTTCCGTGGAGTGGAGGGAGCTCCAGGGCACCGGGCACTTCTCGATTTCTAGGGGGGTTGTGCGGGGTGAGTAGCCATGCCTTCGGGAAGGCTCACCCGAAGACAACAATGTACTGCCAGTCAGAGTGAAATCGCTGTAAATATAGGATAAGATAGAACTTAAAATAATTTAGTTAGAATATAAGAGTAGCTATAAGTTTAGTTTTTAAGGGGAAGAGGAAGCAAAACCCTTGTAAATATAGATTTAAGCTTATTATAAATAGTTGTACATTAGGATAAGTTTGTTAATATATATAGGTTAAGTTAATAAGAATTTCTTATCTAGTTATTAAAAAAGAAAAAAAAATCATTTAAAAAAACTAGCCAATTAAATAAGGGCAAAAAATGAATATAGTAGAGAAATTGTATATTTTTTGTTTATTGTTTTATTTAAGTAAAGACCTTGAGAGAATAACACCGGGTGAGGTGTGTTGACCGGTGCAATGATCCCATTGCACCAGAATATGCACACCACAGGTGACCTACACCCATGAGCATGCTTTACGTGCTTGAGGGGAAACCCCGAGGTTCATCCTCCGAAAGTGGGGAAAAAAAAATGTATTTCCGTTGCACTTGTGGTACTAACCCTCATAGCACATGTTGACTTTTATGTCTAATTCCAACTTTATCTAATTAACAAACATAACCATTCCAGTTTAATGAACTAAATAAAATTAATATATTTTGACCTTAAAAATAACGTTATAATACAGAAGTTCAACTGTATGTTATGGCTACACCCATTTGTGAGTTATATTGACAAAAGAATGTGTAAAAAAAATTTTTACATGGAATACATCTTTCTCGGCACCCAGTAAGTTGCCCATTTTGGGATCCATGGACATAGATTCAGCAAAAAAAAGCAGAATTTAAATAAAATACTTAATGTAACAACGATATGGCCCACTGCCCAATGCTAATATGATCAGTAGTGAGATAATAAATCAATCTATTTTGAGTAACATTTGTTGATTTTGAAAAAATTTACTTCTCAGCAGCAGCATTGATTTTGAATACTCCAATTATCTCTGTTCCTATTTAAAATGCCATATTAATTGATTTTTATTATTTATTGAAAATCATTCAGAATTCAGGATTATCATATATTCAGAATTATATTATAGGAGAGATCAATATAGACCACCAAATAATGAATATTTGTATAAATGATAATATATGTATAATTTTTCCTATTTATTATGTATAATACTTTGTCTAATTGTGTGATTATTTATTTATAACTTTTAAATTGTTCCTCTTCTCATTAATTTGTAATTACCCCTCCCCCTACCCTGAACCTGACAAAGGCCTATTTCTTGTTGATTAATGCTTAAGAGGTTGATTCCCAGGGAAAATCCCTAGACTGAATACATGATTGGCTTAGATTAAGGTAGTATTTTTTTAGATTTCTTGTAGGACTTAAACTGAAAGGTTTTTGTCATGTTCTACAGTCTTTAAATTTTCAAAATTATCAAATTTGCAATAATTGTATATAAATATTACAATTCTTTATTAAAATAAATTGAACATTTTATTATTTTTTTAGGAGATGATGGGTTGTCCAGTAGGTGTGAAAGCCCAGTATCGCAGCTTCAGTCAGAAGAAACCATCTTGGAAGGAGAGGAAGAAGAATGCGAGTCCCTAGAGCCATTGAACACATCAACAGCATCCTTTACAAGAGAGGTTACAGTGTCTGGAGGGGAATAAGTCTTGCGCTGAAGGTGTTGAAGAATAGAAAAATCAACTTTGACATACGAGTGCCCATTTACTTTTAACAGACAGCTCTCAAACCAGTTAGACATTTTCCCTGATGACAAGTCATTAAAGATAACACTAGTGATTTAATAATGAGTGGACAAGCTAATGCTACCTGATGGGAGTTGTCTGTTGAAGATATTAAAGAATGGAGGATGTTACTGGATTTGAGATTTCATGTGTAGCTAGGGGCTCTGTAGAAACTGGAAAGAGTAAAAGATTTAAGTTGAATTGAAGGCTGATCAATTGGAACAAGACATAGACATAAAACAATAGAACTTGAGGAAGTCACATCACCATTTAAGTTTTCTCCCTGCCTAGTTAAGATGCTAAACTTCATAGAACTCATTATTTTACTTGAAATGTCAATAAAAATTCTTAACAGTTGGCCTAAAAATATGCTGGTGTAAGCAGATAACTTTTAATAAGCAGCTTATAGCACATACTAAACAGATGTGAGGCGACTATCTATTATATTGAATATTTAACTTCCTCATGCAACAGATATAGGATTTATTATAGAGTGATAATATTAGGTCACATCTACACTTAAAACCGATCTCCACCTAGTTACCACATAGGTCAGAATGTTACCCGTGTCTTAAACAGTTTCTCTGCAATAGTGTATCGTAAAAAGCCATTGTACTTATAATCAATCATTCTATGGTTATATGTATTTAACATCATTAAGATAATTTGTAAATAATACATAAATAGTGGTAATAATTTACAGTAGGACAACAACGATATTTGTGAATTAATAAAATAAAATAATAAAACACAGGAACTTATTTATATCAGGCATTATGTGATATTCAGTGGAGTTTAGTAAACATCTCAACACCTCTAAATGACAATATAGCTTTGACTAAGTATATATTATACCCATTTAAAAAAAATATATATATTGTCTTAATAAACATATGTTTACAAAAATAAGTAAATAGATACTGTAGTGCATTCATTACAAAATGTATATATTTCTGTAAAGTATAATTAAAACCATTTTTTTAGTTCACATTATTTAATATTCGGAACTGAGCTTAGTTATGCCTCGAAAATTACTATGTTGATATTTAAAAAGAAAAACCTTGTGATATTTTCTATCACTTAATCAATTTGTACATATTAGTGTACTTAAGTTTTTCATTCCGTGTCTTTGTGAAAAAGCTGACATAGATGTGGAATTTTTAATTCAATACTTTTATGTGAATAATAAATGAATAGACAACATGGTTAATTTTATTTTATATTTTACCCTAAACCAATATTTTCTTATGGATTTTAAATGAAAATATTCTTCTGTATCATACATAATGAGTGATCTGTCCGCAATTTTCTTATATTTACTGCAATTAGCTGTCTCAAAATAAAGAGCTATAACTTCATTGTAAATAATTGATAAATTCAAATAAAACCATAAAACACTTTATTCTGGGATTATCCCCTAAGAATGACACAAAGGTTACAAATAAGTATGTCTAGCTGACACAAAAAAAATATTGTACATAACATGAATTATACTGATACGATTAGCTGATAAATAAAAATGGGGTTATGCACATATGTGGTGATTAAAATAAATGAACGGCATAATATTGAAACTAAAAATCTTGATGAATAGAGGTGAATGACATTCACTAACGGTTGTTACTGAAATATACGGAAAATATAGGAATTATTACTAGAGGAAAAGAGTGTAAAAGGTAGCTGGGACATATTAAAATGAATGAAAAGTATAAAAGAATAATAATAATGATTAAGAATCGTTTTTATAAAAAGTTAGATTAGAGGAAGATAAGGAATAAGTAAAGTTTAGATTTAAAGATTGAAGAGTTGGCAAGCAGCAATGAATAACGCACAAAAAAATAAGCAGATATGCGGAATGTGAAATACAGGTCAAATATCTAGTATTGCAAGATTTTATAACTGCTTTGAATTGGAGGAAGTTTTAAAGGGAAGGAGGCTTTTTAGTCAAGACAGTCCTAAGGGAGAGGGATCTAAGGAAGTATTGACGATGGGCATAAGGGTACAACCATTCCAACTCGGAGCCCGGTAATGGCAAAATGTGACTCTGTGAATCAGTTAATCCTGTATATATCACTCTCTGTAGAGTTTCCAATTAATATCTTTGATAACAATACCTGATCGGGGTTACCTTAAGTGGTTCTCAAACCATTAAAGACTGTTGTTGGATTTTGGTAATATTTATTTGAAATAATCAAGATTAATATAGTAATAATTTATAAATATTGTTTTTAAGCATTGCTTAATGTGCTATATCTCACCTTGAGCCATCCATCAGGGTCTGACAGGAATTGGTGTCTTGTCAATGAATACATTAAGCATTAACCCGCCTTTTAGGCCTGGTTAACTATCCAGATGGGAAATAAAAATTACTACTGTCTCCCAGGCTCAGAGATAAGAATTGAATTTTAGATCTCTCATACTCAGAGATATTGAGAGTATGAAGATACTCCAAAAATATAGGTACAGCAAACGACATTGGTGTTCAGTTCATCTAAACCCTAATTTTATTCAGCCCACTGGTAATTCCTAATCCTTTTCAACTATCAAATCACCCTGCCAAAAACATAAAATCTGACCTAAGCCTGACAGTCCTATATGTTATCCAGGTAGCTCTCTGACAATCCTCTTATAAATTCCTATCAAACTGCTTGCCTTGGCAGGCTGTAAGTCCTAAGGCACGAGATTTTGAACCTGGCACATAAGAGGTGATCTAGGTCTAGTGGTCTATAAATCCTCCTTCTCAGAAGTGTCAGGGGGCTGAAGTAGATCATGATAATATTCACTGCCATGAATCTTATTGGCCATGAAGACCAGCTCTTATTGGCATATGATTCTGGTTAACAAATAATTCGTATTACTTGGGTAAATAAAATCATTCATGTTAATGGTAATTACTTAAAATCAACAATCAAAGCGCAGTTCAAGGCCTAAGCACCCCTAGTACCACCTGGTGAAATTTGCAGGAGCATCCAAGTTTTCAGTACTAGTGATAGAAGAATCCTTGGGAGAAGCTGCAACCTGGTAAGGCTAATTAGGAAATGTTGGTCTAGGACCAAACCACGATTTTTGACTGATGTGTAGTGGATAGGAAGAGCATCAATGGTGAAGGTAGAGATAAATCTCTCTCAATTGGGTTTCAAGGAAGGGATGAATCAATAATTGGATTTCAGCACATTTAATTGAAGATTGTGGAGAGAGGGTTAGGCAATGATTCGGTTTTGGTCTTTCTGAATCAATAGAGATTTTGATTGGAGATCACTAGGAGGAAAAAAAATAGGTAAATTTGTGTGTACTTGACATATAGGTGTTAAGAGCAGTGTTGGATAGATATATGGTGGTCATTGATATAGACACTGAAAAGTAATGGAGAAGTTAATGAACCTTGTATCACACCAAAGACAATAAAAGGGGTTGTTCAGGGATGAGTACTACCTGGGAGCAAGTAGATAAGAATGATTTGACCAGCTGATGGCATTGTTAGAAAAGGAATCGATTGTAATTTTTTTATTTATTATTATAGTGGATGGAGTGAGTGAGTAGTTGAGGGTGTCAAATGCTTTGGTAAAGTTTAAGAGGGTAAGGATAAAAATGTGTTGTTGGTCAATGGGAAATTAAAGGTCTTAGATAATTTTGGTAAGAGATTTGGTGTAAAATCCTGCCCATAAGCAAGATTGGAGAGGATTTAAACTTGTCTTAGGAAATTTGGGGTTTGAACTAGTCTTGATGTAGTTTAGACAGGTTAAAGAGAATTGATATGATGCAATATATAGGTCACTAACGATTAATAATTAGTAAAGGTCACTAGTAACCAGAGGCGTGCTTAATGAGTAATTACACCCAAGTCCTGATAAATCCGAGGCGAGCTCTAGTGATAGTGATGTGATCGCCGGTTTTTCGTTTTTTCCTTGTTATCTTGAAACTGACCTTGACAAAATATTGTCATATTCAAAAATAAAGTTTAGTATGGATTTTTTTACATATTCGTTATAGTTATGGAGATATTTGGTAGAGAAATGATCTCTAGCCGCAGTTGACATACATGATAGACCAACTGAGCATCCCCTTCCCCCTAACATACAATCGGACGGTCGCTATTCACCAGCTACGCCCACTATGTGTTGTCTGAAATTCTCTCGTGGCAGCCACTGTTACCAGATGTACGATATCGTACTTCAAATTCAATTACCGTAAAAAAAAGTTTACTTTTTACTAGAAAGAAAAAATAAACACCGACTTACTGAATGGTTAAATTTAAGTTAATGTATCCTTACCCTAAGTATACTGAACACTGCCATGTGCATGTAAGGTAAAATTTACATAGAAATAAGATTAGGGTAAGAGATAGAGATGCCATATGTGAGCCCGGTGCTGACTGCCTTAGACGTAAGAAGCTACCATGCAATAAACCCTTTTGGGTGTGGGACGATTTCCCCGACGGTGATGCAATCAGGAGTGCCATGCACAGCGGAGTGTGGTTTAATGGCTGGAGGATGTTAAAATTGTCAAGTTTTCAAGCCTTCCTTTTCTTCTTGCAAAAGGGAATGCCATAAAAGATATGGGGTTCACAGTCAAAGTGGTCCTTAGACAGTGTTTTGAGACGCGTCCTATAACTATGTCACAACTTAGAGTCAAAATATGTCCACTGACACATATGCTCATAAAGAAACTACTTATGCTATTTCGTGCAGGGCTAGGCCCAAGACGGACTTGACTGCTTTCTGCGACGTGACCAACGTGGAAGATTGGTTTGTGCAGATGCTGAGGTCTGGATCTGGTCTTCCCATCTTGAAACCACCGTTGTATTGAGTAAGAAATAGTTTGCATTGGTTGCTAGTAGGATCTCTGTAATCATTTTTTGTAGAATTCCATTTTATAGAATTGAAATCCTTCCCTTTTGACCACCACGTTACAGTAAACTACTTTGGGTTTAGATTCAATTGGTACCAGCTGTAAATTAATTGAAGATTTTGAGAAAAGGTACATAGGTATCACTTTACGCTCAGGGTCTGATAGAGAGAGGAATCAAATCTGTTAGTAATTGAATAGTTAGATGGCATACCTTTATAATTAAATATTCTAATTATTCAACTAGAGCGTAAAAGCACGGTGTTTGTGGATATGTCACGTAAATAAATATATAAAAGGATGAATGTATTCCTAGAAACGATACATCCTTAATATATTGCCTTAGTTTATGTATTAGGATATATTTGTATATCAGATATGTTACAATTTACGCGGTAAGTATCCGGTAATTTAATAAAAACTTCAGTTCGCTTAACATTAGCAACACACCCATATAAGTTAAAGTACACGTGTTTTACGTCTGTCTATCCAATCCTACTTCATAAGTGTTTATTATTTTACAACTTTAAATAAAACATAAAGAATATTTAACTCTGGATTCTGAAATATTATAAAACTTTCAAAATTGAATGGGTGTGGCCAGGCTTCTAGTTTTTATCCTTCCCGGTCCCAATATTTCCCTCTTAGGTTGTCCTCTCCCAACCTCCTTGATTTAACTCTTTCCTCTGTGAGACTAACCTGAACTCAGGGTAAGGTTAACCTACCCGTCACGAAAGACCAAAACTCGACTGATTCCCACAGGAACTATTCTAAAAGCGTTAACAGTGAACCGAAACTGTAAGAGCATCTTTAAATTTGGCACCTTGACTCTCAGACTTATATAAACGAAATCATCTGAGGAATGATCGCCAGTAGCTAGTTATTTCCTATATTAGTTGTTACTGAGTAACGGCTACATCTGGTTAGTTAGTAACTGTATGTTACGTCACACACAGGCTGGCATTTTTATTGGGTGTTTAATAAAGAGCTATCAAAAAATGTTCTCATAAAGTTAACCTTATTTAATGTTATCCCTTATGTGAATAATGATTATTAAACCAGGCGATTATGGACCTAAAAGAAGGTAACACTTAATTTGCTATTTTCCCTGTTATTTTTTAGTGATAAGTTCTATATGATTAAAAAAATACAAGAAACGTTTTAAAAATACATGTTAATGACTGCTTTCTTTAACCTTTAATGACTATTTATCTTTATCATCATTTGTTAGTGGTTGATGTTTGAAGTATTCCTTTATGATGTCATTTTAGATGAGAATAACGAAGATATTTGGCCTGTGGAAGTTAAATTAGAAACAGATGAAGATCCTGGATCTGGTATGAACAGTGATATTTACAATGAAAAAATAATTACAATTAAAATCCCATTTTATGTAAATCTTTGTAACTTTCCATTCAATTTTATTGCTAATTATTACATGTATGATTTAATTTATTTCATAGTTCGTATTATCTCATGCTGAACATGTGTAAGTCATCAATTTATAAGATAAATTTTAGTTCCTAAACGTTTTTGGCACTTGTTAATTATATGGCACCAGTCACAGTACCAAAAAGCTAGTGATGTGTGAAATGTGTGATGTGTGAAGGAACCAAATACTGAAACTTATTGAAGTTGAATATTTATGTATTTCTAACCAAAATTAAAATATGGCTTTTCAAATTGGTTCCAATGCATCGCCTCAAGTTGTTTCCCTAATAAATAAGGCTATAAAATCCCAATTCGTTCCTTATTTTCTTTTCTTTTTCCACTAGTCAACATTTTTTGTATGTCAGCCAATATATAATGATCGGCAAATTTCTGTCTATGGTTCACCATTTGATGTTAATCTTTTTGTGTATTTATTTTGATATCCCCTCCATTAATCTGACACAATGAAGCTATGTACCTTTTTCTCAATAATCCAATTGCTGTAAAACCCAGAACCATTTCAAAGGAATGTTAATGTTTTCCCCAACGTTACCCACAGGAAACCCACTGTTGGGCAATAATTCTAAGTGAGAATGATAAAGTTTTCACTTTCATTGCCAAACTGTACTTTTTAAGGTGGCATTGTGCACGTATAATAATCTATCAGTTTGTAGGTTATATGTTCTTTAGAAATGCAGGGCTAGTAATCTGCAGCAAGAAGTAATAAGATAAAGGTCAGGTTAGCCTATCTGCTGTGGGCCCTTATGACTAACAAATACCATATTATCGAATATGAAATACCATATTTCATATTCAACATAAAATATAAATTGAGAAACATTTTACAATATTTATAGTCCTGGGGGGGGGGGCATGATGTTTAGCAGCTTATTATTATTAACAAGCACAAAAGAAGAGACTCCTTTCTGACATGGCAATTTGTTGTTCTGTCGCTTTGTTTTTGTCTTCTAGGAAAATTATCTTATAATATATTCAGTCTATCTGAAACTTTAAAGGTATATTTTTAATGGTTTATATTGGTTAAGATATAATAGGAAGTGATTACTAAAATTGGAAGAGGATATAGGTGTGGTTGGTAAGATTGAGAGGAAGGGAAACAGTGTGTACCAGCTCCCCAGACTATGGGGGTAGTTTTTAAAATCAATTAAAAACTCAGTTAGATTGAAGCCTTTGTTGAAATATCTATTTTTACCTAATTATGAATAAAGCCATACTTTTCTCATTTAAGTCGCAACCTGGTTTACAATTTTTAGTCAAACTAAATCCATAGAATACATAGTACACTTACAGTTTACCTAAACAGGAAGTACACAGAAAAAAAATTACTCTTATCTATTAATTGCTATTAGTGGTTAATTTCTTAATCTAGTCTACAAATTGTTCATAAGTTTGCCTAGTATTTAATTGAGCTAATGTGTATGTCTCATTTAAGGGCCACCCTTTTCTCCCACCATGACTGTTAATAGTGGGCTATCACCTTGACTAGTCTTCTCTCTGTTCAGCAATGGTGGGGGAAAAGGTGCGACCCTTGAACAAGGTTGAGATATGGGTCACTGAGGTCTCCCTCTCAAAAGACTCTCTACGGAAATTATACTCATTCCTTATTGTTAACAAATGGCGAACAAATAAAATTTCTTGCCTCAACTGGTCAGGGAAGCTCTAGCTTAGTTCCTTGCCAACTTAAGTTGTCCCAGCCCTTCTTTGATTAGGTAATATATATCATCATGGCACTTATATATTTAATTTATTTCAGAACTTGAAAAAGTATTACCCCTGTCAACAAAACGCTCCAAATGTCGCAAACCTATAATTTGTTGCTGCCCTCATTGTGACTACTGTACAACTCGAAAGGACCACTATAAACGACATGTACTAAGACACCCAGAGCAAAATCTGTTTACTGTTGGTGATTTGAGAAGGGGGCAAAAGAAATCTCGAACATGCAGCCATTGTGGTTATACTACAATGAGGAAGGATCATTTCAACAGACACATGATGAGACACACTGGTGAAAAGCCATATTCGTGCATGACTTGCGGCTATGCCACTACCAATTCAATCCACCTCAAGAGACATATTGTCAGGCAGGGTCACAACCCAAATCTTCCTCAAGAAAGTAAGTATTACTGGGTATCTTTTAATACACCTAACAAATAATTAACCCCTGATTGGTGAATTAATTTATCACTTTATTTTTTATTTTGAGGTTTCACTTCTTAACGATGTGGGGGAGGGGGGGGGGTGGCTGACCATTATAAATTGAAGTATTCTGAATGTAGGAATATTTTTTCCTACTCATGGGTCCCATACTTCAGGTTTATTCACACTGAACATCAGCTCAACGCCAATCCAATTTATTTCTTTGCACCATCATGGTAGCCATATTGCAACCGGCTTTCTTCATCCATGATCTCATTAAAACCACAATTAAATAGTTCTCAATCATGACTGTACTGAAGAAGCTATGTCGTGACAATATTTAGGTTCAAAATGTCAAGTGCATTGGTTCCGGTACTCACTAGTACTACACAAGATCAAAGAAAATTAGTAAAATTTCTGACAGGGACTGGGTCCAGTCGATCAATCCCTGACTTGGAAATTTTAATGGTTTGTTATTCTGACCTGACTAGTAGCATTCCTTTGTAATCATGAGATTGTTTACTGTTAGTACATGGCATTGCCACCGAATAAAATCTGTCCTCCCAAATAATAATTAAACTACACCATTTCAGCTCTAACTATCAGTAAACTTTACTTCATTTGGCTAGTTACTAACAAATACATTAAATGATATGCTGATTATGATTTGAAAAGTAATATAAAACAATAAGAAATAATTTTGTTGATAGGCTCACTTTCTATAATTTTCTTATTCATATAATTCAGTAAGTCAATGTTTTGCCCTTTAGGTGTCTTCTTCACTTTAAACGATACAATAATTGAATTAATAATTATTACAATTGAATATATTATCAATTAAATATTATAAACTTGTATATACAATAACTATTCAGGGAGTAATACTCCAAGAAAAGCTAACATTAGATCACAAGGTAGTATTGAAGAAAATTTCCAATAATAGGCCTTAAGAATCTCCAAAGTGTAAATTTGAAAAAAGTAATCAATTCTCATTCCTTAG
This sequence comes from Acanthosoma haemorrhoidale, assembly GCA_930367205.1. Taxonomy (NCBI): domain Eukaryota; kingdom Metazoa; phylum Arthropoda; class Insecta; order Hemiptera; family Acanthosomatidae; genus Acanthosoma; species Acanthosoma haemorrhoidale. The sequence continues at coordinate 103,395,531 of OV884011.1, forward strand.
GGTGGTGGCGTTTATTTGTATTTAATGAAGGCTCTATCCTAATTCACTTACTGGAGCATCTTCTTCATTTCACCAGGTAGCTTCAGTTAGTGAAGTTTATAGTCAATTTGGTCTGCCAAATAGATTTTTATACAATTAGCAATATTATTGTCAACTTAAAAGAATGGAGTTAATATTGGAAAATTATTGTTTCATTTTTGATTAGTTAAAAGAAATTATCTATTTGTCCAAGAATTATTGATATTTAACAATTTGTTCTGCTAATTCACACTATTTAGATTTTATCTTTTCATTAAAATTGTAGTTTCAATGCAATAATGTTTGGTTTACTGTTTCATTAATGAGCAAATGACCAAACCAAAATGCATTTTTAATAATAATTCACACAAGTAATATCTTTCTCATTTGAAGTGAATGCTATTTGATTGATTGCGCTTGAGTTTGTAAAGAGTTATCTGCACGTATATAATTTCTCTATTTGTATGACTTATAATTTACTTTGTATACTGCATGCCAAATCGCCTCCATTAATATGCTGACTTCTAACTGTAGAGATTAAGCTCCCCTAAGGATTTTTTCTTTTATAGATGGGTTTACTTGTGCTTCGCTCATCCTCTTGAGGCTAAATGAATTACTTAAATAACAAATCTGGTTAAGAAAACCAAAATTAAAGCTGAAAAGTAACAATCTCGATCAGCGTTACTTTTCATGATGTGTTGCACCATGAGTTTTTTTTATATATATTGCATGAAAAAAGTGTTTGAAGTGAAGAATAGTTAAATAAATATTATTATTTTATTTTTATAAATTTTAATTACTAATATATTTTAATTGCATGCTTCTTAATATAAACAAATTTTGTCAAATCATTTATGGGTCTGTATTTATTGAATGATTGTTATTTAGTTAGTTCAGCATTTCCACCCTGGCTACAGAAGAGTGATAACCTAAGTATATTCATACTTGTTCTTAATGTGGGTAAACAATATTAATGATTCAAGGGAATATTTTCCTTTGAGTTGAATGAAACATTAAATGTTTTTAAACCCGTAAAGCAGAGTATATTTGTTTTATTAAATGTTGAGAAATAGCTGTAGTAGTACCATCTTTTCCTAGTAGCAATGGGTAAGCTGGTAGGTAGTTCAAAGTTCAGAATTATCTTGATGTGGGCATGGCAAGACTAGTTGAATTTTAAAAGTGTAGATAGCTTGTGTCAAATATAATTATACTGTTAATTATCTTGTTATAATAATAATAATAAAAAATTGTTTTTATTGTCTGGGTCAGTGACTCTGTTGTCCAAGTCTTAATTACCATTTAAAAATTATCTGCTTTTGGTCTTGAAGTCGTTAAACAGACATCAGCATTTTATTAACCAAAAAAATATAATACTATTATTTTGTTTTCAGTTAAAAAGGAATCCAAAGACTCCTCTGATGAAGGTATCTCAGGTATTAATTTAATTTAATTATTGCAGTAGAACAATTTATTTTAATTCCTCAATTGTTTGCAACTCTTTTTTATTGTTTTAGAATTGCCTTTAGAGGTTAAATTGGAAGAAGGAATTGAGGACTCAGGTAGATTATCAGGTTTACTGTTACCTTCCTTATACTTAGTCTTAAAATTAATGTGTGGGACTTGTTTTTAGAAAGTAATTTGTGGCTGTTTGAGCAAATGTTTCATATCTCTTCAATTTTCTATTTAAAAAGTACTTGAAATTCCTTGTTCCCAACTTACAACAAAACATCTCTCTGCTTAGAAAAAAATGTCACTAGGCCATGTTAATCCTGAAATAAATGGGACATTCTATAACCACTTCATTTATACTTATAAAAGTATACAGTAGTATTGACTAAATTGTGGCCCCTGCTTCTGTTAACATTTCCCTCAGTGATGCAGCTACTAATTTTGAGTATCCTGGATATTGTTTTGTTCCCATCAACTAATACCATTAGGTTACAAAGGTATTAGTAAATTTATTTTAGTGTTTGCTATCACGATTAATATTTGGAAGAACTATTGTGAATAGGGATGATGTTTGTATTAACACAAAAATTAATAAAATAGATTAGTGAAAATAAAATAAAAATTAATGGTATTATTAAATAAAATATGAGTGATTAGGTTCATATAAAAAAATAATAAAATCAAGGAATCGGGGAGAAGAGAGTTCCATCAAAATTATGATCTTGGAATCTTAATTTTGCCATATTTAATCACACAAATAATATTAACATTTTCTTTTATAATCTGCAGGTTACTATTTGATCAAATTTACAATTCTATGTTTTTAATAAATATAAGTGATTAACTTCATATACTTTGTCTAATACAATTTTTTTTCAACAGGAATACGCTTCATCATGAGGAGAGAGAAAGGTCCTCGTCAGTGTACCGAATGTGGGTATGCTACAATGCGCAGTGATCATTTTAAGCGCCATATGATGAGGCATACGGGCGAGAAACCATTTGTTTGTACAATATGTAACTTTGCAACTAGTCGTGCAGTAAGGTTAAAAAACCACATAGCGACACATACAGATGATAGTCGACCTTATAGGTGTGAGATGTGCCCATATCGTGCTACCCAGTTAGGTCGTCTACGCACTCATATCAGGCAACATATACTTTGATGACTAAGGACTGGTGGCTGATCTCTGCACTAACTGGATAGATGATCTACACAATAGGCTCATGATGAAGTTTTAAGAATTGATGGCTTAGCCTCTGAAGGCTGTTCAATGTATTAAATCCCATTTAGTACTTTGATCTATTTTCTGAGGCACTGGTTGATCCTCCACTTACCAGAGAGAACATCTATCCAATTAGTAAATAGATCAGTGTTCTCAAGTATATTTTTGATTGGTAGCTAACTGAAGATAATAATAAATGTGATAAATGGTTTTTTATTGAAATGCCATGTAGGGGTTACAGCTTTTTTTCTGTTGAACAAAAGGAAAAAAAAAATTTATTCGAATCGCTAAAATAAATATTGACTTGAATTGTTTAAAAGTATGGAATTCATTTCTTATACTGAAATGATCTTTACAAACAATAAATTATCAAACAAGTAGGATTAAGGCCACAAATAATAATTATTAATAAAATTATTTAAATATGGGGAGCTAAACCAAAAGACATTCAAATTAACAGATGGTGTTCAAATTATGTATATTTTTTATTTATTCTCTTGTTAAGATCATCGTGTTCACATAGTGTATTTTTGATTTTTATAATAAAATATTTTTTGAAAACGGTTTTTATTTTTGTTATTGATGTTATCAACATCAATATTTCCCTGAGCCTCACCAGGGAAAGCAAATTATGTTTTGTGGACTATTACTGTCTTGGGTGGAAACTGTGGTTTGCCCCACAAGGTAAGCTAAGCTAATGCAGGTGTCTCAATATTTAAAGATCACTTCTTTCTTTCACAACGTTCCTCTTAAGATTTTTTAATCTTTGGGATTCACTCAGCTTTAGGAGGGAAAATAAAAAGCTAACTGAAAAAAACCGGTTAAGGTTTAGACCCAACTCTCAGTTCACCCCCTTCCCCCAAGGAATGGTTTTAGTGAGGCCGCAGACTGGTAGTTATCAATAAATATCTAAAGCCTTTTATGCATGGTACAGTTCATTCTCTCTGAAGGAGAGGCAGGTGTAACCTACTGTACTAATTATTGCCATCAAGGGAAAAGATTCAAATTTTTGTTTGGTCAGTAAATTAAACATTAAAATTAATTTCTGAACCCTCAGGGTATATACAGTAGGAAGCACATAATCAGAAACAGTCTATATCAAGGCTCATAATTGATTGTCCCCATTCTATAGACTTCATGTGATTGAACATTTTGGGGATACTTCTAACTGCAACATATTACTTCTCCATAAAAAGGCAAGGTTTTCTGATTTATCTGAATAGAATGAAAACCTGGCCTTTTTCAATGTGCAAATATTGCAGTGCCTACTATATCGTAAGGTTATAAATTAATGAATAGGTGAGGTGTAATGTATGTATTAATGATCCATAGGCATAGTATTCAATAAGTGGCAATTTAAAAATGAAAGCATATTAATTACTAAAAGTTATAGTGAAAATAAATTCAATAGAAAATTCTAAATGATATGAAAAAGTTAAACAGAAATAGGATTGTATTCACTCACCAAAATATTTTAAAACATGTTTTTTTATAATTGATTGAATTTACTTCTCAAATTAACACTTTTTAATTTATTACAAAATTACTTGGAAATTATTAGAAACTTTATTTTATTGTATTTTTTTACAATTTACAAAAGGGTCTTTTCTGATTGTTTCTTCATATCTCATTTTCTGATGAAAATTTTAGTTAGCACTTAACAGTCTAAGATAATTGTTCTTTTAGTTAGTAATTACATAATGTTCCTAATAGTCAAAGTATTATTTAGAAATTTACGTTATCAGCCTCTTAAGGACTAAATGCTACCCGCAATGAACGACGAATACTTAGCAAGAAGTCTCTCTACAGCATGTGTCTTTTACCTCTGTCCAATTGCAGTTTTGGTGTTTCCAATTAATTCGATCACATTGAATTGACTCAAGTGAGATTGGACTTGTTGAGTTAATCAACAATTTGATTTCAATCAAAAGAGACCTGCAGAGTTTGAATAGGATCTAACGCCACCCTAGCTTGTACCTATGCCCGGCCTGCTAGTCTTCTAAATCATACACCTCCCTAGCATCCATTCGTCTAGTAATTAAGCAACACTTTTAAAGAATTATTTTGTTAATTATTATCGAAAGCAATCGATTACATATAACCCATTAGGCAATTGTTCTATTTCATGGTTGAACAAGTTTTATTTAAATGTAATTAAACCATTGTTATACTTAATATTGAAGACTGGTTGGCTCAATAAACACCATATGATGATTTTGTGTCCCGATTCACCTAATTTCAACTTATATTTTCCTTCCTTTTAAATTATTTTGTTGTTATGGTCCAGCACTAGTTGATGTCTGATGCGCATTAGTCTTTGGGCTTCATTTAGAAAAGTTCTAATAATTTGAGGGACCTCAAAAAATTAGTTTATTTCTGATCTTTTTATTAAATATTCTTATTACGAGCAGCTTGATATATTAAATTTCATAATTGTTTATTTTATAAAATAGCCATGATTGCTAACTTCAGTAACTGCTAAGTCAGTAGTGATGAGGTAATATGTGAAAAGCTGCATCAGTGATAGCTGGTTTCTTGAAAATATTGTACTCATGTTTGTTGCATACTTTTGATAAAGTTGTAAAGATAGTTAATAGATGGAATCATTCTATTTCTGAGGCAAATTTGATGGGGTCATTGATTTTATTAAGGTATTCCACGAACACGCATTGATTCATGTTTTGTCCCTAGTAGATATTGTACCCAATATATGTATGATTTTCAACTGGAGTTCATAATCTGCTCTCTGAGTTATTCATGTATACTTTAGTAGGCAGACTTCCAAGAGATGCACCCACGGTAACAGCAGCCTTTTCTGCTGTTAATTTGATGAGATATTTAATCATTGCCCTGTTCGAATGACTTTTTAAATTTTTTGGAGGTCTAGTGCCTGAAAGTGGGGAAGGAGGGTTCTGTTTAAAAAATAATACACAGCAATCAGTCGATAGTAACAATTGGTCATTCCTACTAAAAGGAAGTTCTATAAACCTGGCACTATACTCAATGTACCCAGCAGACAAACCACCACACACAGAATTCTACCTATGGTGACTCCATTATACCAACACATTTCAACAGTAAATTTATTGGTCCAAAAAAAACTTAGGAAAACTAATTTCAACAATCACAAATTATTTAAACCTTAAGACAAAAAATATTTACACCCATACTCCTCAGCAATGAACCCATGCAAATGACAGACATAGTTTTACTACCTTGGGCTACATCTCAAGACACATTATACGAAGATGTAGTATTGAGTAGTTCACATTTCAAAAGACATTATTTGGTCGACATTACAAACTCTTATTAAAATAAAGTAACAGTATATAACCAGTATTAATGTATAATTATTGGTTGTGGCCACTAAGTGCGATATTAACAGAATACAGACTTAACAATCAGATAAATGACAATGGCAAATGCTCTCTACTGTATATCAAACAAGATGTAACATATTGACCCAAGTACCTGGTGCCATAAAAAAGAAATATTCATAACAAACTTAATAGACATTTTAACACTAAGAAACTATCAGCCAGTCTTATTCATATTAACCTCCCCCAAAGACCACCATCCTGATGTGGCCAAGAGATTTCAGGTTTGTTTTTTTTGCTTTAACCTTTTACTTTCATTCTTCCTCGTCACGTTACAATTTTATTGTTCATTGCTACACAACTCTGGAGTGTAGTAAGTAATAATTGTACCAATAATTGAAGATTGATATTATTCTGGTTTAGGAACCCTTTGACTACACAAAGACACTTTAGTGGCTCAGCCATGGTCGTGCCCCCCTTAGTGCACGAACCCACTATAGTGGCTTTAATAGTTTACCTTCTAACTACGCGAAGCCAATATAGTGGCTTTTCTGAGTAAATGCCGAACTTTTACTGTCCCTGGCCCCCCTGCTAGATGGTTTCTGCTGTACGATCTGCTATCTCAGTTCAGTTGAGAGGGAAGGGGACGCACACTATGAACCTTTTTGACCGATGTCAAACCTATACCGATCCTTGCACATCACAGAACGTATGGTCGACATAAGTTTTTTTACTAAAATAACAATAAATTAAAAATGTAATATACTTTTTTCCTTGATGACAAATTTTATGTGAAAAAATGTAGCTTCAATTAACAAATAATACATCTAGTTATAAAACTTTGCCAAAGAATTAAATAGAAGTATGTACACAACTAATCCAGAAAATTATTGCGCTGTGACAATGAGCCGAACCTGGAATTCTGTGCACAGGAGGTTGGGTGACCTTCAGAATGCCTTAGCACAGAGACACTGGAGTGAGGTTAAAGGGTTAAGATGACAGGTTACCAAAGAAAATGACAATTTCAGATTTACTTTCTAGATTTTGAAATACTCCAGATGTTTTACAACTGGAAGTAGAACACAGTTTGATTGTTGGTTTTTTTTTTAATCTAACATCTTTTATATATTTTTTTTTATTTCCTAAACCAAAACTGGTAACAGATTCACAATTTTGTCAATTGTGTAAATATAACAAAACAAAATCAGTATAAAAAATTGAAAATGAAACAATTTTTAACAAATTTTATAACTAGCTGAGGTACTAAACAGCTGCAAGAAGGAGACAATGGCGGACAATCTCTTCCATACAGTACTGCCATATTTATTTACATTAGGTCATGCAATATAGTTTGTGCCACGACTGCTTGTGCCTGACCCACCAATTCTCTTCATTTTGTTTTTCATGCTGGTGCAGCCTTTATTACCTAAAAAAAAATTATTTTTTTTAAATACAATGTTTTAATAATACCTATTATTATTAAGGACCTACTTAATAATGCGAGACAACTATTAATAGCTGGACATCATTCCGTCATTAACTATCAATAGTGTTCTTGCCATTGTAAATAATCAAGTTAATTCTTGCCTTAATGGGAGTACAAAGAGTGAAAGACCCTAAATAAAAATAAAATCAATAATGTGACAAATGATTACAATCAACCAATCAGAGACAATGTATAGCTATGCAATAGGTAGGGACCAATTTTAGCTTATTCTGAAGACATTGTTTGTATAACACTGAGAATAGAAAAACCAAGCGTTTAATAAAAAAAAAAGTTTCAAATCTACTAATTTCAAAGTAAGGATTTTCAGATGCAATACCCCATCAGCGATATTTTTAGCATTAATAACCGAGTTTAATATGTACATCTTAATCACTAATCTAAGGTGGATTAGATTATTATGGAAATAATAATGTTTATTCTGTAGGAAGATCACAAAATATAATCTTTCTAGGTAAGAATGAACCTGCTTCATGAATCAATTAACAACTTTGTTGTGAACACTGTATTTATTTAAACATTTTAAAGCAATTAATAATTAATTACAGAATGCCGCTAAAATATTTTTTATCAGGTGCTTATTACTATCACAGAATAACGAGTTGATAAGTATAAGGAGTTAACAAGGTGGTTAGTATAACAAGTAGGGACATCAAGTAAAACTTGGTTTTCTCAAGCTGTACTGAAAACCCTGGACAAATACCAAAGAACAAAACAGCTTATATGTTTTATTGAACTGGCTTATAATGATCTTAATTCATTTACAGTTCTGTATAAATGTTGATATTTTTTTAATTGCGTACGTTAAGTTGGAATATATTTCATAAATTTCCTTGTTTTATAGTCTGATACTATGGAACATCAAACACTTTCTTCTGTTTTTGACCTGTCAGTGAAAAATCTGCCATAACCTCCATATTTCCTAATAAGATTTTGAAATGTACCTATGCTTGTTTCAAGGGCATGAGCAGCTTTTTTCTATGATATGTATTGAAGCTTAGTATTGTAACTTATAGGTGGGTGCAAAAAAGGTACTCTGGGGTTTATGTAGTAAATGGTTAATATTTGATGGGAGAAAAATAGTCACATGGAATTACTGAAGCCCATGAGGAGAAAGTTAAACTATCACTTATCAAGAACTAAGACCTAAACCTAAAGTTGCCTGGTTTGATATCCAACTGTCAAAGAATTTATCGTTTATCAATTAATATTTAAAACATTTAACAATTACCTCTTTCCTGGTTTATGAGAACCGATTATTCTTTTGACAGGCAGCGGGTAAGCGGTCGTAGGAGAAGCTAAAGCAGGGACTGCCGGTTTCACCTGTTAGTAATAATTAGTACCTTGGAGGTTAGAAACACAAAGGGTTGTTAATAACTAAAATGTAGGATTGTTCAACATACACTACTGTTAATAAGGTATTTGTTAGTATAAATAATTGATGTGTTAATGGGACAGAGAAACAAGTACTAATCATAGCACCCTGGCCATTATTACTAAACATATCGCATTTAACCAGAATGGCGTTTAAAAAAAAAATCAGGGACCATTGACCGGTTTGTTTATTTGTTTACACCCTTATGTACTCCCTATATGTTAAGGGAAGGAAAAGTAGGTTATCGAATTGCAAGCCTCCAATTTCCAATTTATATTTCAGAACTGAACTGTTCAGGATCTAGGAACCCCCCATCACATCACGGTGTTCTGGTTACTGCTGGTTGGTGATGAATTGAACCAAACTTGCTGGTGATGACAGATGATAAGCCCCGAACAGGGAGAATTTACCAGTCACTAATCAATTAAAACTGATTCACCTGAGGTTGGATTTTTGCAGCATATTCTATATATTAATATTAAATATGACTACGATGATCATGTAAACAAAGCCAGAAGTTTGGGATTACCGCATGGGCTGGTTCTGCATATGTTGGCTAGGATAATATTCTCGCTATCGTTGAACTGTGATCATCAGCAGTTAGTGCAAGAATGTTTAGGAGGATGGTTCTATACATTTAGTACTTTTTTAAACAAATTTTTTTCTTATTAATTAAAACATGTTTAATTTCTAGGTAATAAAATAATCTATAAATTTAGAAGTGGTAGTATTAATAAAAATAATCTCTAAATGTCAAAAAGTATTAGAGGTATGTCCACTTTACATATTAACCACATTTACATGTTGAGAATGTCACTCGGTCTCCTATACAACAAATATATCTAGTGCCCTAGTCCACAAAGCTCATTAGATATATATTGTTGTGATATTAGATATTGAGGAGTTTGTATATAAATATTTAATCCAACCTTGAATCAAGAAGGCGAACAAAAACAATTGAGAGTGGAGGAAAAAACAAAAGATAGTATACTGGTTGTTGTGATGATGAACACACACAGAATTACTCAACTAGTTTTGGCTAGTGATATAGTATAGTTGTTGTTTTATGAGGAGAACACAGAATTAGTCTCTCTCTAGTTTGGAATCAGCCTGTGATATATGTGTCTGAGTCAAGTGATGAAATAACAAGTTCTGTAAGTTATTTGTTGTTGGCCTGGAAGCGGAACGGAAGAGAAGTTGCACCAGGAAGAAGAGTTAATTTGATTAACAAAGAATACCATTGAAGAAAAAAATATAGACAAGTATAATTAATATAAGTTTCTTTTTGTTTATTTGTAATTAAATATAATCTTTTGCCATGATTATTTTGTTTAAAAGAACCTTAAACAGCAGTTAATCACTAATAAAATAAATTTAAAGTTAAAAATAAAATTACAATATCTTTTAAAAGAAAGTAAATATTTAATAATATTGTAATGATATTTTATAAGACCATTTTTATCTAAGATATAATTCATTTTAACTAAAGATATTAATTTGAATTCAAGGTTAAAATCATGTTGTGCTTGTTCTTAACATAATAAAAGTAAGTATAGAAAATAAGAGAACATATAAGTTTGAAATTTGAAAGTTTTGGGGGTTTCTGAATCACTATTTGGAAAATCCCAGGAAACTAAGAAGACAAAGTAGTGCCTTCTGCAGAGATGGGAGAGAAGCAAGCAATAAGAGATTAATCATGGGACGAGGCAAGCAGACAGACCAGTTTACTGACTGGTACCGAAGAGGAGCGATTTTTTCAATTATATGATTTTTTGGTTTAATTATTAAATTTCAGCATATTTTGGTGCATGACAAGGACATTTTAAAAATCACGACAATATAAATATATATTTTAAAACATTTAATTATTTCGTTCCTGTTGGGAAAAAATTGTGAGTAACTAGTGCATAAGTGTTTTCTCACTCCTGTCGTTACAGCACAAGCTTAAGGTGAGAAATACTAATCTAGACTCATGAGAAAAGTTTCACTTTCCTCCAATTATTATGTGAACTCTTCAACATCCTGGATATCAAAATGATCATAATTAATTTATTTTGATAAATTTTATTCAAAAAAATAAGCTGTCAACATACTTGTGAATAACTAGTCTCTTTCGTTGAGTAAGTAATACTTTTTGATTCTCTTTTCTCTTGCTCAGACTGCCATTCAACCTAAAAAGCGATACATGATTAGAATATAATACCAGTTATAAACATGATCAACCATAATGGTAAAATAAATTTAATATATACATTGAAATTTAATAATATATATAACATTATCCTATTATTGATTCAATTTTTAATTATATTATAGATGATTTTTCAATTTATGTTGATATTAATGCCTTATAAAAGAACACTTACATGTAGGGGGCGTTATGTTAACATTAGTTTATTAACCTAAAGAAAAGAAACAAACCTTTTGCCTGTGCTGTAGCAGTGCCGAACTGACCCTTTCAACAGCCATTTGTCTTGTGAGAATTCCATCTTCAGATGCATAAGCTGCTGCCTGCCATGCAACACCTAATTTAGCTATTTCTCTTCCAGACATTCCTTCAGTCAGATGGGCCATTTCAGAACAGAATTTTCCGAAATCGAAAGACTCAACTTTTAACCTTCTGCAATGAATAGTAACACAACAAATATATTGTAATGCTATTTAATATAACTCTATTTTAAACTAAAAAAGATGAAATTCTATTTCGAATAGTATAGAATTGAATCATTGAGTTAAGGTCTTTTGTGTTTGTACTCAAATTCAAAAGTTTTGTCAACAGATGGCACAACTGGCAATACCTATTACCAGAAGGAATAACAATTTATGTATTGAAATTTGTTTCTGGACAGGATCAATAATAAATAAAATATTTTTAAAGTTGACCATTGAAGAACTGAGACCAGGCTTCGGAAAAACTCAAGAGAAGACATTCTCAGTATGGAGGTCAGGCAGTGAATTTCAAGGTGACACTTGTTAGTAGTTATTACCCTTCGTTTATATTTTAAAGAATCTGAATTATGAAGGAAGGATTTAAATAGTTAGTAAGTTAATTTATAAATGTATTTATTCATTAGTTGTATACACTACTTAAGTTTTTTAATAATTCAAACAAATTGTTTCCATAAATTTTGTTTATTTATAAACAGACATTATCAAAAATAGCTACAATATGATTTAATTACCTGACAGAGGTGGCTGCGGCTGGTTCTAAGACAAACTTGTCAAAATACAACCTCAACAGTCGCTCTCTCTCTTCAAGACCTGGCAGAGAGAACTCTACCATCTCATCGAGTCTGTCATTAACAGCCCAATCGAACTGTTCAGGGGTGTTTGAAGCAAGAACCAACATGAATCTGGAGAAAGGAACATATATAATATTATAAAATAACATAATATTATAATAAATAAAATTTAATTGAAAATCTTGAACTTACTTGTTGCTTTGCTCACCAGTCCTGTAAAGAAATGCATTAAGGGTAGCTCTCAAATCTTCCGATATTGTCTCTGATGACCTTTTTCTAAGGAAAGCATCTGCCTCATCTAAAAATAAATATTGTTTATATAAAACTTGATATTAATAAATTTAACCTGATGTGTACAAACACAAATTACTAATAACTTACTTTGACCTCTCTTAACCTCTCAAGGTTGTAAAGTTAATATAATTATTGTGTGAACAGCTTTGCTGCACGAATTATATCAAATTTTAAATAGTGTCTACATGTCGGAAACTTTACAAAGCCTTTGTTACGAACAAATACTAATATCAAGTTTCATAGTGAAACATTCATGGATCGACTGGTTTATCACAAATAATCTAAACTTTTACAATTTCTGACATTCCACCAGCTTACACTCTGAGAATATAATAGGGGGAACGGAAAGTAATGTCGTTTTTTTTAACATTAAATTCAAACAGATAAATTTTTAACAAGTTTTTGTTTTTAATCAATGTTGTAATCACCCTCGTTATCAGCACCTTTGCCTTTACAACCATTAGTGTGCAAATTTTCAATGCCTGATCAATCAAAATCAATTGGTTTTTGAGCAAAATATCTGGAGATGGCATTATGGACATCATCCAAATTTTGAAATTTTTAGCGATCAGAATTAATGGAAATCTGATGGCGCAATATCGGGCGAGTATAGTTGGTGAGGCTGGAGATGAAAAATGAGTCCCCTATGATAATCCAAAAATCTCTCTACGCATGAATCAGCACGAAGTACAGCTATGCCAGGTTTACACTCCAAAAAGGCGCTTATGTATGTTTGGTGGAGTATTCGTGGGATCATTCATCACTGATAACTGGAAAAACTGTGAATGCAGATCTCTACAGTGAACAATTTTATCGAGTAGATCAATCTTTAATTGAAAATTGCCCAGCGATTGCCAATAAAAAAGGCGTTATTCTGCAACACAATAATGCAAGACCCCACCACTGCACCTATTTTCTCCGCAAAAACCCTGGAAAAAATTAATGAATTGGGGTGGGAGGTATTGCCTCAACCAGCATACTCGCCCGATATCGGATTTCCACTTATTCCGATCGCTACATTTTCTAAGTGGCAAAAAATTTCAAAATTTGGATGATGTCCAAAATGCCATCTCCAGATATTTTGTTCAAAAACCAATTGATTTTGATCAATCAGGCATTAAAAATTTACAGTTTTTGAATTTGAAAGTTTGCTTATAACGAGGGCGATTAAATCATTGATCAAAAACAAAAACTTGTTAAAAATTTATCTGTTTGAATTTAATGTAAAAAAAAAAAAAAAAAAAAACGACATTACTTTCTGGTCCCCCTAATATAATAGCTTGTCGAGAGAAGAATTCTTTCATCCGTGTCGTTATTCTGCTACTCAATCTTCTTCAACCCACGATGCTCAACTTTCTTTAGAATCTAAGACAAAAGTATCTCACAACTTGTCTAATGATACTTCATAACTTATTGATAACTTCAGTCATGTCTTGCAAGAGTAATTCCACGCACCATCTCAATGTTGCTCGCAGAAGTCTGAGAGCAATTTTTGTCCAATCGCCCTTTTTAAAGGTGTCTCCCCCACTTCAGGAGCCTTTGTCCAAAGACAATTTCCCTATACATCACAGGCTTCTCGTCCAGTGTGTGGTCAATTTCCAACGCACATGATGTTTTATGTTTTTTTTAACATTAAATTCAAACAGATAAATTTTTAACAAGTTTTTGTTTTTAATCAATGTTGTAATCACCCTCGTTATCAGCACCTTTGCCTTTACAACCATTAGTGTGCAAATTTTCAATGCCTGATCAATCAAAATCAATTGGTTTTTGAGCAAAATATCTGGAGATGGCATTATGGACATCATACAAATTTTGAAATTTTTAGCTATCAGAATTAATGGAAATCTGATGGCGCAATATCGGGCGAGTATAGTCTGGAATTACTGACATGACAATTTTTACTTCCAATCTTATTTCATCTAACTAAATAAAGTTAATAACTCTAATTTAATACACTAAATAAATTTAATATTTTGTCCATAAAAATAAAATAAAATAAAATTATATACAGAATACTTTGAAATATTGACAAAATAACCTATTAAAATGTGCTCTAACAAGAGTGGTTTCTATTTTTGGCTTAGTTTTTATTAAGTATCTTTAAATTTTATTTGTGCTCATGTCTTTAATGTTTATACAACCATGAGGAATATTCAGAACTTTAAATTTGGTATAGCGTATGAAGAGTGACATTAGAAACCTCAATAAAAGTTAGTGAATGGGGATTTATTTTATTTTTTTTTATGTTTAATTTCTGTTTTTATACTTCTCATCATTTTAATTTAATAAAAATATAATCTAGAGATGTTTTGGAATCTACCTTTAAATCAAATACATAAGATCATATTTTTGGCCACTGTTTCAAACTACACAGACAAACTGTGATAGTTAAACAGTAGGGGTTGGCCTACATCTATGATATCTGTTTGCATTGATTTTATAAAATAATTCTGTGGCTCCAGGGAATAAATGGGACAACTTAACCTTAAAACAAGATAAGAGTACATACATGACTTCGTAAAACTTATTCTTTCTATGAAAAAATGGGTATTATTGATTTTGAGTTCTTGGGGTCCTTAATGGTAGAAAAAAAAAAGTTTATTAAACAAATAATTTGCAGGAATATTACATTTAAAAATGTTCCCCAGAAAAGTTTATAAACTTACTTTCTTTTTCCTAGAACCACAGAATTATACTACTTTAATAAGAAGGATAACCTTGATTTACCTATAAAAAGAAGGAGGCCTTTTCTTGAAGTTTCTGCCCAATCAAATACTTTGTGAACAGCAGTAACTGCATCCCTTCCCAAGGGGGAAACATCACCTCCTGTAAGGATGGCATAATCTAATCCTGAGTGAAGAGCCAATTTCTGAAAGACATGAGCAACATTTATTATAAGTAAGGAAAGACTTTAGGATTGTAGATATGTCTCGATTGGAACTGAGGAGGACTGGGCTTTATAATTATATACATCACCTTAATGAGGTCCAAAAAACAGGAGGCTCTTGTCCATGGATGCACTTGTGCAACCCTGTCTGGGACACATATCCCGTAGTAAGGGGGGGGGGAAGCATGCACTTGTGTGATATCATTGAGGACATGTACAAAGGAAGTTGTTATCCACTACATCTACAACTATGATTAATTAAAGATATATTTTAATGAGTGATGTTAACAATCTGTGACAACCCCTTGAAAGTAATTTATATGGTTAAAAGAGATTTCTAACAAGTAAATCAACTAAGTAGCTGAAAATCAAAAAGATAACTAAAGATTAAAGTATAGACTTACCTTTGCAAACATTGTCTTGCCAGTACCTGGGGGTCCATACATGAGAATGTTACGGAACATTCCTCGATTCTGTTTAGTATTTTTTGTAGCTATTGCAACATCTCTGCACAAAAAAAAAACCAAAAGGATAATTATTACATAATGTATAAATTAATTTACCAAAAATTAACTAAAACAGTAATGTTATAAGTTCATTTTGTCAAAAATATGTGAAATTTTATTAAAATAAGTTGTAACACAGGCCATAGAGTTTAGAATTTTTTAAAAGATGTGTTATATTTTAAACTCATTTTAATTAAAGTTAGTTGAGATTTGAATATAACACTTGTTTTTACTTTCTGTCAAATAGAGAAAAAGGTTCATACTAAAACTAATCGATGGAGCCACTAGAATAGTCAGCGAGTCATGAATAGGGAGAGAATGTTTACAGCAAAGGAAATGGTATAGAATAAAAGAAAACATCAGGAAAGACTAACAACTAAAAAAGTAAGTTAATACTAAGTAATTTATAACATTTAGAACCTGTAATAAAACCTTGAGATTTTAAAATGTAAAGATAAATCTCTGGTAAATTAAATTTTAGTTTAACTTAGTGAAAATATACTTTATTTTAGAAATTGTAGGATTTTTCCCTTGTTTCTTTTTTTATTATTATTCAGTACAATATATTGTGTTGTTATTATTATTATTATGAATTAAATTTATTTATGAGAATTAAGCTGATTTTAGGAAGTTAATGTTGTTGCTGCTGTAAAGGAAATACCATAGAGAGTAGAAGGGGGAAATTGGATGGTAAATTGGATGGGGATAGTTAGATATGTTAAATATTTATATTAGATTGAAATGTAAAAATTAGATGAATGGCTATATCCTTCAGAGTTTTCACCAACAAAATTCAGTTACATATCTCAATTTGTTATAGAGAAACAAAAAAAAAATTAAGTCCCCCCCCCTAATTTCATGATTTTTAAAATGAGTTTGTCCAGCTTAAGTATAAAATTACAATTAATGTCAATATACTAAAATAGCTATTAAATAACCTAAGAACAAGTAGCACTGGTCTTAACTTTATCCATTATGGGAGGGGGAATTACCCCCATGCAAGGAAATGAATATTATTATTTTAAATGGTTTATTTGTATTATTGACTGTTTTTTTTATGTTTAGATTTGAACTAAAACTGTAGTTTTGATTGTGTGGCCCTCTTTAAGTTCATAATTTCTCTTAACCCTCCAATCCGTGTCAGTTCAAGATACATTGACCTTGGACAGGATCAGGGACGAGGTAACAATGGCTTGTTCCAAGCTCGTCATGGTACTGACTTTGGATATCTGCTCTCCTTTTGACAGAGCGTGGTGGCCCTACATTATGAGGGAGCTGCAGGAACTGGAGGCTCCGAGTAACCTTTATGACCTGGTAGGCAGCTACCTGAGGCAATGTAAGGTGTTCATCACAAGAGTTTCTAATGAAATGGAGGCAACAGTGAAGCTAGAGTGTTCTTAAAGCTCAGTTCTGGGCCCTGCTCTATGGAAAATAGTTTTCAACAGGGTTCTAGTGGCTGTCTATAGATGACCTCCCAGTGACTATCATGGGGGATTACCAGGCAGAGCTCATTAGAAGAGCTTGTGCCTGTGCTACCTTGGTAGAAGAGTGGTGTACCCAGATTAAAATAACCATGGCTTTTGAGACTCCACCCTGGTGAGATGGAAATTAGACCCGATTAGAATGGATATAGGAGGAGGATATGTTAGTTAAGGTGGGTGTGGAGGTGAATTATTTGGAAGTAAGACTGGGAAGCAGGCTGAATCTGTCACCCCACATCGAATATCTGGCTAATAGGGTGACATCCGTAACCAACAGCTTCGTTTCCCCCCCCCCTAAGTTCTCTAGTTATAAATTCAGGATGAGGGAAAAATATAGAATATTTAGGTTAATCGGATCCTTGTACTAGGAGTACCTGCTTGAAGGTGGTGTGAGAGGATTAAGAGGTGTGGGAAGCCTCGGTGGAGGCTGGTTGTTTCGGTACAGTGGTGAGAGTCTACTGGTGGCTTCGCCAGGATAGGTGGAGCTATATGGGGGTTTAACTTCCAAGTCTCAAGGACCCTCTAACAGTGACCAAGTGTTGGGTATAATCCGATACGCATTTCAGTCAAGGTCTAGACACACGGTCTGATGAGGATTCAGAGGATCTCACTCATCTAGGTCACGAAAGCCTACAGAACAATCTCCTTCCAGGTGGTACAGCTATTGGCAGCGGTGGCTCCCATGGACTTAGTCCTCCTGGAACAGCACCTCACGTCAAAAGTGAAAAAAGGGCATTTAGACGAGCTTCCCCTTCCCCCAAGGGAAACAGGAAACTGATGACTCTCATCAGTGAGTGGACCATAGAGACATGGAACAACAGGTGAATCAGTTCAAAGAAGGGGAGCACTCTTAGGGACTTCCCCTCAGTCGAGGACAGGCTGAGGGTGAGATGGGTCTCCTCAGATTACTGAAGCATGCAAATACTCACAGGACATAGCAGATTTTGATCTAAGCTGTACAAATTTCAAAGAGAAGATGACTAGCATTGCCTACATTCCAGAGAAGAGGACACACTCATAAGACACAAAGAAAACTTCGAAGTATTACTTCTCTTCATCCAGATTTGGATGGAGCTACAAGGTCTTGGCCACTTCATTATCTCGAGGAGGGCGGTGCAGAGAGTGAGCAGCCAGGACTTCGGGAAGGCTCATCAGAAGTAACCATTGTACCCGAATATGCGCACCACAGGCTCCGCAGACCCCGCAAAACCTCAGGTATAAACCAAAGGTATTCATTTACCTGAGTGAACAAAGAATAGTACGTGTTGCAAGGGCAGTTCAATTATTGATAGACCAGCAGCGAGGAGTTAGTTGGATTTTGGTAGTTAGTTGGAAGTTCTTTTAGTGGGAGACTAGCAAAGAGTTAAAAGCCCCAGGTGTAAAGAAAGAGAGCTAATTTGAAGCTGAAGAGCAAAAATCAAGAATGCATTCATGTTATTATACATTGCTGTTTGTAATATTGATTAGGTAAATATTATCTAAATTAAAATAAGTTTTTATAGCCATTTATGTAATTATAAAATATTTAAATAACTAAAAATAGGCACTACAACCAATACCCTGAGATCATCTTAAAAGAAGCTAATAAAATAGATTATAATTCATAATAAATTCTCATAATAAAACTTTATAATAAACGCCAGTAAAATTTTAGCCAAAATAAAAGATATTATTACAATACCTTAATCTTTCCTCGAGCTTAGGCTGAAGGACGACTCCTGCAAGGGCATCAGCTGGTTTTGCTCTGAGCTTCTTAACACTAAGAACTGGATGTTTTACAGTCTCCAACACTGAAAATCTAGATGTATCTCGAACTAGTGATGGTTTACCTTAAAAAATATATTTATTGTAATGATTGTTAATATTAGAAAATGAATTATTTAATAGATTGAATTTAAGAAAGAAAATTACAAAAAAAAAAAGTTCAAATTTCAGAATATTATCCAGAAAAAAAATCTTAAGATTTCTTCCTCTTTAATTTTTTTAAAAAATATATTGTTGTTTTTTTATTTATTTAACAATTATTTGAGGATTCTGGTTCTGCTAAAAGCAAAAAGGAATAACTGGCAAAAGTAGAATTTTTTAATTATAACTTTATTCAACATGCGCATCCTTAACAATTAACCATGGTTATTACAAATTATTTTCTCATTCACTACCTCTCACGACTGGGCAGTTCACTACCGTTCTCGTCCTTCCTCAATAGCTCACTTTCTGTTGTAGGCCACCTCCACTGCTATTTCTTCAATCCTCACTTTTCAACAAATTCCTCCTCCATCAGTTGTTCTTACTTCAGGTTCCATCGCATTAACTTAAGTGGTGGAACATCACAAGCTTTTCCATGTTCTTCTTATCACTCTATCTTACGTCTACCGCGATCACCTGACGAACAATTGCTCTCGCCATCTTCCTTTTCCCGCCTTTTTTCCATAGCCTTCCTGATCCACGGGTCGTTTAACGCCCTTTAATTCCCGCTAATTTTCAAATTTAAAAAACACAATCCAAATATCACAACAATATTAATAACAAAATTGCTTTATTACAAAAGATGACTCACCTAACCTAGCCTCAATAAACCTGCCAGTCATAGCCGTTGCAGTCCTGGCTGAATAGACTCCGAGAGCTAGGAGGGACAGGCCACCTACAGCAGTGAGAGTCTTGTTCCAATCGGTCAGCAGTGTAGTAACTCCCGTTCCGATAACGGTTCCTGCTGTCCTGCCAACAAGTTAACACATAAAGATCATTTTTACACACATTACTAACTACATTAGAAGGAAAACTGCCAAACCAATTGTTTAAATTACTAATTGATACAATTTATAATAAATAGAGATAAGCATTTAAAATGTGCTAGAAAATAAATTGAACTAGCTTTTACTTGAATAGAACTTAAGCAGCTATGTATATGTAATAAAATTTATGTAAGCCACAGATAGCGTTCACATAAATGATAATTCAGAGATAAATAGATATTTAGGGTTTATTACATGAAAATTAATTAAAAAATTGCAGCAGTAAAAATTTAAGCTCAAGCCTTCTTCGATATCTAATTTCAAATGATAGTTTTATATAATGTTTTACCAAATCCTTTGATTAAATTTTACTTTTGTAATTGTGTATAAATAATGGAACCACACTAACCTGATGGATTCTAGAACAGTAACCCTGTTTTCAGCTGCCTTAACTCGAAGTCTTTCCAAATAAAGGTCCTGGTTTTCACGATCAGCTTTAGCTTTTGCAAGCATCTCCGCTTCAAGGCGTTTCATATCCACTTGGGCTCTAAGTTCCATTTCTCGTTCTATTGTAGCTGTTAGGAAAAATAAATATGTTAGCACAATATAATATTATTAAACTTAGAATCAATTAAAATAAACGACTACATAATTAGCCTAAGCTTAAAGTTGATTGATTGCAATAATTGATTTAAAAATATCCAGGTTCATATCAAACAGCCCACTAACTTTAATAAACGAGTGGCACGTTATTTCTGGAAGAGACAAAGCCTATATAGGTTGCTGCTCTAGTTGGTACTTATATCAAGCAAATTATGTCAGTGCTAGGTTTTCCTTAAAACATTTATTTAGGATAATTGTAGCTACACATTTTCTTTCACAGGGCTTGATGAGCCCTGCCTATCCCACCGGAAGAAATCCTTGGGGGAGCTAGGAATCAAACCCACATCTCCATAGTAAGTATGCTAACCACTAAGTTATGGTGTCAGCCAGTAATAAATATGTAAGGATTTCATTATTATTCACAAAAATAGTTAGCAATATTTACAGCTTACCTCTTCTCATTGCTTCCTGCTTTTGTACAGATTCTTCTTGCTTCCTCAAATTTTCCTCATTCATCCTAGTTTGTTGTTGAAGTTGATCTTCATATCTGTAAAATAAGATTAATTTCATTATTTTTAATGGACTTGGTAATATTATTGTTATGAATATGAGTTACATTCACAAACATATCTGTAAGGGGTGAATATATTCCTCGAATAGTCAACATGTCAGCTGAAATTGCTAAATTTGTATCTGAAGGTTATAGGCCTATGCCAAAATTACTGTGTGACATAAACAAAAATATTAAGATCACCATTTCCAGAAGTATCAACAAGCATATTAAAAAAGTAATACATAATTAATAAACATTATACAGTGGTTGTATGGTCGTTAGATTTAGGCTTTAGTGGCTTGAACATGCAGGGCCCTCCGTTTAGGAAGCCACTATGGTGGCTTGACCATGCAGGGCCCTCCGTTTACAAAGCCACTATAGTGGCTTGAGCATGCAGGGCCCTCCGTTTACGAAGCCACTATAGTGGCTTGAGCATGTAGGGCCCTCTGTTTACAAAGCCACTATAGTAGCTTTGAATGGAACACTCTTCTGAGTAAGAGGCGAACTTTAGACTTCCTCTGAGCCCGCCTATTGGCTTTTGCAGAACAATCTGCTTTCTCAGCTCTGTGTGGAGGTAAGGGAACGCGTGCTATGAACCCCTGCCCTGTCAATGTTTTTGACCGATGTCATTCATATCACCATTATTTATTGCCACTAATGTAATTTTATCTAATCAAGTAATAAAAAAAAAGAGATATTGTTATTCAATCATAATAGGCTAAAAAAATAATAACAAAAAATGTTCCAACCTACCCAGTTCCAGTAGGCAAAAAAGGTCAGGGGAAACTTTTTTTTATTAAAAAATTGAACTAATTATGTATAATAAATTAAAAATATATGATTTTTTCAAAACTAACTAATTTAATAATTACGTGAAACTGAATTAAAACTAACTTTAATTTATAACTGATACATGAAGATATGAAACATTGCTGAAGAATTCAAAAGAAGTACATAAATAATGCTGACAAATATTGCAGTGATGGAGAGGAAGACCAGGAATCCCACTCTTCCCTGCCGCACGGTTAAAGGGATAAGGAGATGATCAATAAATATAAAAACAAAAATATATTTGCAATGATATTAGTAAAGAGTAAGCAATATTTGGCGAGTCGTGGTCAGTCAGTATCCATTTTTAAAATTGAATTTGTCAAGATCTGGCATTTAGTTACTAACAAGACTGAGAGAAGCTTAGTTAGAACTAACTCTTAAGCTATAGTTTTTGAAATATTTACAGAGATCTAAATAATTCTTTCTCATCGTTTAACAACTAAACTCTTGAGTTTAAATAAAACTGTGGTCTCTTGGGTCTAAATATCAACAGTACTTAATAAAGCCTGCAGAACAATTGCACATCCCTACGTCCATGTAACAACTGAACACTCGAGGGATATTATCTAGAACCACCAAGTTCTTCCAAGATTCTAGGATCCACAGCACTAATCTCAGTCTTTTCTGCCATTCTTACAACATTCACCCACAACTTTTGGCATATGATAGCACTTCTACATTCAATAAAATGTCATTAATTATTATGAAAAAAATTAAATATAACTACAATTTTTATAGTTTATCATGGCCAAATTTGTGGCATGTAATCCAAAGGGATGGCTCGATTGACCTGACTGGAGATTAAGAGTATCGAATCCCAGCCATGTCAATATCTTTTTATGATAATAGTGCGTTATCTGTCATCACTTTTTTAATTTATTATCTAGTTGTTTAAGCCTGGTAGTGAATCTATAGTATCCCTTAAAAACTGAAGAGGAAGCAGTCTGCCTGGAAGAAAAAAGAATCTTTCAAACAGAAATGTTTTGTGAAAAAATAGTCTTGGGAAACTCTATTTTTTTTTCAGAATCTTTAGGAAAACTAACCACAGGAAATGTAAGCAGTGCATAGATCCCCATAATGGGCACTGGATCTCAAACTCACGCCTTGATTTGTTTAATATTATTCATTGTGGCCCTAAGTAGCATTTTCTATAAAATTATGCGAGTATAAACTGGGAATAATTGTGACTGGAAAAATTAAATATAGAGGTTTGTGTTGACAGCCTCATCAACCAACGACAATCTAAGATTGATGAAAAAGAGACGATATTCAAAACTGATGAGGCAAGTGTTTCATTGACAGCTCCCTCTTCAGTTCTTGGGAGATTCCAAAGATTCATAACTGGACTGAAAACAAAAAAATACACACACACACATATATATATATCTGTATATATATATATATATATATATATATATATATATATATATATATGTTTTATATTCTTCTTGACCCTAGGAATCATTTTCTATAAAATGAAGCAAATCTGAACTGAGAATAATTATGACTGGAAAAAATAAATGAGAGAGGTTTGATATAAAGGAGAAAGATAGCACAGATGTACCATTATTTTTTTTGTCAGTAACATTAAGGCATGCATATTTATATTTTCATGCCAAATGAATAAAGTCTACTTAAAACATTGGATGATGTAATACTTCTGAACATTGAGAAATGAATCCTAAGAACAGTAATAAGAAAATTATGTTTATAGGGCCATGATGAGTGTCAAAAAATCATTGAAAATAAACATACATTAGCACCATTGTTCATAATGAATAAAATATATAATAAATAATAATATAAAAAAATAGATAAATGTGTCATACCGTCTACGTGCAAGTTGATCTTGGTACTGGGCTCTTGATTGGTGCTGTTTAGTTTCTTCTTGAACTGTTTTCCTTCGCTCATCGCCATCTACGCGCTTTTGTTCTACTTTCGAAGATTCTATCGCAGCTTCAAATTCCTTAGTTCTCATGACAAACTCCTGCTGTTTGGTGGACTCCTGCATTTTAGAGAGGTCCAGTGCTTCCTTGGCATGTTCTAGGGACGTTGAGAGGACATTTAATACAGAGAAGACTATTATAAACATCATATCAAATAAAATGTTGAGACTTACTAGACTTTTCCAGTTCCCTGGCGGCTTGGGCGGCCCTTTCAAGGGCTGCTGAGTCAAATCTGTAGGCTTCCATCGCCTTCTTCGTCATTTCAGGGGTGATATCCCGGCGGTCATCGGCGTCGCCACCGCCGGCAGGTCCTTCTGGAGGAGGCATCCCACCCCCCTGGCTCTGGTCATTTCTTCTTATTCCGAACAGCCAGGACATCTTTATCTCTCACTTATGTACTATTCACAAATATGTTCGGCGAATGACCGACCTAGCTCTAAAACATGAGACTGGGAAACCTTGAAACCTCCCTAAAAGAACCAGATAAGATAACTGCAATGGTAACGTAATATCTGGTCAATTTTAGTCTTGTTAATTTTTACTTCTATTAAAATAATATAAGTTTTTAACTCGGTCAAAGCAATATCTACATCTTATTACTAGTGTTACAAGCACAATTTTTCTGCACAAGGTGAATTAGTGTCTTCTTAATTACGGCTGTTACATCGTAAGCATTTGGATTTTATGTATGTTTTTATTGGCATAGAGAATGAATGGATATCTAAATTGATTCCATAAAAAAATGTATACAATTTTTATGACGAAAGGTTATTTCTATTTGTACCTCTTAACCAGCTGTCAAAGTAAATAAAAAATATCATTTTCTACTTATAAGGTTTGGAATTACTGAGAAACCCTATTCAAGCTCTTTTTGTCTCTATAGAATGTGTTGATACAGATACTTGTGGCTGAATTAGTTTGATCTGCCTAATTATAAACAAGCTATGTACCCTACTTTTTTGTCAGCGTCCGTTGGTGGGGAGCTATTTTTGTTTACCCCACGTTAAGGCGTCCTATTTCTGAGTTGATTAGCACGCGCCTTCAAAGATCCAGTGCTTTCGCTTTCCTTCTCAAACAACTATGATTCGTTTTAAGAGATTGCAAACAATGATTCGTTATGGTGAATTTCCTGTTAAATTATTTCTGTGTATGTTAGTCGTCCGATGTGTGGATCTACTGTGGGTCCAGTCTTATTTCGTTCCCGATGAATACTACCAGAGTTTAGAAGTTGCTCACAGAAAAGTTTTCGGCAATGGATACCTCACTTGGGAATGGAAGAAAGGGATAAGGAGTTACTTCTATGTATCACTGATTCAAGTACTTTATGAAATTTTGAACTTTCTCCAAATTGATTCAGCAGAATTAGTTATAATTTTACCAAGAATTTTACAAGGTTTTATTTCTGCAGTAGCTGATTCTTACTTTGCGAGATGGGTACATGAAAAAAGATCAGGACAGTTTTCATGGGGTCTGCTGTCCTGGCTTACCTGCTACTTTTTATCTTTCTGTTCTACTAGAACACTCATTAACACTTTTGAAATGAATTTGACAACAATAGCTCTTTATTATTACCCTTGGACGCCCAAATCTACCAATATGGTATTTGTTAGCTTGTTCAGTTTATTGTGTTATATACGACCCACAGCAGTCATACTGTGGTTTCCTTTAGTTTTCTTAAATATTTTCAATTCCAAGCAACCACTAAGTGTTATAAAACATTATGTTCCAGCTGCTGCAATCATAGCAGCTTTGAATGTTGCATTAGATTCATATTATTATGGAACCCTTACTTTTACTCCTTTGAATTTTTTTAAGGTTAATGTAATTGAAAATATAGGTTCATTTTATGGGACTCATAATATATTATGGTATTGGTATATTGGTTTACCAGTTGTTCTTGGGCTGCAGGTTATACCATTTTATTGGAGAGTGTTATTAAAGCTTCTACATCCCACTCAATTTATAAAGTCATTAAAGTATGATGTTGAATCACAGATGATACTCACTGTTTTTTGGACAGTTTCAATTTTAAGTTTTATCCCACATAAAGAATTTCGTTTTCTCCTGCCTTTATTACCAATGGCATTATTTGTTTCATCAGCTGCTCTTGGGCAGTGGAGTGTTAATGCCAAAAATTGGCTGTTATATGCAGTTGGCGCATTATTGATAACTGGAAGCAGTGGTGCATTGCTGTTTTTAGGCAGATTTCATAATGTTGGGCCTTTAGAAACAATGTCAGTGATTCGAAACGATTTTAAAAATTCCACCTCTGCCAGGGTTCTTTTCCTTGGCCCATGTCACTCTTTTCCATTTTATAGCCATCTTCATTCTAAAGTTTCCGCACGATTTCTAACATGTAATCCCAACTTAGACAACCAAACTGGCTATGAAGATGAAGCAGAAAGATTTCATTTAAGTCCTCTCACTTGGCTTCAGATCCAGTTTGATACTTCACGACCATGCACCTTACCGACTCATATAATAAAGTATGATGTTCTGAACATAACCAACTTCCTTCATTTTCATGATTACGCTTTAAAAGGACAAATTTTTAATTCTTTTTTCCCCCCAGAAAGAACAGGAAAATTTGTACATATTTACAAGAGAAAGGGAAAAGTTTGTTAGTAGATATTATTTTTTCAATATTCATGATCTAAGGGCACTATAAAATTGTTCAAAATATTTATGTTTACTAACTTGTTTTTATTGAGAGAAAGGCTAAAGAATAATGAGTGTCTGTAATTTATGATTATAAATTAAAGTTTGATTGTGAAGATATTTTCCAGCATTTAATGTGTTCAATTTTGTTAAAGCAATCAAATTGTTTTATCAGCTATAAAAACAATCTCTGTCTTCCATGAAGACTTTAATATCTGAATAGTATCTTTTTATACTAATTAATACATTTGTATTTTTGAAACTTTTGTAAACAAACATATTTTGTTGAAGTAAAATTATAAATGTTTTCAATAACCAAAGAGTATGTGAATTACGTACTATGCAAAATACGCGTTGGATTTTCATAATATGAAATTAAATATAGTGCAATAATTGCTAAATTTTATTCTTGAAATAATTTATTTATACTGTTTTTTTTACTATTTATTGTAATCAGTATATTTACATGTACTTTAAAACACAATGAACAGGATTCTAGTAATGCAGAAAATTTGTAATCTTAAAAGTAATATTTATTTCATATTTGTAGAGCCCGTCTATATATATATATTTTATAAAAATCTATAAAATGGCATTCAATAAAAAATATTATTATAAACACCGAAATTGTTATTATTTTTTAAATGGAGTAGTTAAGTGATGTATTCTTACTACAATCAACTTTTTCATATTAAAAATGGTTGCGTGTATAAATTTGCTCAATACACACAATGGAGACTTCTGAATGGAATATGGTTTCTGAATATAATAGTTAGTTATTTTTCTCTCTTATGACTGAAAAACTGTCAGCTTTGCCAAAATAAAAACTTATCATAATTAAATTTTTATTTAAGAACTTTGCCTTCATTAATTATAAAGTATATTTCTTAAGTATAACCAGATCTCGTGGGAAGCCTAAGGTTAGCTAGTATATAAGAATAATTATTGTACTCTAGGAAAGTCCTGGTCAAAAATACCATAAATGCAAATATTTTTTTAAAATTTAAATACAACAAAAATATAACTATATAACTAAACAATATAACTAGCAGTGCCCAGTGTGTGATTATTCACTAGTATAAGGTTAATTTTAAAATTGCCAATGTGTATTAAATATATATATATATATATATATTTAATTGAAAAAAGTTTTGTTAAAAATAATGATATCTAAAAATATCACATCTGCAAGAATAAGAATAGTGATGTGACCAATAAAAATTATTTGAAACTTAGGTTTACATATTTAACTATTATTTTATATATCTAATGCAGCTTCAATATGTAAAAGTTAGAAAACATAAATTTCCATAACTTTTAATCTTCAATTCAAATAGAACTGAAACATTGAACTTTAAGAAATGAGCTCACTTTTCAAATCGGCTGGACAATACATATATTTTGATGAATTATTTTATTTTGTCGAGTTGAAACTTATTTTGTCACAAAATTGTCTTACACAAAAATTTTAAATAAAAAGTTGAGCAATTTTAATCTATATCCATATTATTATAAGTGGAGCTTGATGAAGTATGATTCTTATTTTTTGAGGATGAATAAATATGTTATAATGTACTATGCATCACTGGTCTAATCTAGTCTTTTTTGTATTTATATTTAAATCTTTGGGCCCATTAAAAATTTTAAGAAATAACATGACAATCTTCTATTTTTAGTAAATTAATCTATGGCCAGTACTGTATAATTATTATCTTAGTTGTTAAAAGACGCTATTTTAGTACAAAATTTTTTTATATAAAAAGATATTTATATATAATTTAGTTTTTTTTTTTATAATATAACTTTTATAAAAATGGAATGTTAAATTATACCATATTTTATATGAATGATGTGTTATTTTTCCTTACTTACCTTGTTCATGAGTCTGAGTTCGCTATTTTTAGCTTTTGTGACATAATTATTGGAAAAAGAGAAAAAATAATGACCTGGTGAAGGATTTGAAGTCAAGATTTTATGATTACCTTTAAGATGGATACCTTTGGCAATTGGGCTGAATACCAGAGCTATGGCATTATCTGTTCTCGGAAAACATTAAGAATTGCAATATTCTTTCCAAAGTGACTACAATATCATGTTATAAATAGATCGCAGGTCGAGTCATTGGAATTTTGTTTTTCTGGTATGATTAGTTATTAAAATTTACATGAGAATTACATACCTTAACTAGTATACCTAAAAGTAAAGTATACCTCACATATGTTCAATACAAGAGGACCAAAAGTTGAATGCAATTCAAATCTGTTCATAGTCAGTCATTCACTGCTCAAGTACTTTTTGAGCAGTATTGAATCCTTGAACCTAGTTCTATCTTTCATTGATGTAATACTTCCATGTATAGTAGGTAGTATTCAGCTGAATTTATTTTTCCTACATCAACCTTTTTTTTATTACTCCAATAGCTTTCTACTTATTTTCCAAGTATTTTTTTATTTTTTGGAATCATCTTCCCTGCTTATATTTTGTAACTCTCAAGCATTTTGATCCTTCATGCATACTCACCTTTCTCATTCAAACAACGCATTGCCTAGTTAATTATTTTGCTTTTTTATCAACCAAAACTTATCCTATTAATATATGTACATCTTTTTTTTTCGCTTCCCTTATCCTGGCCATGAATACACAACAACATTCTCCCTGAAAGTCACATAAGCACCATCCCTTTTTGATGAATTCCTCTATTTCTTCCTCAATAACTTACTTTTAACATCATAGCAATATCAGAAATTGGCTCAACCTTATATCCCCTCCTCTATTGTCGCCTTACCCATTTACACTCTCCTCTGGCATGAAAAACAAGACCTCTCTTGGAGAGGGGTTTCCTCTACCCACAACTCTCATCAATACTGAATATCATTTTCTGCCACTCACCAGATCATCCCCAAATTGAACATCTATTTGCTATAATTTCCTGTCTTTCCAAATTAATATTCTATGGAATCATCCACTATCTCTATTACCTTTTGACCAGTATTGAATCCTTCAACCTAGTTCTATCTTTCAATCATGTAATCCTTCCTCAGTGATGAAATTAACTCTGTCCTCTCACCCTCTATGCACAAACGATTCCTCACCAACCTTTGCCACTAACCTGTTCCATATTCTCCCACTCCCCATACTGCATACTCCGACACCTGGCTTGATGTCCATATTACCATACCTTTTTGATGAATTCCTTCACTTCTTCTTCAATAACTTACTTTTAACACCATAGCTTGATGTACATATTATCAATTCCTTTAACAATATTCTTTCTTGTTAATTCCCAGTAAGTACCATTTTTACTCACCCATGATCTTATAGCACTCTTTACGACCTTTGTATCCCTCTTTATGCTCCCAGATATATCACTTATAGCTGTATCAACTCACTCCTTCAACTAGACCTTGAATCCAGGTCTTCAATATCTTGGCATGATAGGATAGTGTAATTGGGACACTATTTCCAACTTCAATTCCATTGACCCAATGGTTGGATTTCTCACTTCCAACCCTTTATCCATCCTGGAAATCTGTCTTCACCCTGCACCATGGATGTCTCAACAAATCTGGGAACTGATAGGATAGGGGCATAATGCAGCTAGATTTATACATACAAAACATATTGAAGGCTCTTCCTTTAAACGGGTCCACCCTCTTAATAAGGTTCAACTGAATGACTATACTTTATAACTGACATTTTTGTTATTTTTTCTTCAATGAGGCGTTACGCCATTCATTGGCTTATTTTTTAGATGTAGACTTGTCACTGTGTCAATAGAAATTGATTGTTTAATTTTAATTTTATATAATTGAAATGTTTATTTATATGTGCTCAATATATATTATTTTAAGCAATGTTTAGAACTATAAATTAATTAGTAAAAAACATTATTAGACTTTTGTTGATTTTTTCAAAATTAGAAACCCTCACGTTTTCACCCGTGGTTCTGTTTGTCCTTGTCTTTGTGAGTGCCATGTTCAAGTTTGAAATGAAAAATGTCAGACATCTCTATAAAAGATCAATATGTCACAATATAATTATAACATAAGTGGTATTAATTGTGTATTAAAATATGTTCAACCGTAATACCCTGATTCATCTGTATTCAAATTGAACTCATTTTATGTTCTACTAAATGTAAACAATATTTATTTAGACTGAAAAAACAGGAGCTTGTGTTGAGGATACTAACTGCAGTTTGGTGGTTTATACTCAGCGTAGACTTACTGTATACACCAATATACTTACTTTGTGTAATGAGATGAATCAAGTTAAGAAAGTAAAATGAGAGATAATTTATTTTGAATTTGATTAAGTCACATTTATTAATTTAAGAAACTTTTGAAATACACCATTTTTGCTCTATTCTCAAGTTCTATTGGCCCAAACACCACCAGTCGCTGAAGAAATGCAAGCCAGTCAGTGCATTTTTTCAACTTGGTAAGATACACTCAACCCGTAGGTATGCACTCTACCCTATTTTTATGCTTACTCATTTTTCTACTTTGTGGTATAATTATGGTTGAGATGTTGCTTTTAGTTTTGAAATCGCAAGACCAAATATTATCATCTATTTTTGTTACTATACAAAATTTCCATTTCCAGATACATTGAAATATTTTCTGCTGCTATTTAAATCATTTCAAACTTTATTGGGTCTTTTTCATTTATATTTAGTTAAAGATTAAATATAAATGGACAGGATGATATAATTTTGACAATGGTTTAAATATATTTGGAAACGGTTGAGGTAAGTTTTGAAGTACTTTATAAAAGTGAAAAAGCTATTTATATCTATAGCAAGAAGGTAATAATCATAACTTCACTTTTCTGACAGAAAAATAGTTTGATGATTGATCGTGTAAAAATATCTCTTTATCAATAAATGTTGCATTGGATTGGTTATCAAGAAAGCAGTGTGTGACTCATAAATCTTAACACAATAAGGCTTAGTGATGTTAAGTTGAACTTAATGGTTGTGATGGTAGATGGCACAAATTGAGATTCGCATTTCTAATTTCATTGGCCCCAATGAAAATTAACTTTGTATTGGACTTTGTATTTAAACATAGCTTCTGGCAACCTGATCATTTTATATATTTTCAACGTTTATCTGAAAGGTAAGGAATTGAAGTCAGGGATCAACTTGATTTTCATTAAATTTATTTGTGGATGAGTTAAACTGTTCACATTTGCTTCCATCCTCATACTATCTCATATATTCAATGTCCACATACATAGTATGCTGAAACATTCTCCATAAATAAATTTGATTATAATCTTCAATAACATGTTCTTCATTCATAAAATCACTAACCTAAGCCTTATTTGTAATGAATACATTGTCTCTAATCTAATTGTGCCGCTAACTATAAACTCACAATTCAACATTTATGCTAGTTTAGATGTGATTGGATCCAGGTCATTTATCCAGAATATCTCATTATATTGGGGAAAAAATGAGGTTTAAAATCAAATATAAGCCATCATTACTTTTTTCTAACAAAAAAATTTATTCACAAAAAATAAAGAAAACAACACAGACATAACTTATAAATAACTTAAGACTAGGGCAGACAGAACAAGCTGAGGAGATCCTTCCTCTTCACCAGACTTGACATTTCTTAACTGGGTTCATTGGTGATCCGGTCGGACAAGCATAGTCTTCAGCAAATTCCGGCCTGTTTGACAGTGGCCCCCTTACCCTAAACTCTCCCGGAGAATGGTAACCTGTTGTTATCCTGTTGGATAGTGTTTCGTTTCTGAAAAAGATTATAAGGAATAAATAAAATTGTAACAGATTGCAATTAGTTCAGTAGAAGAATATCTGTGTACATAAATGAGAGGAAAAATTCTAGTGTTGTCTTGTATTATGGGAAAATATAAGATGTTAAGACGTTACAATGACATACTAGATACATTGGGATGATTTGATAAACCTGAGCAAAAGACTCATTAAAATATTGCCCACTGGCGATAAATGAGATTATCTAATTGAGTGCATGAATTTGTTGGCATATCAGGTTAATGAAAGAGAGATATTAGATTTTCATCAAATTTATTAATGGATAACATACATACACAGTATGCATGCAATATCTAAAATCTCTCATCAAATTCCATTCAGTGTTAGTAATATATAATTATATTATAGTGTTATTAAGAGACCGTTAATACAATCACTGAAGATATTATAGATTGAAAATATAATATTTAAGAAGTTGCGCAAACTACAGGCAATTGGTACCAAAGGAATAACATGCCAAAGAAAATGATATTTTAATCATTCATAATTAATTTATTTAGTTATGTACCTTTAATAATTTATTTTTAAATGGACAGGTTGTAACCTATGGGGGATCTTAAGCATCAAACTATTTAAATAATTTAAAATAACGTTTAATCTATTACTTCTTATTTACAGATCCCATTTTAGCTCAAAATAAAATGCGCAAAAGTTAAATTCAGTACAATATGGACGACAATTGAACCTACCTGTATACAGAACACCAGACAGAAGCTGCGGACAGCCAGAACATCTGTCTCGGTGTGTAGTTTTGGAAGCCCGGCAGCCGTGGCTCCTCGCCATTCTCTTCCACCCAGGCCAAGTATGCTCGGTAGGCTTCCTTCAGGCCCCCATTATCAGCAATGTTTTCGCCTTGCGTGTTGATTCCGTTCAGCTGAAAATCAAATCCATATGGCTTACATTTTGAAGACATGTATTAATAGGTTATGTTTGATTCTCATTCAAATTATTGTTGTAGGGTTATACTTTATTACATGTTGATATAATTGAAATTAGCCAAACAAAAACTATTAGTGGAAAAATAATCAACTTAAAAATTAGCCGAGCAAGTTACATCTCCACCAATTACTCGTGTCTTCAAAAATGTATCTAAAATTATTATTACATTACTGCTAATTATCTGTGCTAAATAGTAGTTATGTTTTAGCAATTACCTTCATATTGACTTGGCTATCTGTAAAGTTTCCGTACTGGTTAATTATGCATTTTGCTTTATCAAGGTATTTATTCTTGGTTTCTGGAGCCCACCAGTCGACCAAGTTTCCACTAGCGTCAAATTGCCTCCCCTATAAGAGAAAAATAAATTATTAGAATGTTGATCTCTAAATGCATTTAATCTCCACAAGGCCATATTCAGCTATACCTGATCATCAAATCCATGAGTGATTTCGTGTCCGATAACAAACCCAATAGCTCCGTAATTCATGTAACTTGGCCTCTTGTTGGAAAAGAATACGCCTTGCAAGATACCGGCAGGGAATTCTAAAACAATTGCGAATTATAAGCTTGTCAACTGAATCTGTCATACTACCACTTTACATAATTGTATTAATTATTTTTTATGTCTAGCTTAAATGGATTACTTACGAATAGAGTTTTCAATTGAATTGTAAAATGCATTGACTACTGTCGGTCGCCCGTGAGAAAACCACTCTGTTTTGTTGACTGGGTCACGGAGACGACCAAAGTTGAACTCAAATGCAAACTTTGTAGTATTGAGAACAGCATCCAAGAAATCCCCATCCGAAATTTCATACTGTCAACAAGTAGTAGGTACTTAATGTGCAAATAAAACTAAATCCACAACTTGCTTATAAATAGAGGTATGATAATTACCCCACTATAGAATTTTTCTAGTTTATCATTTTCCAAAAGTTCATCCGGGTAGGCAATGTGTTCAGTCATGGCTTTAGCCTTTGCCAGAGCGTTCACTCTGAAAGGAATACACTCTATCAGATTAAAAATAAGTGTAATTGTTATTATGACTTTAGAATCATCAAATTACCTTGTGTTTTCATCCATCCACTCGACTGCTGCAAGGATCTTGTACATCTCTTCCCTGATCCTTCTCACCAAATCTAGGGCATTCTTCTTAGCCTCTTCGTCAAAGTATCTTTGGATATATAGCGATCCTACAGCTAATGATAAGCTAGAACAATGTGAAATGAATATTAAAAACAACATTTAACAAGAAAACAAGAGAGTATTGGAATGTAAATTATTTATACTTCATATCATATATAATTAATCAAAGTTTTATAAAGTTTGTTATAATAATGTCAGGGACAGTAACTATATTCTAACTTTTAAATTAAGTCTACTATTTTGTATTCATTATTCAGTAGGTATATAAAGAAGTAGATTACATCTTCCATAATTATAAATTACCTGGAGCTAGCGTGATCTACACATTCCTTCCACCTGGACTCCCGCTCTGTGCTACCAGAAACTGCTGTGAAGTACTCCAACTGGCGAGTTCTGAACTTCTCTGGCATATAGTTCACCAGGCTGTTGGCTGCTCGCCACAGCATGTAGTTAGCAACAACTCTGAGACAAACATCCCGTCAACTAAACAGTCAATAACAAAATAAACACTAATCACCACCGTATTAGGTGTTTAACATACCTCTTAGGCGTCTGTTCCAGGATCTTTTCCAACTTAGTGATGTAAGAAGGGACCTCGACAATGATAGCCTCATCTTCATCAATACTGATTTTGGATGGGAGGATTGTAGATATGTACTCCCTCCAAGGGATCGAGGGGAACTTAGCCTGGAGCTCTTTGATTGTCATTTTGTTGTAGAGGAGAGTAGCATTCCTCTTTTGCTCCATTGGAAGAGAAATCTGCCAACAAAGAATTTGGCTTAAATACCTTTCTAAGGTATAAGATAAATATATAACCTAACAACGCTAACTACTCACGTTGGCCAGCAGCATTTCAAAGTCGAGAGACATGGCTAGCTCCGCTTTGGCACGCTCCGGGTCTGCTCCCATCAAGATGGCCATATCGACCATGTACTTGGCATAGGCAGACACCAGCCGGTTCTCCAGACCTTTCATGAAGAATTCTCTGTTCAATGACAAGGAACCTTGATCTAGCTGGAAATAATAAACAAGTACAAATCACATAACAGGCAAAGTACCTTGCATCTTAGATTACTCTAGCTGCCTGGTCACAAGTGTTACTCACATCTATGATCCTGTTAGTAGTGTTCTTGTAGTCAACTGAGACGCTAAAGTCTATGATGTAGTCAACTGAGAGGCCAGCGCTCCTGAACTTGTAGACCGTTTCCCTCCAGTCAAACGTGCCGTCTTCCCAGCTTTCGCCTTCCAAGACGGGCCATCCACCCAGGGTCTTGAGCAGGTTCAGGACCTTTCCTTCACCCTGAGCCTCGATCCTGCCTGTTCAGATAGGTTATTTACAAATCACTTACAATATTGTGAGTATGTTATATATATAAAACTATTTGGCATCCTTACTTTTGTTCATACAGATGCCGTAGAGCGTTTTAGCATAGGTGATGGGTTTCAGCTCGTCATTTTTTTTCTCTTCTTCGAGAATGGCCCTCAGCTGGAGCTGAAGCTCATCATTGATGACAGAGAATGTGGACAAGGCAGATTTGTCATCTGGAATTATCTTTGTACGGAATTTACCACAGGCGAATTGATAAAAATCGTCACATGGTGATGCCTCCATATCCATGTTTTGAAGCAACATTGAAGCTGAAATATAAAAATTTGTGATCAGTAGTTTAATTATTTACGCCTTTGTGTAGTCCATTTAGGGTTAAAAGGCGGGGCCACTTATCATAACGGGAGCCACTTACTACTAGTTATTAAGTTACTTAGTTATTGCAGTGCAGTGTCCATTATCCATTTATATATCATGGAATCAGCTATAACTCCTCCGAAACAATGGCACAAAAGATCACGATGGGACATAAAAGATCTAACGATGAGAGGATTAATATCTTTTTATCCCATAAATTCAAGTATATCACTGTAATCTCTAATATAATAAAACAAAAAAAATAACATGACTAGGATACCTGTGTGAATACATGTGTCGGAAAGGCACATTTTTGGGTCCTGGGGCTTCTGTGGCGTAATGTGATTCTTTGTAGCATTTCCGTCGGCGTCGATTGAAGACGACATCGTAGGAAGAGCCTCTATAAGAAAAGATTATTTTACTGAAACCAACCTGAATTTAGAAATTCTGCAGAATACACATACAAAAATATAATTTTCTTTCGATATAATATGCACAGTTGTTTCTTGGAAACTTACAGACTAGATATGAACTTTATCGGAAAATATTGAGCGAAGTAATAGTAATATCAGGTGACTATCAACCCGCACCATTCGGGGCGGTAAAAAATATGCAGTACAGGTAAAATAGTGAGAAAAACCCTACCAAAACAAAAAAAGGAAAAAGAAAAATTGGTCTGTTAATGAACCTGGGTAACAATATTTTATTTGTCATGAGAATGAAGAATCGAAATAGTCCTTAGACATTCTTATAGTGGGAGGATGCTCTTTTTTTTAGGAGGGGGGGAGTAAAGCTGGGTTTGAAATTATATTTTGTACATTCTATGCAAGTAACGCATGTTTTTGACGCTGGATCTAATGAAAATAAACGCAATCTACCCAACGTCGATTCATCCAACCTAATCAAAGTTATACTCGTTTTTATAGTCGAAAATGCACTTATTATTTATTATCTATACTATTTATTACCAGCCCCATAAAGAACTGAACAGATACATAGTAGATCTACACACAAGAAGCATTCATTCTAAATCCAGATTGCAGTTTGACATTACTGAACATAAAAGACCCTCTGCAGAACTGTTTATGCAGTATTTCAAGATGGCAACAATAAATAAAGGAATACACAGAGGCTGGATGAACAGGCAACTGGGTGCTCATAAGGGAGGGACTAACATACACAGATCAGTCAAAGTTCGATTGCAAGGAAATAATAAGAGTCGGGAAGATTTGTAGCCCAATCGCTGCAGTAATACGCTAAACAATTTTAACAATTTAAATTAAATTTTGACAGTTTTGTGAAAATTATTTTTTCTGACTCACTCAGACGTGCCAACTTATTCCAAACCAGAACGACATTCAGCTCATTGTCACTCGACCGAATTGACATCGAACTGCTTAAATTGATCATACATCATTCAATTTAATATATTACTTAAACTTTGACTTGATACTCACTGACAAAGGTTCGCTTTTATTGAACACATAACCACTCAGGAGGAGCCACAAGGCGATGTTAGGCTCCATTATTAATGCTCATATATGTAGAAAAGAGGGAATTTTGTTTGAAGTAATTTGTAAAATGTTTTCGCTTCCCTACAAAGGCTACCATGGCAACGATACATACATCTGTTGACTATACTCCGTTGCTTCTATTACATAAAGCCCTATTACGATATTATTTGTTATTTATTTACTGTTAATCAAACTTTTCACCTAATAAAATACAAGTCAAGATGATTGCATTATAAAAAAATATTTAAACTTTTGCCTGGCCTTTAATTGAATTAGGTTTATGCTTGGAAACTGGATCATTTTTCGTATTAAATCCAAAGGTGGTCAGAAAATACAATTTAATATGAACTATTTTTTATGATGATAGGAGAGAAGTTTTAAGTTGTTAAAGGTAATCTCTCAATTACTGGATTGTGGATTATTATTCTTATATTGTTTGTATTACCTGTGTGGTCCCAGACAGCTTCCTGATTTATATCTTCCATTGAATCTCTTCTTGGATCTTTTTAGGTTTCCTGTCGTTTTGTAACATGCATTAAATCCCTTTTGGGTTCTTTCTTCGTTACTTGTCATTAAATACCTCATGAGTTCTTTTTTGGTTTCCATGTATTTTCTACTTGTGCATCTTGATGTTGACAACTCTCATCATTTCTTTATGTTTAGAATTTAGTAATATTTTGTATTTCTATTTTATTTATTTATGTGCGCGAATTGAATGTTGTAATGTGTTGTTTGTTCTCGTCTTTGAGGAAAACCCCCTCTCTCGTCTACACCCCCCTCCCTCCAGCCTTATATGTTAGAAAGCCCTGGAGAGAAAATCATTTCTCAGCACAAATAACTCCTCTTGGTCAGTGGACCAATTGATTATTCAACATATTTCAGGACATCAACAGTTGAATGTTTCTATTTCCAGTTGGGAGATAAAGTAAGCAGCTAGGTTAGGATCTCCGGAAAGAGACGAAGCAAACCGATGGATACGTATCTCCGGATGGAGACGAAGTTGAACACTATACTCACGACGACATCTTTGGGACATATATGTTATCTTATATACTTTATTCATTTGAATTAGCCAATTAATATACATTAAATTTTAATGAATTCATTTCCTATGGTAGTTGTAATTATTCTTATTAATTCTTAATATGTAATTTTTATTAGTTTTAATATTAGTTGTTCTAACTGGGTGACCACTAATAAGTGACCGGGTGGTGTATGATTATTTATTTCATGTGTAAATATATTTCACTCTGGGTTAATGGCAATGCAACTTATTCAATTTATGAACCCCCTTATATACACTCCGCAATTTTAATTTAATTTCCTTATAAATTGAGTGATCTGGGCCACTTGCTCACAATCACCTATACTCGGCGTAAACAGATATTTTGTGCATATTGGTCTAAATAAAAATAAAGATATTTTGATTGAGTTGGAAAATGAGGATGACTGGTGAGGTCGGCTGGAAACTGGTTAAGGACGTGTCTAAACAGAAAGATATGTTGATATGGCAAAGAAAATTACTCCACTCCATCGTATGCCATTGGGCGGAAAAAATAGGATCTGGAACAGCTTAGTATTGAGCCCAATAGATATTATTTGTGTGTACTGCTTCAAATATATTATTTTACTGAAATTACGGGGGTTGCACACCAAATCAATAGTAGTCAACTAACCAAATCAAACCAATCAAATAGCCAAAGTAGAAACTGACAACTGCCATAGCAAACCAATTTTTTAGAGTTAGACATTGCTTCGAATTATCACTTTTTGGACTCTAGTCTTAATTGCTCAAGTGCTTAATTTAACATGACATGGTATAATAACTAGAACCAATGGTCAAATAATTGGTGAACAAATTCACTGATCAGTATGAGTTAAGTGCCAAATTTTTAAAATTCTGCTATTGGTTATGATTGCCAAAAAATCGGGCCCAAAAAAGTATTTAAACACCAACGCAATTCACCTATTATTACGCAGGAATTATATTCTTGAAAAAATCTCAAAATTCTGATTGGAAAGGTATACAAGGATGCATTATACAAACAAAGCCTAGTTAAAACTGTCAATAAGATCGTGATAGCGAGATTTTGTTTGACCTAGTTCCTTTTGAAATCGAAATTTACTTGCCCATGAATCAAACAACTACAAAACCAATCATAAAAACAATAAAAAAATATTTAATGGTTACATTAAAACTACGATAAGAGGACAATTTTCTGAACTGTATCTGGGTTGGTAAACCAAGACCGAATATGTCAAAAACAATTTCGGTCATGGGCTATTCCTAGCCAATTTAATCTGATAAGTAATTTGGGCCACTGTATAGATTTATACCTATTATTGTTCACCGAATTACCCTCAGGTAGTCTAGCTAAGTTGAGGGTTATGTTCAATATCAGGATGATCATAAATGAGGTGTCAGACTCCTAGCGGAGTCCTCAGTGCGCATGAATCCAAGGTCAGACCTCACCTAAACTGAATGTTAATGACCCTAGCTAGTATCGCAATGCATCCAGGGCAATCGTGTTCGTCTCTAGTAAATTATCTAGCACCTTATCTGGAGGAAATTCCACTATTGATCTCCACTAAAGGAGTTTATTGAAACCGATACCAGTGAGATACACTCACCTTAGTAACACTGGCTTTGTCAGACCATTTCAAGTGATGCCATATTTGGTCTAGAAGGAATTTGTATCGGCCCCTATCAAATCTTTTTGAACATACACTGGTGACATTAGTATGGTGAATTAATCATTGTTCCGAGAATGTTATATTAATGATTGATAAGTGTATGTTCCAAGTAAGATGGGCACGGTAAATATGCACTAAAAATTGCTAATAACAGTTCACCAAATGTTCTAATTTTTAAATTCAAACTGGTCAACAGTTTTCTTATTATTAGGACCTGATTAAGACATACACAGCACCTCAAAGCGTCGCCTATAGATAAATTTTATACTATTAAAATCTAACAACTAACTTGCTTTCATTAACCTAAGCCAATATTCAAATAAATTTACCCACTCAAATTGTCAGTTCTTATAGTTTGTAGGATTTCAATGCGGCTAAATGGATCGCTCTCTTGCACCAAGCGATATAAGTTGCTTCAATGAGACCCATTATCTAATTCTATGCGAACTGGATAAAATACTAATGTATAAAATTCATTTAATAGTCCACTCCCATGAATCAAACTGGATAATACTGATAATATTGAATAATACTGCAATCAACATTTGTAAATTTTTTGAAAATCTAGAACAACAGTGTAGCGACCGCTAACTACATAAGATAAACCACCCTATACTCTATTTTATATGTGTTGTAAATTAATTTAAACAAATGTAAATAAATAAGTCATTGTAAATGTGTAAACAATAAAGAAGTCACAGCTGCAAGTTAAGACCGCTACCCCACATCAGGTAGAAAACGACCCTGCCGGGTCAGCCCTTCGGCTGCCTACACAAAGCCCGACCGCATACATAGATCTTATTGGTTACAACAACGAGGGAAATGATTGGGCCTAACGAGCCACCACTAACTATAAATAGGGGCAGATCTCGGGCTGTAATTCATTCTCCTCCTGTCGAAGCTACTTATGCCTTGCAGCTGCGGCGGTATTCCAGAATTTGGTCTTCTTCTTTATGAAAAACCTCTGCATCTCTTTCTCTCCTCACCTCGCTACGTTTTAATCCGGCGTTGTCAGACCCCACACCTTTCTAGTGGGAACCTCAGCCTTCGTCTCGCTAAATCTAGTACCTCCTTGGGAGAGACCTCTCCCTAGTGGACAACGGTTGCCGTGGCCCTACAAACCTTACCAAGCAGTGTTCCCCACATCGATTCAGTCTGCCCCTCTCCGGTTCACACTCGCCTTTGGGATCCGGATGGATTTCGCCTACCCTCAGATACCGAGTGTGAATTCGTGGTCATTCCAA
Organism: Acanthosoma haemorrhoidale; assembly: GCA_930367205.1. Lineage (NCBI taxonomy): Eukaryota > Metazoa > Arthropoda > Insecta > Hemiptera > Acanthosomatidae > Acanthosoma > Acanthosoma haemorrhoidale. The sequence goes on from OV884011.1 coordinate 103,437,183, forward strand.
GACCACACAAACTACCTATAAACCTACCCTGTACCTCTTCTCCTGAACATAGTGCATTGTCGGGGCACATACCTATCAAAAATGGAGTCAGATAGTAAACCCGTCATGAAACGATTGTCCAGGTTATAAACTTAATCAACCCTCACTTCGTCACCAGGGCTAGGGTAACTAGGCACCCCCCTCGTGACGACCCGACAAACAGTTTTAAATAATTGCTTCTGAAGGGGCTCAACAGCATCAATACTCAAATTTTGTTTTGCTTAACTCCATAAAAATATTTATGAATTACAAAACCAATCATAAAAACAACGCAATAAAAAAATTATATATGGGCCAGTAAACACAGACCGAAATATGTCAAGAACGATTTTGGTCATGGGTTATTCCTAGCCAATCGAATCTGATAAGTAATCTGGCCGCTGTTTAGATTGCACGATTTGGGTCTCACAGAACCGATCTCACTACTTATTTATTTAATTTTTAAATAGATTTAAACAAAAAATGACAGACTTTCCCGGCTAAATAAGAAACAAGAAACCAACGTGGTTTATAGCACACTACTTAGCTATGAGTTAAGTAAAACATTGCAGGCAATTGCCTGATGATCACGATGTCTAGCCTATGAACACTGTGAAAAGCAAACTAATTCTGCCAGTTAGGTATAAGTGCAAACTGTGCTCACAAGTAGACAGTTATATTTTATTAATATTAAAAGATGAATGATTATAGGTGGTATATCATGAATTCCAACTTACCAAAATTTAAAAAAAATTGTATTTTTTTGTTTAACACTTACAATAAACATATTATTATGTAACCATATTGTGTACTTACACAGACTCGTAGACTTAATGTAATATATATATATATATTTTAATTTACACTTTAACCAGATTGTATGGCAAATCATTATATATTAATGACTATTTAAAGAAATGAATCCCTCAAAACCAAAAATATTCTTGGATTATAAAAGCAACATTTAATACTATAGATCCTTTAGGCACCCCACACCCCATATCCTTCTCATACATCCTTCAAATAGCACTCCTTAGTGAAAGGCACCCATCAATCCAAAATAATTTTCCTTTTATTTTTCCCACATCCTATTTTTTATAAGTTTGAGAGCTTTGCAAAAAAACAAAAAACAAAAAAAAAACAGAACACTTAGGTTAATTTTTTGATCTCTGAAAAAATACCCTTAATTATAAAATATAGAGCATATGCATGTTTAAAAAAAATGGAACAGTTAATTATCACTTTTTGAATTTACTAATAATACTGCAATCAACATTTGTATTTTTTTTGAAAATCTATAACAACAGTTTTAGATAATTGCTTCTGAAGGGGCTCAACAGCATCAATACTCAAATTTTGTAGTGCTTAACTTCATAAAAATAACATTTCTATAAAGATCGTGGATAGTCAGTGCCAGACCATTTTTCCAAGATAACATTCTGTATGGAATAAACTGCACTATTCATTATAGCAATAGCTGGTTCCTTTATGTGATTTTATTTCAAGCTAGTGGTGATAGTCCCATATTGTTTACCTTATATCTATAATATAAGGGTTGTAGGCTTCAAATCAATATGCAGATTAGTTATTTCCTGAGAACTGATCATACAAATTGGCATACTTCAGACCGTACTGACATATGAGGTAGTTAGGGGTCAGGAGGTATAGTTGTAGAGATAGTGATAGCTGTGGGAGAAGATAATGGCAGCCTTCGCTTGCGAACTTTTCCTACTTACCGAGCAAGTCAAGCACGTTAGCACTCTCTTCGGAACACTGTCCAGACGGCAACTCCCCCTCAGACCCTCCGAAGTAGGAAACTTGGAGTAAACCCTTGGACCAAAGCGCCAGATATCTGCTCTTAACGATTGCTCCTTCAACCTGGAGAGGCCCCTGCCTCCAATAGCCACTGCCATCCCTGCCGCAATACCTCCACCTGCCTTGGTACACCAAGAGGAGGGCGCCCCCCCGTGCCCGAATCAGCCGCACCCCTGGCTCCACCTCCTCTGACCTCAGAATGACCATGCTGTCGGTGTTCATTACCCGCACCCTCCTGTCGCTTTGGGTGTAGACCAGCCAGTCCTCCTCCGAGTGGGAGCGGAAGTAGGCTCTCCTCGAGGACTCTATCGTGTCTAGCACCCCAAGACCGCGCACCTCCAGCCCACTGTACTGGAAGCCACTGTCGATCTGGGTACCTCCTACAGAGGCCACACAGTGGGCAGTAGCCTCTAGGTGGCCGAACGTGCAGCCCATTGGAGTGTTCCTCCCCTTCCAGACCAGCTCCCAGCCTCCCTCTGCGTGGAGGTAGAAGGAGGTACTGGAGCCCATCCACACTGGGTTCACCGTCTTCACTAGCAGCCTGTCGTTCGGCATCAGGACCTCGATCACATCCTCAGGCAGACTGTGGGTGGTCTCTTTCACACCGTCGTACACCACCACTGTGTTCTGCACCTGGAAGCAGATCAGCCTCTTCCCTGCTCCAATCCTGTTCTTGTCCGACTGGAAGTCTCTCACAGGTGCCTTTCCTCTGAATATCCTGATCTTGTAGCTGAACCTTGTCTCCAGCAGCACCAAGGCTACCATATCTGAGAAAGGGTGAATACCAACAACATTGCCGTTCAATCTATAGCAGTAGATTTCTTCAAGGGTCGGGGTGAGGCATTTCACAACGTTCTCTCTTCCAATGTATATCTTATCATCACCAATGGCGAACTGAAACCAATAAAATCTCGAATAAGAAGTGGCCAAGCTATAATTTGTACAAATATAAAGATTCGTTCAAAATAGACACGAATAACTACAATAAAAACCAAGGATCAGTAACATGAATAAATTATTTGAAAAATAATTGCGTCACTTAACCAAACAAATAAAATAAAATTAAGATTGTGGAATGTCAAAACAACGACGTTATCTAAGTGTTTATTTGGCATGGCCTAATTATTTTATACATTACAATAATAAAAGTGTTGACTAGTGTGTAACAATAGAATCCATTTTTGACAAATATATATATATTTTTAGAATTAGCAGCAGTAGAGGAATGAACATTTATAAACAACAACATATACACCTTCAACTTATCCACACATTATGTATTGACAAATGACCAAATGAAACAACACCCCGGTTAAGTATCTAGTTCCCATCCTTTTATTTATCAGTTAGGTTAAATAAATCCGAAGGGAAACGTTTTACTTTAAAATAGGTAAGGAAGGCCCGAATTACGCTGTATATTTTTTAGTTAAGACATAATAATGGATAGTATAAAGTAAGTGAAAATAGAATTATGTAAATAATATAAATAAAATATTTAAGAACCTCATGTGACCCAGGACCGCAACCGGATTATCTCCCGATATAGTTCGCCACTTTCTAACTTTTTTCCCCGTCAAATTGAAAAAAAGAAGGAGATAATTATTGATCTTACAAAATTTTAGTCTGTAAATTAAATCTGAAAAAAAATAGCGTAGATACTGATCCTTGAATCAATAAAATAAAATGATAACTAAATAAAAGGCGCACCTTGACATGAGCTATGTCAGTTGTGTAGGTCTCATAGAGGCCATGGCTCCAGCGATAGTCCACCCTCTTCAGCTCAAGGAAGCTACCCCAGAGATGTACCTGAGAGTGACCTCCGCCGCCGAGGTACCTCTTCCAGACCGGGTCGCTGCTGAGACACTTGTTCCATGAAGCAGCTACCAGCCTACAGCTAAGCAGGTCTTCCAGCTCCAGTTGGCTCCAGACGGACTCCAGGACCTCTGGAGGCAGGATCGACACCGGGTCCATGTCGCCACTCGAACATACCCGCACTAACTCGACGTTATCGCCGTCGACTGACTAGATAGACACTCGTTTTTTTATTTTGTTTGTACGCAGTCGAAGGACGCAACGCTATCCATGTTCAAACACGCTAAATTATAACTACAATTCACATTGATTACCAACACTTTTATAAAATGTCTTCCAGTCCTTGTTGTCTTATTAACTCATCTCATTCACTGACTTTAAGCATGTTGTTGCACCGATTAAACAGTAAATAAATTACGATATTAACTCACTAACATCTTTAGCAGTACCTTATCGACATTAGGTGCAATTCGAAAAGATAGGGCCCAACAAAGTACAACAAAAAAAATGGTCCTATGTAAAACTCAAGTTAAATAAAAGTGGTTAGCGAGCGTGGCAGAATCAGAGGCAACACTGTGGACTGCCTCAAGGCAAGGTTGCCGGCAGCACCAACCGGAAAGGCAACCCTGGTTAACCTTGGATTCTTACATCACAGCCACTCGCCAACTGACATCTGCCTCTTTGTTTATTAACCATAGTTTCCATTTAGTTTATAATACAACAAACTGTTGTTGCTTATTACTTGAGTTTTAATATTATTTTCATTAAGAAAGAAAAAAGGTGTTTTTTTTACTATCCAGACTATGAACCTAGGCAACTAGGTACGTTTCATAGTTGGATTGGATAAAGAATACCTACAATAAAATTATAATACTTTAGAGAACATGCTTTGATCATTTTGTGAAGTTGCACAGAAAGTCAAGTTAGGATTTCGTATGAACTAATCCATGAAAATACAAGAATGAGAAAACCAGCCTGAGCGGTGTTGCAATCCGAGAGACCAAGAATCGGATGAAAATTAACATGAAATTGGGGAATGGGTTAATGAAGGGAAGCAGTTGGAGGAAACAAATTGAGCTAAATTCATCAATAGGTTCTAGTTTTAGTACGTTAAGTTTAAGAATAAAAAAATATCCTGATTAGAATAGAGTTCATGTGGATAAACAATAACAACATAAAGCTCCAACACTTTGTTTTGTATGAACAGTACAGTTCTGCATGAGCTTAAAAATAATCCAAGCATCATGTCAGCTGTCAGAAGGAGTATAACCCAGATTGTTGTAAATGTAATGTCAAACTTCACCCCATTCAATTATTTGGTAATAAATAAATACTAGGTAGTTGTGTCAATGATATAGTGGTTAGTGTGCCTGACTACTAGCTTTTTGGAGTTCGATTCCCTAAAGAAATTTTCTTTTAGGGATGAGTCTGGTTGGGGTTTACTCAGCCACCTGGGGGAAATGAGTAGCACTTGAATAAAAAAGCGGTGAATACAGTTTAGAAAACTGAAATTAGAGTGCAGAGGTGCATAGCCCAGTACAACATACCAACAGTAGCTGCAACTGGGGGTGGCCTTATTTTATCCCTTCAGTGTTCAAGTCGCTCCATAGACTCAATTAAATAATAGGCTAGTTAATGTGTGTAGGAAAAATTTTCTATTTCTTGAAGCTTAAAAATGTCATTACATTTTTTATATACTATAGAATAAAATATTTCAAAATTATTCTTCACTCTTTCAAATTTTCATTTCAATTAAATTTAACTTACAACTCATGTGAAATTCACCAATCCAGGAAGGAGGATGATAACAACTAGGTATTAGTGATTAATTGCATGTAGTTGACTAAATTAGGAATTATTTATAAAAAAAAAACATCGATTATGAGATTGACCTTTTATTAATTTCACCCTGCCTCTTCAATCACAAAATTATTCTAGACTTTTAATTTTATTAATCATGAACCCATTGATTTGAATAGGTATTAGTGATAAATTGAGTATTGTATGCAAAGTGATTTAAAATTACAGCTTGAGATCTCTAATTCTAATGATCTTTTCACCATGATTTCTACATCCCTAATGTGTGGTCACGTTGGAATTTTTTATGTACATAAATTTGTAATGATTTAGGTTTGAAACAGACAATAATTGTAACTAAGTGATTATTAAAAAATTATTTTGAAATTTATAAAACTAAAAATATGTAAATTAAAAAAAATATACAATTTGTCTCATAAAAGATAATATAAAAATACAACTTAGAATGCTTCTTGAATAATAAATTACTTTGTTTTAATTCTCATCTTATTTTGGCATTTTGGCCAATCGGTTGCAAGCTTTCTAATAAATATTTCCATCTTCAACCAACAGGAGCCCGCATAATAATAAATATTTTACTATAAACAATATAATAATATAAGAATGAAGGTAAATTTACAAATGCAATAATACACCATAGAGACAATCAATATCTACTTAACTCTGTTTATCAGGTAGTTCACTGAGCTGCCGGTAGAGAGCAGCACTTTAAATTGTCTTGAACTTGCTCAGAAGGATTATCATTATGCTTTTTTTAAATATTATATTTAACTTATAGTACCATTTATTTCTTTAGAAAGTCATACAGCAAGTACATTGAATCCAATAAGTAAAAACATATTTATATATTACATTACTTATGATTAAGAATGGTGTTCTTTCTTAAGGGGAGTGCCAAAAGTCCTTGGAAGGAGAAACAAAAAATAGATTATAAATGTTATTTTCAAAACTTACCCGATTCTTGGTACTGTCTATAACTTGTAAGAGCTAAGGCAATTGTAAGAATTACACAGAGACCAATTGTAACAACAGTTATAAGGGTCAGCACTCGCTCCAAGTGTGTCCTCCTTCTCCACCATGTTGGGTTTCTAAAACAAAAAGAAGGATTCATGTAATTTTATTTAAAAAACTATCTTATAATATTTTGATGATAATTCCTTATAAAATATAAGGGAAAGTATATAAAAGTTATATAAACATATATCTCTTCTTTTTTACTGTATTGCACAACATAAAGTAAGCTAATATATTTGCAGGCTAGAGTATTATTACGATGAGGAAGTAAGTAAATATGCTGGTTTGGATTTAATGTTTAGGTAGATTTAGTGTTTAATCGTGACTATGTAAATAAGCCACTGGCAAAAGATTTATTGCCCTATGATAAAATATGTAAGAGTATAGAAAATTAACTTCAAATGAATAAAATGGATGCCTAAAGATTTTCACCAGCAGCCTCCTTCAAAACAATAATTCAAATGTATATGGCACGAGAAAAATATTTCTAATTAAATCACATCATTTATAAATAAAACTTACAAAAAAAACGTTTTAACTAATTATTTTAGAGGTCATTAAAATAGATTTTCCTCCCTATTTTAAAAGAGGATGCTAATAACGTTTGTTTCCTGTTTGATTGAATAAGGAAGGAGGACTTTCTGCTTGTCTTAACTTTCTATCCTATCATAACTAAGCCATTAGTATCTATATTTGAACATTTCATATCAAATGAATTACACTAATTATAAATGTTCTCATATTGGCACAGTGAGTGAATGACTGGTAACAAGTGTTTAATCATAATTATAAGTTATATTCTAAAATCAGAGTTAATATAATATAATATGAAGTGTTTGTTTATTAATATTACTGCACTCGTTACTTAGTTTACATATTTTACTATTATTATATATATATATATATATATATATATATATATATATATAAATAATATAATATATATATATAAATATATATATATATATATTACTAGGAAAAATTACAAGATTTAATTAAAATTTATATTTTCAAGAGACAATCCTGAATTTTGCACTTAATGACAAAAGTTCTGTTTAACATTGAACAGACATTAACTGAACTGTTCTGCTGGTACTTACTAGTGAAATTTTCTCACTGCCTCAATTTAGTGCAACTGCAAAGTATTCGTAATTTTTTATTACAGCTTTTGTAAAACTACGTAGTTAAATTTATACTTTTATTCATAATTTGCATATATTTATAATACGTAACCAATTTAATTTGATACTGCATTTCTTCATCTCCGTCAATTTTATAGTGCAGAAGCCTACTAATGTGACTAAATTAAAGACTGTGGATGACCCATGATTTACAAGTTCAATACTTATGGATAGATTAAATTTTCAACAACATATATAATTCATATGAGACCTTAAACAAAATCTACAAAATAAAAATTATACTAAATTAATACAGTATTTTTTTTTTGTGAGGATACTTCCTGTGAGAGATTTTGTTGTGTTTGCCATTATCTTGGATTGACGTAATTAAATTTGTGTCCGCAAAATGATGTATTGTTGTGCAGAAGGGATAGACTTTGGATAGTTGTCTATGATTTTTATATAAATGTTTTGGACATCTCCTAACTTGTAGTTGTAAGTTTACAACTGGAGCTTCAGACTGGCGATCCCTCAGACAAATTAGGAAAATTTCATAATTGTTATATAAATGTTATATTAAGTATAAGTTTATTTTTTTCAGACATCAGTAAATATTTTTAAACTTATTGTATTATAAGCCATATTTCAGCAATTTGAAGGTAGGATGATAACCTGTAGATAACCCATCCTCTCTAAGTGTTAAGTTGTTGTATCAAAGGTGTTAAACTTCAATGAAAAATGTTATTAACTATGTTAAAAAGCGATTAAAATTTACTAAAAAGATTGATTGATTAAATAATTATTAGTTAACATCTTAAATAAATTAATTTGTCTTTGCAGAAACACCATTTTAAACTATTCAAGGCTTAACATGACGGAAGGATAGTGTGGCAACCTACACCAGCTCTTCTCTAGGAGGGGATTTAACTCGATAAAATTTCTTTCTTCCCAGTACAACCGGTAAATACCCAACTCCTGGGTAGTATGCCTAATGGTTCCCACCTGAAAAGTGGAGCACATCACCAACCATCGGATGGGTAGCTTGCAAGAAAGTATGTAGATATGGTTGGAAGCTAGTTGTGGTGTAGTCTTGAGGAATACAATAGTTTTGTCTGCCCACAGTTATCTATTCCTCTAGTTAAACATAGAATTATTAAGTACAATATATTATGTATTGATATTAAATTCTAAAGTAAAAATGTTCACTTAGCTTAGAGGATAGCAGACAAAAGATTTTTATTGATAAAGGACAGATGTCCATAAGGTTGGGCATTGATAAAATCATTTAAGGAACTATTGTAATTTACAGGGTTATTAAGAAATGTCACGAGGTCTGACGGAAAAATGAGCCCCATATAAATAAATAATTTCAATTTTCAAATCTATTTAGTTTTTTTTTTAAAATTAAAGGCTTAATAATAGTTATTATTGACTCTATAGTGAACTTATACTATAGTAAAAAAAGAAAAGTACACTATCAACAGTTTAAATAATAAATATGAAGATTTTTTATTTTTTTTTAAAACCAGTAACTGTTGTTTTGTTTTCTGATATAATTAAAAATTCATATTATCTCATTATGATAAATTAATTTTGATAACTGCAACAGGAAGTTCACTTATGTGTCAGAAGGTATTGCCTAATGTCTGATGGGTTGCAATGGGTATCAGATGTCTCACCGCATTTATCAATGTCTATATTGACCATTTTGCCTCCACCGACTTAGTAGATTTGTACATGTACACCGATGGGATGGCAATAGTGACATCTGTTTGACGATGCAAACCGATCACTCAAAGGCTCAAAAAGTCTATAACCATAGCAAATAGTTCTTTCACCAATAGAAATTAAAAATAAACATTGAAAAAACGGAAGCAATCCTATTCACTGAAATTAGACCCAAATTAATCCCAGAAATTAATTTAGGAATCATAATGGTACCAGACTGTAAAGTACTTAGTGTAATTTTTGGTAATGGCTTAACATTTACTCCTTAGATAAATTCTATTAGAGCATAAGGCTGCCATCTCATTGCTGTTTCTATTCGTTTGTAAAACATTAATTTATAAAATGAAACAATAATTTATAAAATGCTTGTCATCGTAGAGTATTACCTCTACCAGTAACTTCCTTAAGCTACAGAGAATACAGAAACTCCCTTAGGCATACCACCACCTCTCAACTACATGATTCTACTGAGACTGACTTTATTTATAGCATAGCAGCATAATGCAATCAAAGGTTTCTTGAAAATTGTTAGTGAAGCAGCAATCATTTAGTAAAAAATGTGCATAATGTATCAACATGGAAGTAGATACATAAAGAAATTAATTTTATTTTCATTCATTATAAAATTTACTCATATTTGCCGAGTCCAAAATGAGAAGTTCTACTTTTATGAAAGTTCAGAGTTCTTTGTCTTACATAATATTTGATAGTGGTCATAAAAATGATTCAATCAATCCCAAATTTTAGATGGTTCATCTATAAATGACAGGATATATATTGAAAATAATTGACATTATGTAAAATCAAATATGAAAAAAGTCGGCCAAATAAATGAAAATATTTACCAACTAAATATGATTAATAAAAGCGATTTTTTGTGACCAACAGGGTTTAAAAAAATGAATATACTGTCATGTACAGAAATCTTGGAAAAAAGGAAATAACATAACATGAAAGCACCCAGAACTAGCAGGGAAGAACTTGGTCAGGAGGAACAGCTGCAGTTTGCTGGTACTAGGTTCACTATGCTCCAATGATTTAGTGAGATCAACTTAAACATAGTAACACGTTGCTCCTACCTGCTAGCTCCTAGCTGAAGGAGTTATGACCGGCCTCTGGACACTCTCACTCTCTCTCACTCTCTCTCTCTCTCTCTCTCTCTCTCTCTCTCTCTCTCTCTCTCTCCCTCTCCAATATAACGTTTCAGATATTTAGGTAACATTAATATTAAGTTTTTTTACCATAATTATTTCTATCTCTTTTTTTTATCTGTAAAGAAAATCATTCAAAATATTATGTCAAATTTAAATCATTTCAAATTTATTAAAAAATATAGATTTAAAAGCATCATTTTATTTCATTTAATAATAGAAACCAGGTCTTGGGAATATCGTTACATATCATTGTTGAAAGTTTTGTTCACCTATCAGACATAGGTGATTTAAAAGGAGGGAGGTTAATCCTTGCAATTGGGTCTGTGTATGAACAGTCGATTATCCTACCCCTTCCTTTTTTGATGTAACCTCGGTGGGTATAATCCTCGGGATTTGAATAGAGACATAAAAATACATGATTCTGCCCAGCCCCCAATTACATACATTACAATACCGATTTATTATTTTTTTTAACTGTCATAAGGTTTTAAGAATGTCATATCCCGCTAGTGTCTGTCGATATTATTTCTTCACTATTTACCCCCTCTTAGCGTTTCAATATATAATAAAAAAAAATTAGTTCAGAATCCATATAAAAAAAAATAGTTGATAACAATATAGAAGAAAATTATCGAGGCAACTGATCTATTTAGTCATATTTATTGCAAATTTTACCTCTTTTTAATAAAAAATAATCAGTGTAAAAATTACTTACTAATAGTAAGCTTGCTTGTTGAAATACAATAAGAGATATGAATAGCATTTGTAGGAATAATCTCTTTGAATGATTGATAACACCTCCATATTTCTTTACTGATTAAAATCTGTGCACACTTACAGCCATTTAGATTTGGCATCAGGGAGATGGATCACTCTACTAGATGTCAACACAGTACAATGTCCTCTACAGACATAAGATATGTTATGTAAGATGTACTTGTATAAGATTTCCCAACCACCTGCATTGTTTTGTAAAGGAGAGCTCAATTCCACATCTTCACCACATCTCTAGATTTATGGAGATAATTCCTATAGTCACCTACCCCCCCCCCCCCATATCTCGTGTCTGATCGGTCTGAAATTTTATGTAACATGTATTCTATAAGGAGGCGTCCCTATGTTAGCTTTCGGTTATAATAGCGGAAAATATGTGACAAAATAGTATTAATGTTCAAAAAATAGAATCCGTCCATTGAACTTAGAGACAGCAAGGAAAAAAAGATTAAAATGAATATACAAAACAAAGTATTATAAATCATTTATCAAGCTATTCCTTGTTCCTCAATTGCCATTCCAAGCTAGCTGTTCCTTGATTGACCTCAGCATTTGTGGAACACGTTTGATATAGTAAAACATTAACACCGAAGTTACTGATATTACGTTACACTAGTTTCGAATTGGATTAAGCTAGGCTTATAAGATAGCGTATGAACTTGCATCGTCACGGGTAAGAAATACGAGCAAGGCTGCCAACATTGAGATGCAGGAGGCACTGACAGCTAGGTGACGATACTGAATTGTGCCTTATCAATCCAGCTTCCATGTTCGAGGGTATCTTCCGTGTTGTCATCATCTGGTTGTCAAGGTCTTTCAATGGCTTGCTTAACCACGTAAACATGTTCTGATGTCATGTGGTATTATCAGTGTGATCTACTACTTTATCTCAAGGAATAAAAGGGTGTTATTCCACATTCGTTTCTTTTCACTAAAAATAATAGAACAAACGGAAGTAAATAGATTCTATTTCTTATTTTCGAAAATAAATTATGAATAAATACATGATTGAAAAGGTCTTCGTCATTATTCATTCCCAAATCTAACGATTGATGAACGACGGCCTTTAAGATGAATATCTTAAATCAATCTTATTTTCAAACCGTTTACCGTAAACATAAAAAAATGAATTCGGGTAAAGGAGAAAATACGGCTAATGTTCAGCTAAAAAGAATGAACAAATTATGATTATACATCAGTAATATCTTATTGAACGCAAACTCTACCTCTAATTTAGAAAGTTCCCAAAGAAATAAAATGCTTTATCCGGGTTTGGGATTTGAACCCAACTCCAGAAAATAAACACATTTTGTATTTAATTATTCCTCTATTTCCTTACCCGGTGAGGTCAAAATTGTATGTTTATTAATATTTAACGACTTGACTAGACGAAAACTCGGAACAGAGAGAACAGGAAGACCGGTTGTTTCTACAGTAAACATTAAATATTTATAAAATATATTAACCACTGTCATCACATTTCTACGAAGAAAACAATATTAGCACAAATGTTCCACTCCCTTCTTTAGAATCTTAATTAAACAGGTCTGGGATTTATATGTATCCCCAGAGCAAAATATTTGTTCTACAAGCAATTACTATACAATCTAAGGCATTTTAAGTAAATATATCTTCGGGTTACAAGTGAAACAGATTAAGTAAAAGACATGAATTTGAGAAAACGCTGATCAAAGATATGTTTTTACTTCATTGGTACTTACATTAAATTTACCATAAAACAAGTTAATAAAGATATGCATTTGTGGGTTTTATGGATTCCACCAATCGAAATATCTCCTTTTTGAGGTCAAGAAAAGCTAAAAACCCCCAAAAAATCGATATTTTTGACCTTGGGTTTCACTTGTAATCAACCCCACGATATATTACATATTTTAGTGAAATCGCGTATTTTTAAATATTTCTATGAGAGTTTTGCATAATCGTTGTTAAATTAAAATTATTTTATTTATTTTTCTTTCAAAACCCCTTTATTTAAAAATAAAGTTACAAACAAATGAACAATAACATGAACAAATTCACAGATGTATGGCTCCTTTTCCTGCATAGCTTAAGATGCATTTGAAGGAGGGTAGAATTAAAATTAAATTCAAAGATTTTTTTAAAGCTTAAATTGAATGATGAGAATTGCGTGTTAAATTATTGGAACAGGTTCCCTTATTTATTTTGACAATTAGGTTTATAATTGTGTACTTTGAAAGATACAGTTTTGAGACAAACTGTGAGTCGAATTGTTCGTTTTCTTGGAGAACTGGACTAAGGATTGTTCACTTTTATAAATACGTAAACCCTTAACTTCACACTGATAATTTATATTGAGCTGTCTCTTTAGTTCAAGTTGTGATTTTATCCATTAAAAGTTATTGTTAACATTATTGAGTGGTTGGTAAATGATGCCAAAACTGCTGGCGAAATGTTTATAATACATAAATGTATATGTACATTTTTACTTTATTATTAATACTTATAAATCCCAGTCGTAGTTATTACTAACACGTTAGTATGTCTCTTTCAGTGATCATAAACTTGTTGACATAGAGACGGTACTTCACAACATTCAACTGAAGGCATGAAGGCACAAAAACTATTGTCAACCTAATAATAATGATTATGAACCATCAATAAAATATCAATTTAAAGCTTTCGATATGATAATTAACCTTCAATCTAATAAATACTTCATTTAATTTGATAACCTATTTCGTTCAATGAAAATAGCCTTTTCTACAAATAAAAAGAGTCATTTGATTAGCGATGATGAGAAACCTTACAAGTCCACCAATCTAATTGTTATTTAATTTTTTTATGGAATTATACATAATTAGTCGAGGCATGAAATGGAACCTGTATAATTTTATAGTGAGGCCATAATGTAATATGGTTTTGAAAACGATCAACGTAACCCTGTAATAGTGTAGAAAACTTAAATTTTTCTAAACCTTCATCAAATCTAAAACATCAGAACATTCTATTTTGAACAAATATCAACCAGCAGGTCTAATCAGAGGGGCTGTGGAATATAAATTTTCTGTTTTAAAATAAATCATTGAAGATTGTTATTGGAGAACCTTCGGACTGTGATGAGACGAATGTACCTAGCCTGCAAGCGAGTGACTAAGACTTGTCCACTTGCCAGGTCTTCCGCTGACTCTCCGAATTAGAGCAGCCACTTGGATATCACAATTGTCTCTGCTATTTGAGGTAATTTCGCACCAAAAGTGAAGGACTCGACGACTGGCGCCGCGATCTCGTGCTACAACACATGATGCAATGCAATAGCACCGTTCTAGTATAGACTTTTATATATGATACAATGTATGTAAGGTTAACTACTATATAGAAAATTATTATTTATATTAAGAGACAGAAATTGTCTAGATGAGAGTGGCCTAAGTGCAGAAGTCATTTACTGACTTTTATAAAAGTTGGTTTGACAGGTAACATCCTTTGGGTGGTTATCAGGCCTTCGAGAGGTGTTAGGATCACGTCCCAGCTCGGTTTAATGTAGGTGTTAAAAAATATTTCTTAACACAAATAAATCAAAAAGGAGCCGCACACACAGGACATATAGGTAAAGGTGTGCGAGACTAGATAGTAAGAGGTGCAGCTCGTTCTTACTCGTTCGGGTTTGGTCCCCCGTAAGCATCGCGCTTAATTTGGATTAATTACTTTGGGATTGAAGTAAGTGGGACAATATTAAATTGATTATATATTACTGAGCAAAACATATTATAGTATCACTTTACGCTAATGCAATACGCTCAGGATTTTATAGAGGAATCAAATATGTTAAATGGTTAAATGGCATCCCTTTAAAATCAAGTGTTATAATTATTCATCTTGAGTGTTTCGGTGAAGGTCTGAGGGTGAGTTAGGTAGGTATATAAAAGGATATATGTATCCGTAGAAACGATCCCTTATATGTTTCCTTACCTTTTATGTATTTGGATACAGTAGAGTATACTAGACACATTAGTATGTTGGTATGGAAGTAGATATCCAGAATCAGTAAAAACCCGAATTAAAAGAACTTAGCAATACTTGGGCTGACCCAATGGACAAATCTGCACATCTGCAATGATATTTTAGTTATAAGTCCATCCATAACCGTCAACCAATGGTGGGCGAATGAAATTAGGCTTAGAAAATAAGAAATGCTCGTGAGGTTGTATCACTCTCACTTGGCCGAACTGTTTTTATGTTATGGTCAATGTAGCCATGCCCCCCTGTTTTTTATATACCGATCACTGAGAAATAATTGCATATTCCCAATAAGGTTCTCTTTTTTAAAGGGCGGTAGGGTTAGTATTGATCCTTCTACTCCCTTGAGGTAAAATCAGTAGCTAATCCGATCTACCTAGCATAGACCACCTAACAGCTACGTCAGCAATCTTATTGTTTCTATGTGAACCGTTGTCTTATTTTTAATTTATATTTTAACAAGAACCGACTATTAAAATATACTTACTTACATTTCAAATAAATAATAGGCTTATGTCTATGGATGTACACTTAGGGACTGCTGGGGGATTATAAAACTAAAAATACCATTTCATTGCCATCCTGGAGTACATCGACATTTTGACCGAAGCTAGAAGCATCGCCATTAGTGTAGATCCATCATCTGAAGGTATTGAAACAAAAAAATGGCCATCACCATGCAAGGGCCGTCCCCTTTTTATTGGCTTAGAAGATATAAAATGTATTTTTTTTAAATATTGGAATAATGTGTTCATATTTTTTACGATGATTATGGGAAAATGGTTAAAATGTGAATTGGGAATTTGTCTATAAAGGATTTCTTTTATTCAGTTTTCATAAAAATAATACTTCCTATATTTTCGATCAAACGTTTTTGAGAATTGGCTGGAAAAGCAAAAAAATTAGTTTTATTAAAAAAAAAAAAAGGTCCTCAGTTAGTTATATAAAAACAACAGAAACGAATTTTGAGAGTCAGACTTAAGCTTTTTTTTAAAAAACCTAAAACTGTACATTGTGCAACCATTTTGTGTAACGTAAAACACGATTTTAATGACAGTTTTAATACTTTATTCAATTAGAGGTTGAAATATACGTAAGGACGACAAGACGTTTGATCTGATGCCCTACTGATATGATAGAAAGATATTTTTTTCTTTTTACTAGCCCTTAATGTTTAGTGGAGTTCATAAACTGAGCCCTAAAAATTATTATTAGTTACTATCCCGATGTGCTTTTCTAATTGTAGTCCACTAAACCCCCCCCCCCAACATATTATATATATTCAAAATTACCAAGTCAATTTAATTTTAAAGACACAATAATTTACTGTCTAATTATTTTTTCATAAATCATAATCAATCCGTTTTTTTTCTTTCATAGCCCCTTCAAATTTACAGATAATTATAGATCCTTAGGCGAATTAATCAATCCGTTTCATAACACAAAAAACATGGTTTAACTTCGACATTTTCATTATGCGGTATGGAGAAATATGTCCCCTATATCTTATGAAGAATAACAATATTTATAAATAAAAACAGTATAAAAAATAGTCCGAAAATTTAGATTTTAAATATAAGTAATTACAAAATAGTAATTTGTCAACTAATATCTATAAATTTATTTAACGGTTTAATTTATTTAAAATATATCTAATTTATATAATAAAAATTATATCTTTGTTTTTAAAAAGTTTTGTTTAACCCAGATTTTAAACTTATCATTACTTATTCGTTATAATAATAGAATCGCGATATAATTAAAATCCGGTTAAGTAGAGTAGTTACAATTTATAATTTTGATCAGATTATTAACTTTTTACACCATTTAGCGACATAATACCTAGCTATCACACATTCAATCTCGTATTGTGTTACTTCAGACTCGAAGTGCATATTTATAACGTTCATCCTCATTCTCCGTCCTCAGCCAGTTTGTATTCAGAGTATCCGCTTATTGGATTGGTTACAAGGCTAACGATCCGTCTGAAATTCCAGTTTCCTTTTATAATCGCTCGATTTAAATAACTTTATGGCCAGCAGTAAAAAAAAGAAAACACAACACCGATCAAATTGTACGTCTATTGTTAGGGGAGATATACCATGCCTCCATGATGTGCTCCTCATTTGAATTCCAAATGAGCCACCAGCTGAAGGAACATTCTACTTTCGGTACCGCTTATGAGATGAGTAGACGGAGGTTATTTTGTACGGTTTGTTCTTTTTTTAACCTGTTGGATTACTGAGATGAGTCGTTGCTCGAAATAATGCGGAAGGTATTACCGTCATCCACTTTACCTTGATGGCCATTATGGATAGATACATGACCCATGGAATCACCGCAATATCGCTGTCATTTGTCGAGTGATGGATTATACTTACTGCATTGTTTATTTCTTTATTTATTCGCAACTTCTAATGTAATTCAAATAAGTATGACAACAGTATGAATGACCGGGTGAGCACATGTCACTCATGTCGTCGTACTATCAAATTATTTCTAATTTCACGGCTAGCTATTAACTCAAAGTGGTATACTTTGGTTTGCTTTAATTTTACCAATAAAAATGCCTCCTGCTAAAAAAGCATAAAAGCTAAAAAGCACTCCACAGCAATGTCGGGTTATTCCTGGACCATATCTCTTGGTCCAGGCTATATGAAGTCTTCATAGAGGGCATGTAGAACCAACTTGGGAAGAAAGCATTCTAATGAGACTGTTGGCTTAAGTGGCCGTGGAGTTTTTTATGAAAAAAATAAGTAATCAGTCATGTTTGATAGATAGAAGGGCGTTTGTCATGCTCTGTAGGAAGATGGACTGTAAAGTGAAAAGTGAAGTCTCACCCCACTAACTACACAACTACTGGGAAAATGGGGGTTTTATATATTCTCACCTCATTAAATAAAGACAGTTTCGAGTGGACACAATGGTATCCAAAATGTATCTTTTCTTCAGTAAGTTTGTGTCTGATGTGGGTCTTTAAAGCAAATGTCTGTCGCTGTACAGTCCAACATCTGAGTCTCCCGTTGGGATAGATTCGTCGAGGAGTATGGGTGTATAGGTACTAGACCTTAAATTAAACATGACATATAGCTGAGAGGATGGCCTTCGGTGGGAAGATAGGGAGGGTCCAGATCCTTGGGCATTGCTCGACACCCTCCAGTGGAAGGCAACAGCACAAGATGGCAATACTGGCGGAAGCAACTTGACGAATCCGAGACTAGTTGCACCGTCGTGGAGAAGAAGAAACATATGGGCCGATCATCGTGGTAATGGAAATAATTAGATTTTACGCTGTCCAGATTTTCCGGGGAATGGAAGACATCCGCATTTACGGATTAAAAAAACCAAGTTACCCATATCTTGAATTGAAATCCAGAAGATTCTATTATGTTTTCATGTAATCATAACCAATCAGTCTGTTTATAAGTCATTGGAGGGCGCTCCACAGCTCTATCAAAATGGAGGATTGCCGATTGCGGGGGATCTCAGCTTTCGCACATACAATCAACTCCGGTCTGAGATTATAATTAAAATACTTAAACCTGGAGTGGGCAGAGCTACAGCAAGATGAGACAATGCTCTCCGTTTGTTTTCCTCGACACAATTCTCTTCTGGGGGTGACTGACTGGGGCTTATTATCCTTTGTGGGCTCGGCCTGTATCGCAATGAGTCAAGCCTCTCGACCATGTATCATTCAGTGCAGTCTGTAGCGCACGGAGGAGTAATTAGTCATGTATTGTCTCTTTAACACTACATGGAACAAGATCGTTTATTGTCAAATCTCTTATACATATATTAAATTCGTAATGCGATTTACTAGTGAATTGAAGATTATTTTAAATACATTTTCCTCTGCGGATCAGGAACGAGCTTGATTTTATCTTTCATTACTTTATCGGAAAATATTATCAAATAAGCTTAAAATACTACTCGACTTGGGGAATTAATGGAAAATTGACGATTAAATGATAATTATTTGCGTTTTAGTTTTCAATACTTCATTTCGAGAATACCACATCTAAATTTTTGTATTTTCAACAAATGAAACATGAATACAGGTTGTTTATAACGTCAAATCGATAACCCCTAGCAATTTGTTGAGTTCAGCGAACCAGACTCGAATGGCCAGAGGCTGTAAAAACAATAAAACCTATCTGATATTTCAAAACTAAATTCAATTACACCCTCGATTATATGATAAATTTTGGATAACATATCATAACCGGAATATTCTTAAAAATAAAGTGAAAAATCCACCTCATATCTATTAATTAACCGGCCTGTCTATGTATTTTTAAATTTTTCAATAGAAATCGGATATTTAACTATGTTATTATGTAAAACAAGCTGACCTAAACAATAGTCATTTTATTTTTAGTATTTAATCAAATATTAGTTATGAATTAAAATCTGATGTTTGAAATATTTATACTTTAACTAAGTAAAGTTCCGAAAATGTTCTCATGTTTATACGTGTCATCGTATCGGCCCCTGTTAAATTGCTTATTAACAAATTAAAAAAAAATTATAATTGCACGGAATGCATTAATACAACAAAAAAATAAAACCTATTCAAAATGGCTTGAACTACCTTAAATACCCAATTTCTATTTTTCTTTTTTTTTGCCATATCTAGTGTTTAGTTTTTTTTACCATAGTCTAGTCAGGAAGAAAAAATTAGAATATAATTACATAAGTAGCTTCTCAGATGTTACATAATCTACCTGTTTAAAAAATCTCCTTTCGGGCTTGGCACTAAAACCAAGTAATTTGCGTCGGTGTTAAAATGTAAACCTTGCCTGAACTCTATTGAAACAGCACAATACAAAGGTAGCTCTCACCGTACTCTCCTTTCTTATCAGACCATCGAGGTCAGAAAACTTTCCCTCGGCTACTAATGACCTGCAGCTGACCCGTCAGTAAAGAGGTGCTTGGACCTTTCACCTCAAAAATAAAAACTTATCATTCTATTTTGTTCGAGCCAGCACAATTCAACTTTTGTTGAATGGATAAGTTGTTTCAGGCAACTCACTTTGTCAGAACGATAATTTGCAACGCCCAGAAGTTTGCCAGGTCTTTAAGAATGTATTCGATAGATCGTTTTCAATAGTTTTTTATTAAGAAGAAAAAAATGTGAAAGGTGCCAGATTCACTCATACATGATACTATTTCATCTAGCTGGTTCCTTCCGAATTTCTAGTAACCATATATTTTCTATAAGGGTCACCTCGATTCTCTGGAAAAAAGAGGACTTTGACCAAGGGATTATTTAATTTTACACTTACTTAAATAACACGTTTGGGGAAACGGAGCACGGATTTACGGGCAAGCGAAAAAAAAAACGATAGAGAGATTTCTATCGAGTCTTCTGACAAATAATTGCTGTACCACCATAAATAAATAACCGAATAAAGTACAGAGATCTATAAGTACAGGCTGACATCATGACATTGTACACTTTGATGAAAAAATATCTGGCCAATCGAACCTACTGATACAACCTTCCACTATCCATCACTTAACTATTCACGAGGATTCAAGAGAAGTTGAAGTAACGGTACAAGTTTGAGTAGCGATCCCTAGATGCCTCACCTTCATGGAATTATGCCATACCTATTCTATTTTGCCATCAGCTTCTATTAATTTAGCCACATAACATTTTGAAACAAAAACGTCAGAATTATTTTAATGGTTGTTTACAGGGAATTTATTTCCCCGTCTATTACAAATGCGCATAGCTATTACGTTCATTATAGTAATTTTCTAACTGCCATTTAGCAAGTTGAATCCAGGTAAAGGGGCGCATTGCTTCATATATTATGATATAAATTGGCGGGATTATTACACAAACGAGCATTACTGGTTAGATTTCAAGGGTTATTGGATTATAACCTATACTTAAAATAAGATAATGGTTATTATAAAGAATTGCAACATGTCAGGAATGAGTTTGTTTCTCGAAAGTAAGAGATGAATTAGAAAAAGTAGCGAACACAATGTTAATGTTTTTGGAATTGTAGTTTATAAAGTCATCACAAATCTTTTCCACTGTTAATCGAAAAGTCAAGATCTTCAATTTGGTACCCTACTTAAAATTATAGAAATATATTGTTTCTTATTGACACTTTTATTGATATAGCAGTATATAACATGAAATGGGGCCTCTATATAAAATGTCATGTCTCTAGGTTTAACTTTTAAAGACCAGAATAGACCAACCAACAGGCAGTCAGACCAGTCGAAAAACCCTAAAATGGGGAATCATTCTAGAATACAAGGATGGCACGGTAAAAACCTGCGTTCTTTTATATATTTTATTTTAAATAGGGTTTCCAGTAAAAGCATTAGTATTTGCTTAATTATCTTTATTTCGCGTTCTATCTGAAACAAAACCTTTTTTCATATCACTTGTGAACTAAATTGCATCTTTATACATGTATTTATAAACGAAATCAAGGAAGTCGCAATTGAAGAAATATGAAATCCTCACGGGCCTTAAGAGCTTAAATACTTACTTAAATAATTGCGAAAACACTAAATACATTTATGTGGTAAACAACCCTTGTCACTGGAAAGATAAAAAGAAATTGTAAATTGCAAAAATATTGACCAAAAAAAAATTGGGTCCCATGACGATGATCTACGAGTGCTGTTATTGGCTCTCTTAAAAATATTTTTTGAAATTCCTTCGAACTAGTTTTGTGTTACCGTCTTCATCACATAGACATATAATAACAACATCTTATTTGGCCCCTGTAAGAAATCTTCAATGCTACTGTTATTTTTTTATTTTTTCAACTTAAGTTTTGTTTTCATACTCCCCTTTATTGTATATTAACCAATACAGCATAGATTTGACTCACCGGCTACCCTCAAATTATCAAATTATAGTGAAAGAATAATGATGGTTGAATATAATAAGAGAATGCACATAAGACGATGTACATTTCAATGCGTGAATCGCTACTTTTGAAACCAAATCAGGACACTCTACTTTTTATTTCTGCCATATACCATCGTTTCAACAACGTGACAAAATTCTTTTAATTTATTACTAATTTTAACTAGTTAAAGTAATAAATATACATAAAATACATAAGATTCTGTTACGAATGGCGAAATTAATAAAATGGTAAAATATTAGTACCAGTATGATAGAAAGCACAAAGCCAGTGTTGCTACCTTAAGAAGTGTATGAAGAATTAGAGATAGCTAAAACCTTGAAACTTTCCTGTCGCAGCTCTGAATTGACATTCAACACATTCAAAGACAGAAAGTACGTTCTATTCTAATTTCTCGTTCGTGAAAACATTCATAATTCAGATATCCGAAACCGGATATTAGTTGATTATGAATATATCTCAATTCACTCAGATCGCTCAAATCCAAAACCCCGATTCCGATTTATAACTACAGACCAACAGTAAAAATATTGTGTATTCGACTATAAACTGATGATTAAACGCTATTATTATTATTATATTATTACGCTAGGTACAGACTCGCCAGTACGTTATTGTTTGTTTACATTAGCAGAGATATTATTTCCGATATCTTTGAACCGTTAACCAACAATCAGAACTTAGCTTACGAACTTAGTGGGAACGCAATATGGTCTGACTAATTGGGTTTCGCACGCTTGCTCACCCAGTTTTTAGCGAGGTGACTGCACTTTTCCACAAGATATCTCCATGAATTTTGTTCTTCATCTTTACTGTCCTGCTCGTGGAAAAATTATGAGAGAAGGAAATGGTCCTTGAAAAATCACATATACGCATTAACCACATCTTATACCAAATGATTTTAAACAAGGAGAGAACATACTTGAGAACTTCAAATGCTCACTCCATACAGAGATCGAACCGACTACATGTACATGATTTTGGCACTTTTAGCCATTGATAGCTTGTTCCTTTCTAACCGGTTAAGTACAACTTGGCAAGTTAAGCATTGCCGAATCGCCAGTCACGATCATTAAAATAATGGAGTTATTTCGGAAACGTTCTCTCAACTGTAAATGTCAGGAAAAGAACGAAATAAGTATAACAAAAAGGAATATACAGTTCCTTGATGCAATAAATATTCTTTATTACTCTTTAAGTTAACCTTGTTTAACCGGTTTCTAGAGCCTAGTTGTTGCAGTGTTTACAAGACCACTTCCGATGCAAGGATGCCTTTAGCCCATGATAGGAAGGGGGGGGTAGATTAGGCCCCAGGAAGATAAATTTAGATTTATATTGTTATATTGTTGTAGATAAAGGAAATGAAAATTATTGTCTTACATTCAGGTACAGCAACAACATAAAGTTCTTATACATTAAATCACATATAAGGGGCGATGTCCCTGATACCTGATTCCTTTTCTTTTGCTGGGTAGGTGACGTTCCCGCCCTGCAAGTAACAAATTAGACCCTTCATAACTTATGAGATCACAGGATGGTGTAAATGACAAAGAAATACGATAGAGTTGAGCTGGTCTAGCTAACATCTTACAGGATATACTAGGTTGAACTGTCATGCCTCAGACTGACTACCGAGGGTAGAGCCGTCGTGTGTGAACCACCTTCGACAGTGGGAACCACAGGGGTACTTGCCGTTAGCCTGCCTGTGACATAGCCAGTTACTGGAAGAATAGGTGGGGGTGGAGGAGGAAGAGGACGACGAGGGAATGCAGATAAAACGACAAGATGACAATGGACAATAGGTTCTGTTATGGTTCAGCGAACTGGATGCTCAAGGGCAGCCATCTCTGCCATCCACCTGTTATCTGTATCTGCCCCTACATGGCTTCATTGTTGAGAGATGTGAGATCGTCCTGCCTACAGACCTTAGCTTCTGAAGGAGCTGACTTTTAAGATCTTAATGCACTTGGACATTGCTTAGTCCATATAGTAAAATTTATGTTTACCGTATAGGGCAGCAAGTGTGAGTTAGTAATCGTTTAAGAATCTTTTTGTCAATAAATATGTTCTACGGTAGCCGTCGTGAAAAATTATTCAAACGATCTGAATTTATATTCTACAGCACCTGGACATACGCTGATTAGTTTTTGGTTAAAATGAAGTAACAACAAGTATAGGCTACAGATTAAATATGAATTAAGCTAACTATAAAAGTCCCACCAGGTGATAAGGTATCTATGATTTATGAGGTTGATTGATTTTTTCACACTAAAGATGATTAAAGATGAAAAGTAATCTCAAAGATACTTCTAAATACATCTCCAGGAATTGTTTTTTCTCTTCCAACGTCTTTAATTTATCGTAAAACAATTTTATTAGATAAAACTAACCTTCAATATAATTAAAAAAAAAACAAGTCGTGGGGATACCGCTCCACTCATTGGCTACTTTTAAGGCTCGTTATCTTGAGCCTTGAGGATTTATGATCCAAAGGGTTCCAAGCATAACTTCCTCAAGAAGTGAGAATTTGTATGGGTAGATATCACTAATGGTAAAAATAATGTAAGTTAAAATGAATAGAAATTTCAAGAAGTAAGAAATCCCTCTATGTTTCTGAGCTAAACATGAGGTTGCCTCTTGCCTAAAGCATGTTTAGTAAACACAATGACGTTACTCACAACAGAGATAAAGCAGAGTCGTGCCTCGAGATAAGATTACAAACACACACAGCCGGCCAGTAAACATATGTAGCGATTTTTACATACATATGTATGTGCTATTCTGTACTTACGTACCGTCGTCATCATATGAAAACCTCTTAACCAAAAAATTGAAAACTTTACATAGGACACAAAAGTTTGTTTTATGGCTTCCGTTTTCGTGTTTAAATACTAGTTTTTTTTTAAATTACAAAAAAAAAAAGAATTAATACTCTATGACTTAATTGGTAATATTTTTGGAAGTTACGAAAATATGGAGTTACGAGGTTTTCTAATGTCGATGACGATATGTAGTGATTTCCTAGGCCAAAAGGGGGAGACCCTACTTTCATTCAGG
Organism: Acanthosoma haemorrhoidale; assembly: GCA_930367205.1. Taxonomy (NCBI): domain Eukaryota; kingdom Metazoa; phylum Arthropoda; class Insecta; order Hemiptera; family Acanthosomatidae; genus Acanthosoma; species Acanthosoma haemorrhoidale. Next base: position 103,462,395 of record OV884011.1, read on the forward strand.
TAAAAGGCTATCTAATTCCGCATGTTTTTCTACCTGTCTGTACTGTCTGTATGTTCTATGCTAGTGGTGGCCAAAATAATTCATTTGAATAATAAAATTTTATAGCGCCTTGAAATATATTACGTTTTTGCTATACTATAGTTATGCTGAATATGAAAACAAAACATCCTGTGGAAAAAATACACATGAAAAATTTCGGTCCTTTTAATAAACTTTTAAGAAATTTATATAAGTTTTAAAGATAGGTTTTTTCTCCCCGATCAAGGACTGTTATATGTTCGACCCCTGCCATGTAAATTTAAGGTAATAAGAATATTTTAGAGATAGAGATAATATATATGGGGCAGGTGCTGACTGCCATGAACGGAAGAAGTTAGCAAGTAGTTAGTAATTAGGGTTTAGAGCATACCATTATGGGCGTGGGCCGATTTCCCTGACGGTAAATAAGAGTGTCATCCACTGCGGAGTGTCGTTTAATGGCTGGATGATTTGACTTACAACTCTAAAATTTATTCTTACAAAAGGGAGTACCACAAAATATGTGGGGTTCAACAGTCAAAGTGGTCCTTAGACTGAGTTTTGAGACACGTCCTAACTCAGTCACAACTAAGTGTGGATAGAGAGACCCATTGGTGGCCACCCATGATTTTCGGTCATCGTTTACCTCTTCCCAGCCTCCTTCTTCAAGACTTGCCAAGACGATAGAGCCGAGTCCCATAGGGCTATTGGTTCAATTGATTGCTATTCATACAGCTTTTGCGGAGTTTGGCACAGAAATGTGGCAGAACAGCGTACCGTTGTTCAATAGTTTTGCTCTATCGGGCGCCGTCACACGGTCTTGAAGACATGTCTCACAAGGTAAACAATCCTAACACAACCTCTACTTGGAGCAGACAGACCTTGTGCGCGTTGTGGAGCCAGCTCCCCCCCCCCTCTAGCCCGAGCGTTCCGAACGCACTGAAAAGTACAGTCGCTTTACAATAAAATTAATTGTGTTAATTTATAAACACACACCGTAATTGATGTAAAAAATGAAAAAAAAAAATGGCGTGGGTATGGGAGTATCTCTGCCAATTGTATACGAATTCACATTGAACCTGTGAAAGGTATAGCTGAAATTCAACAGCGGCTTGGTGTATGGCTGACGATTTGTTGCCTAGGCAATTTTACCTTATTCACAAGCAACTTTGGCTGCGATTATTATTGGTCAGTTCCCAGTTTTATAATTAAGACGTGTGCCATGGCCATAATGTTTTGTCGATGTTTCATGAAGATCTTGAGGTTTTCTACCCCCCCCCTTCTTTACATCAAGATCAAGACCCTATCTATATACATCTAAATGCATTTCTACATCTTGCCTGCCACTCTACTACTGTGGTAATAATAGGATTACTTGGAATTTCGGTGTTATGCTGTAAAACTGCTAGTGGCCCCGGTTCAGAGAGGTAACAAAAAAAAATTTATGAAATTCTAATATATTTTTTTCATCAATCTGGGCCAATATCTCAAAAAATACATCAACACTAACCTAATTTGGTATTCTTAAAACATAAGATTTGGCTCTCACCCTCCGTTATTCTAAGCCCCTCAAATGCCAGAGGATTTCAAGAAGAAATATGACCACTCGTCCACTATGATATCCAAATATGACACATATCCCGGTGAGATGACCTAGTGGCACCAATACATCGATCTATACCATACTTTGTCTTTTCTTTCAATGGCGAAGGTTACCCTTTGATGGCTGAACTGAATACAATGGATCTATGATGATTAGGTGGCCTACATAGTTAGTAAGTGCACTTCTTAATTACTATAACCTTTGAAAATTATACAATGTCATGTTAACGTCCGATATGGCTATATTATACAGCCCCATCCAATCCATCCCCATCCCTGATGGAACCTGTAAGAGGTAAAAGTTTAAAGATATGACCAAGTCTACGAATATTCTTGGTAAAGCCCAAATCTTAGAATGAATAGGAATTGAAGGATGCTTTAGTACGACTTTGCTATCGTGACTTATGGAGGCTTTAACAATACTCACATTGAATAAAATTTTATTTTATCCAACACTAATCGTTTCGGGATCACCAGGCAAGTATGTGACCAAGAAAAAAAGGAACAAATTTTGAAGTTCACTCTTAAAAATATTACTAGTGACCTTTTACTAACCAAAATTGACTCAAACTTGATCCCATGGAATCCTACTGACTAGTGATACTAGGTCGAAAAATATTTAGCATATGTACGACCGTCCTAGTCAACGCACCTTAAGAGCCGGGGGAAAAAAACTCCTTTTTTTTTCGTTTCAGACGTTGTTTTCCGTGTAAAATACATCTTACATCATCAAATGTGTTGTTGTAGGTAGAATATGATTGTAATAAATGAAAATAGCTTATTAAAGGTTCTAAAAACCACGAGAAGCTACAATTACTTTACTAATACATTACTTTAGTTACTAACACTAAAAAAACAAGGACATTTCGTTTCTAAGTCTTTTTTTCCACTTAAACCATCATCAATGGTCTAAATTGTTCCCACATCCAACTTTTTTTCAACCATTTCTAAATTAACAAATCACCAGAAGCAGTACCCAACATAAATCACAACTTTTTAGAGGCTTGCATGAAAAGTGTTAAAGGAAACATCATGAGAATGAAAACAATGTCTGTGGTGGTCGTGAAAAAGCAGATAAGTCAAAATCCTTGTTTTAAGAATTGGAGAAATCAAGTTACTGAAATTGACCAAACAAAGTTAGGATACCTTTCACTTCACATTGAAAATTCTTCCTCACACAACGGTACTTATACATGTTACACGACATAAACAGCCACTAGACACCTTTAGCAGAGGCGTAACTACAGGGTGGCAAGGCTGGCAAAATGCCACAGGGCCCCGACCCAAGAGGGCCCCGGCCCAAGTGGCCGCGAGCACAGAAATATTGTTTTAATATTGTACCTATTTATAAAAATATTAAAATATTATACCATAATACAAATTATTGGTTGTTGGTAACTAAATTAATCGTAAGTATAATAAAGCTTAATGATAGGGCCCCCATTAAAGGAATTTGCCACGGGCCCCAGATGATATAGTTACGCCACTGACCTTTAGGTACGATTATAGATTTATAAATCATTTCATTACTCATTTTTCAGATAACTTATCTACTGTTTCACGACCCACACTGGTAAAATGTCTATAAACTTATATCTATAAGCAACATCCAAACGATAAATATACTCATAGACTAGGTGATCTTATATAACAAATTGTGGAATTGTATCTCTTTGTTCTTATTTTTCAAACGAATGTCTATTCTATATAATTGTATTGTACTGTGAACTGTTAATCTTGTTACTGAAATTTCTCCTATAAACATGAAAAAAATGTAGACGCTTGGTCTTAATAACATTGGACTGGAATGTTTATACGCAGTTGTGTTTAACTTCATTACAGACAAACATAAAATATTTCTGAAAGATTATGATTTATGTTTTCGGAACATTTGATATTGGCAGCTGAAAGGTTGTGGTTAGAAAGAAATATACAGATTTGTGGGAGAGCTGATCATTTATTCAATTCAAACAACATACTGATAATTAATTATATAAAGCTGGCCGTATCTAATTTGTTATTTGGACCGAGAGTATAACCTCAGTGAGTCCATGGAAGGGAATGTGTATGTTTTCATCAATGTTATTTTCAATTATTAAATTAAGTTGGTCCTTTATAATAGCCACTGAGAGACTTTGACTTTATTATGAAAACTAAACGGGTAAACAAAAAAACCATGGATCTATACAAAAATCGCTATAAATAAAATGGATTTACCACGTCAATTCGATAGCATTGTTATACTCTATATAAATATCATGCCATAATGATAGAGCTAACGCATCGATGACAAAAGTAATCCCAATTGAGCACAGATAGGCACTGTAATATCAATATATAGTGTTTTTTTTTAATTGATATTTTATTATGTTTAAAAAAATCAAATATCTGAACATTAATGGCTTTAGATGGTATAAATTGAATTAATTTTTCAACTGATAGACAGAACAGACGCCTTAAGATCAATAATTAAATATAAACGCTAAAATATAGCTGAAAATAATTTGTTCTAAAATCACAAAACTTATCCAATTAGAACCACTCATTATACTATTATTCTATTATACACAGTAGGTATGGAATATTAACTTAACTGGATTCAACCCCATACATTATACAAATATAACCTTAAACACTACAATATATAAAGATATACATCGTTTATAAGAGATATGTAAGAAATCAATCCCATTCTTCAAAGGTTATAGCTTGGGGGGGGGGGGTACGTCAATATTGTGCTGTGGACCAAACAGTCGAAGTGAAACTGATTAGGGAAAATAACAGTAGTACTGCTGTTATTTTTTTTTAAACCTATAAATCTTGAAAAAATAACTCGTCATAACGTTTGGGATCATACAGTGTATACTAGTGCTGGGGAATAGCCAATAAACATATATATAAATATACTTTTTGATTAAATTAATCGACAGTTCCAATTACAAAAAAAAAACTATTGATGAGCTTTCATACCTATACCATAGACTCTAAGGTAGGGCCTAATATTTGTTAACACTCGTTTTTAACTCCAGAGAAAAAAAAATGAATTAACCAACACTGCTATGTTTCCAGTAATCAGTTGTTCCATCTCATTAACAGTAGTTAGTAACTGTGTAGTTATTGTAACATAATATTTTTCTAGGCAGACTGTCTTTGTTTTTGACGTCACAAGTTGTAACTAGCATTTTTGTATATTAACAGTATATTTATTATCGCTATCGGGACCCAGTTTGACAGAACACATTTTGTCAGGCACATGACAGAGTCCACGTTGAGTGGCAATTAGATAAAAACAATATTATTGTATTTACTAAAATCATCCTGTTTCACCATACTATAGCGCTTATGTATTATTACCATATTATAATAACGCTACTAGATCCACTTCGTAAAATTGTACTTACTTGACTACATCTGCTAATTTCTCTATAATAGAAAATCATGCAAGAACCAGGATCCTAGGCATCAGAACGTTACTTATAAGTTACCTAAGTAAGTTTTAGACTAACTGAATCACTTAAATGACAAACTTTACTACTTTTATGACAGATAACCTGACCGAAATCCACATAATTCACCGGAATCATTTTTCAGCGTATGTATGATCAATAATTTTAGATAGCATTAAACTTATCAATTCTTAACTCATTTGAAAATTAGTATTTTCAACCGTCTTGTGCGCATCTTTTATTCAATGCCACCTTATAAAAGTAATTGAAAGGTATTCATTCATTAAACTCTATTGAAAAAAAAAACTGACGAGTGACAGCTACTTGACAGGCGATGTTTACGTTACATATAACGATAAATGTTTATATACTGTAAACTATAATAATAATAAATAATGCTGCTATGACTTACTTGATGACGGTGGTGGACGCTGGGTGAGTCATGGTGCTGTATAGTACGATTACGTTCTTGCTTCGGGAACCCTGTAACAAAGAGCCACAGGTTAGCAAAGACCGCACCATCTCCAAACCCAACTGACCGGGCCAATGTTGTCAATACTTAATACCACCGCTGGATCCATCTTATCTAACGTTAGCTAACATGCTGCTCGCCTCCTGTTAGTCAGCTGTTGTGGTTGGTGGTAGTGGTTAAGTGGACTGGGTTTTTTTTTCTTATTATAAATTATAGAAATCAGTATAGATTCTAAATAAATGAATCTATTTCAGACCTGTAGCTTGGCTAGATTTATACAATTTTTAATCATTTTACATTGCGATTTGTGATTGTTACAAATGTATAATGCACATTATATATTCATTGTCTAAACATGCTTAAACGGTATGGGGCGCACCTTATAAATCATAGAATTAAAACTAACTTACATCTAACAACAAAATCTTAACTAATTTTCCCCGACAGTCTGTTGACATCAATGCGGGAAGGGTGGTGGGGTCATAGTGTTGAACACTGGGTTTGTTAGATGCTGCAAAGAGCCAAAAAACTTGATGTGTCTCCGGTGGATGAATTTGCCCACTGACGGTACACTAACCAAGGGGTGCAGGTTGGCGTTCGTTAACCTCTTCAGAGAGGTCTGACCACTCTTCTCATGATCCCATTCTGTAATTGCTAGAGACTTTTAGCTGCATTGCATTAGTATTGCATAAGCTGTCAGTCGAGAGAGTATGTAGTGGGGCGCCGTAAAGGAGAGCTGGCCGGAGGACAAATTTAAATATTAGTTTGAGGGGCAGCGATCAGTAGGGTGAAGTTACCAACTTCACTACTAGTGGACTGGGATATTTGCATACAGGTATAGTAAGTAGCTTCCTTGTTTACTGACAGATCGGGTAGGAAAGCCGGGCCATATATCGGGATATATTAATAATTTATCCTTGATTGGTTTCCTAATTGAATTATTTGTATTACCAGTCATATCCAAAACTTTCCCAATTGATTGATAATTTACATGTTAGTTCTTCCCCACAGTTTTTTTTTATACAAATCTGTCATTAATCTGAATTTAATATATTTTTTTTTTTTCAACTAAAGCCCCATTACATAATGTATCGCGTACTATTATTATTAATTATGAACTCAAGACCTTTAACTCAACATAATTTATTTTATTATGGAGTAATTAATTAATTAATACCATTAATTGTGTTTAATGGAGTTCAAAAGTAGGTTCTTCGATGACAGAAAATGAAAATGAAAGTTCAGATTTGTCGGTCAAACTAGGTTGCTAACTCACGATCTTGACTGACATACAGCCACATGGGTTTTGAGGTTTCTGATGTTGAAGCAATCAACGAAAAACTTAATAAAAACGACTTAAACCGTCTTGAATGTACCATAAAAAAAATCAGAACTTTGTTTCTTTACTAATAACTAATATTTTTTGAGCTGGGAATTGAGAAAGCTTAACAGTTAGGTATAATATCGAACGGTCCAGGCTTTTTACAATATTTTTTTTTATAGTTTCTCCCACTTGACAAAAAGATCCGCTTGAATGCCGAATGAGAGTTTACTATGTGTACAGACCTAAAGTTATGTCAATTACTTAATTATAGCAATTGCATTAGAATCACGAACAACTTAGCTGACAAAAGAGGTTTTCACGGACCGTTTTCCGCCTTAATTATACTGTCCTCTAATTGCGCTGCGGCATGGCTTTGTCGTGAGATGACTTTTGTTTATTGTGAGTTTTCACGGTCACCAATGGTTATGTTTCTAGGCCATTTTGTCGCGGTGCCAAACCATTTATACGTATATTTTATATGGGGTCACTTGGTTTTACAGTTGACTTTTTTTTTTTTCATCAAATAACTCAACTCGAATTTATATACTTTTTGATGATAACATGATTAAAAAGGCAAAATAACAATATTTTATTATTCCCACAGATCTTGTTTGTTGAAAAAATATTAGTTTTTAAATTTTTACCCGATTAAAGTCTGTTTACATGGCTTTAACGCCCTCGTTTGCCCCATGGAAATGGCGGGAATCATACTAAAAATAATAACCAAAAATACTAACTTAAAAACACTATCTACAGTATCCTGGCGGGAGTGATTAACTATTTTATTTCTCTTCCTCTCCCATAAAAGTGCAAGAAAATGTAAACTCCATCACGAGATTGGAAAACACAACTATATTTATGAAGGAGTTGCGCTAACATTTACACCATAAGAAGGCTTGCTTATTGCCAATCTTTTTCGGGTATTTTTAAAAGGTTTTTTTTTTTCCAGTAACTAAACGTTTTAGGTTAATCAAAGCGAAAGTAAATAAACTATTTAAACTAACAATGGTCGAAATGATAACTGTTACCATTATGGTGTTATCATAATGACAAAGTAAAAATATGATAGCTGCTATTGTTTAGTACTTCAGTTAATCTCCTGAAATAGATGGTTGGCAGTGCAAACACCATGTTGAGATATCTCTGTCTTTATTTGTTAAAAACAAATTTGCGCCATTTATTTATTTGTTTATAAGATGAAAGTAGCACAGTTGTAATTTTGATTGTAAACATTATCGCCACTCGTTAGTCGCACAGAAAGAAATCAGCTGGTAAAAAATCTGTCGGTTGGAGATACTTCTCATTTCTGACCACAGTAGAAGAAAAAATAGCGATAGTACTGATCAGTCAAGTGTTTTTTATTTATTTATTTTTAAGATGAAGGATTTTCCTATTCTTTAGGATTTTTCAAATATCAAGAAACAAACTTAGGCAAATATTAACTTTTTAGGGATTGATTCAATCATGTATAATTCATCTTCAGTACTAATGGTTTTCTTGGTAACATCGAACATTAACATGCTGAACATAGGCGAAATTTTCCAATTAATGCAATTAATTAAAAACTACCAACGATTATTTTTATTGGTTAGATAATTTCCAGGTCCGGAGAGAGAGCGTGTCTCCGTGTCTATGCATCTCTGTCTACGATCAGGATTTCTCAAACCCCAGCTCAGTAACTATAAAAAATATAGTTACGGTTTTCCCCCACAGATAAAAAAACCTTCAAAGAAGGTAAAAAGAATTTCTAAGCTGTACTAAAAAAAAAAGTTTTCTTGTATAAAATAAATTAGAAAAAAAAAAAAAAAATGTTTATACAAACATAATTGGCGAAGGGACTGATTCATGGATGAATTAGTGTTAATCGGCTTAGTAGGATTTCTTAGTGAAGAATACAAATAAAATAAAGCCTAAAATATTTCTTCTTAGGTTCTTACAAAAGCTCTTTTTGAAAGTTTTTTTTTAAATTTACTGCTGTTAAACCACACAAGTGAGAAACTATTGTAATTTGAGAGTCGACTGAGGTCATTGATTCAGTTTGTAGTAAAGTCCCCTATCAACAAAGACCAGACGATATGTACACTGCAAAACTAATAAAGTGCTTCTATGGCCCACTAGGAATTGCAGATGGGGAGTAATTGGTATGCTATCGTACATAGACCAGCTACGCACGCTAGCAAGCATGTCAATGAAGTTCCAGGAAGAAAACAATCACGAGATAGCAAGTTAATCTAAGAGTGCCTAGTCACATAGGGAATCACAATAAGTTGATAAGTTGTAGTCAAAGCAATATATTTTATAGCTAATAGTTAATAACAATTTGAAAGAAAAAATTGCTTCAATTTACGCCACGGTAGTATTACATGAATAAAAAAATGCCCATCAGTTTTTCTTTTCGCATATATTTGGGGCTTTATTACAAAGACGGAAGGTTATAACAGGAAAAAGGAAGAAAGAAGAAGTCTAGTCAAACTAAAAAACTTGCATGGACCACTATCGAACATTTGGTTTGTTGCTGCGAAAACGATATTAACAACTTTTGGAATTACAAACCATTAAAGTCCCTAATAGTTGATAAATATTCAGGACGCCAAAATGCCTAATTTAATACCATACTTGGTAAATAATAAAATAGTTATATTTTAATTACTAAATAAATTGATTAATGACCCAGCATCATTTTTCATCGCGTCTACCCATGCCCCCCCTCCTTGTAAAATATCATGACTCCTAGTCAAACAGTCTAATGATTTTTACAATCATACAAGAGGTGAGAACGTAATAGTTTCGGTTTTGAAACAAATACATTGACACCCTAAAAACAATTTTTTGACTTTGTGGGCCAAAATAATTTTTCACTTTCTTGTCTATCTGTACATTCTGGATATGTGAATCGTCGGAGTTTGCTTTAAAATGACAAGGGGCGGGAAAAAAACAAAGGAGGAAGTATTAATATTTATATGCAAGGGTTTATGTACGTAGGAACTATGGATCTATGTGTAAATTAAATGTTGTGAGTGAAAGGAAAGAGCCCAGTGAGATAAAACTGTTTATCAATCTCACAGAATAGGAACAAGCGCCGTTTTTTTTTGTAATTATGAATAAAATCCTCCTTCGGTGAAATAACCACAAGTGATTATCGTAATTGAATATTGCTGAAATCCACATACTGGAAAAATGATTGCCGCTTCAATCCTTTTTAGCATTTCCGACCACGCTGTTTTTTGTTGAGGCTGTTCGTATTTTTTTTTTTTTTTGTTTATTTGGATGGGATGGATATGTGCATCGACACGACCTGCATAATTATTCCATTTAAGGAATCAAAATTACGTGATTCTACCCTCGGCCGTCAAGTGGTTGTTAGCAGGCTAACAAATAAAGACGAATAAACGATGGTAATTTAATCCCGGCCCCGAGAAAGGATATTAATGAGCAGGATAGGGACCGCTCATAAAGGAAAAATGAGAATCTTGATGAAGCGATTCCGGTTAAAACTTTGCCCGGAACCTGCTAGGGTCTCATATATAAGTACATTTTATACTTTGAATCAGTAGTCGGAGCTCACAATACTGAGTCCCAAGCCCAGCTTAGTATGCTTAAAATAAAAACTAACACTTTCAAAATGGTGATCTTAATAATTGTATTTAAAAAAAATGCACTAGTTTGAATATGACAAAATTATCAAAATCAGAATACAATAACAGCAAGATAATCTTAAAATATGGCAAATAATAGTCAAATTTCTGTGTTGTCTACAACTGAAACTTAGTGGAGGAAGGGAGGCATGTACACGTACTAGAAAATTTATAACTTTGAAAATTCCCATGCAAAAAAACTGTTCAAGTTTTCTTTTTCACCTCAGTTTTTTTATACTGTTATTTTCTGGTATTTTTAAAATTTTATTATTATTTTTTTGCGCAAAGCTAAACTAAAATCCCCAAGAAAATATTAAAAGCGGGCGAAATGACAAGATTTTTACTACGAATAATTGAGATAATGGTAGTCCGTTTGTTATCCGACGACAAGAAAATACTGCCATCTCCGTACTTAAATCAATTTAAAGTCTTAATTGCTATTAATTAAAAAAAGATAATAAAATTAAAAAAAATATCAGAACATAAAAGTAAAAAAACTGAGGTGAAAAAGAAAACTTGAACAATTTTTTTGCATGGGAATTTTCAAAGTTTTAAATTTTCTAGTAGATGTACATGCCTCCCTTCCTCCACTAAGTTTCAGTTGTAGACAACACAGAAATTTGACTATTATTTGCCATATTTTAAGTTTATCTTGCTGTTATTGTATTCTGATTTTGATAATTTGGTCACATACAAACTAGTGCATTTTATTTTGATAAAATTACTAAGATCACCATTTTAAAAGTGTTAGTTTTTATTTTAAGCATACTGAGCTGGGCTCGGATTGCTTTTTTTTTAAATTAATTGCTTGGAATAATTTTTTGTAGAGAATCAAATTAATGATGCTAACTTCGTTATAAACAACAACAAAAAATTTGAATTTTTTGAAAACTATAATTATAAAAAGTTATAAAAACTGACAATACACACCTTGTTTACAACATTAACTCAAGCCGTTTATTTTTTGTAGCATGGTAAATCCACGCATTAGTCAGTCCATCGCGTTTTTCAAAAATGTGTCATATTACAATAAAAAAAAATTAAATTAAACCTGGTGTACATTTTATAGCTTAATTATTTTATTTTTTATATTTATCACAAACATTTAGTTTAATTATATCCCATTGTCACCTTAACAACTGCAGTAATCACTTTCAAGCAAGGCTTTAACAGTTTCCTCATTAGATCATCAGCCGGCATACTTATAAGTCTGAATCACTCCTAGAACAATGTTCTGCAGGATAATGCTATTGTTGTTCCTGCAAGAGCATTATTGTTCAGTCCTGTATAATGTAACCTACTATGATGATGAAAAAATAATAAATATACTTCAGTCCACAACACCACTTCCATTGGCTGCGGTGATATACGTAACTCTGGCTGTTAACATTTGTCATGGATTTTCCGCTTTAATAATATCTGATTCGTCGGTGAAGGATTGCTCGCTGGACCAGTTCGTTCGCCAGTAGCACACAATTTCGATGACTTTTTGTAACCATAGCTCAAAGTATCAACACATATACTATCAATCAGAACTCTACGGGACTACGGGAATGACATTTTTTTTCTATACTATTCCAATCTACCATTCATTATTTTTTATGATCTTGGTTTTATTTTTATAATGATTGGACGTCGAGATCTTTTTTTTAATACCCTACCCACCATTATAAAAAAATATTAATTTTTCTAAGCCATTAATTAATAACACCAAGTCATGTTTAATAGGGTTTCAATTTCATGTCCAAGCAATAACAGTTGGATCTCCAGGTAAAAACTGATGTCTCTATGTTCACCAGGGGGGCTCAGAATAGACAGACATACTGGTGAAAACAAAAAAGCTTTTGTTTTTGAAAAAAAAACAAAGAAAAATCTAACGTAAAGGTTTGAAATACATTAAGTAATAAACTAAAAAAAAGCTTGGAATTAGAAATCAGTTAATAAATATTTATATCGTTTTTAGAACCCCTTCTATAAATCTTTTTGTTTTCCAGCAATGAATTTGTTATCTGCACTTCATTCCAGGGTACGATCAGAGTGTAATTGTTTTCTCTACTCTATTCTAAATGGCCCTTCATTATTTATTATGATCTTGGTTTCGACACACATCTGGCGTTCTTGTCTTATCATTAACAACAAAATGGTAGGAAATAGAAGAAAACATACATGCTTCACGTATGCCTGATATCACAAACAACCTGTTGCAATAAATTCCTTGCTTATCTAGTTTTTACTACGGGTAATTCAGCATAGATAGTATAAGACATATATCAACCGCCCAGAAGAGGTTAACAAACTGATTATTTTTTAATTGTCACTTTACCGGAGTAATGTTTAAAAATTGTGATACAGATTGACGTATTGCGTGTGTTTTTTACACATACTGTTTGACTTATTTGAGGTATCATGTAACACTTATAAAATATTATTATTCACCTCTAGCGAAATTGAGGTTGCTTAAAGGACAAAATGACTTTGACGAATTTTTGTAATTATATACCACTAAAGTACCAATATATTATTAATTAGGAAGTCGAGCTCTTTAATTTCTCTATTTTTCGAATCATAGGATCATCAAATGAAACTAAGATATGTTGCAGCTAAAAAAAGTAGTACCTAACGTAAAACTTCGCCTTTGGCAAATAGGGGTCTTGGTTTTACACAAACCAACGAAATCAAAAAAAAAACATTCATAGTTTCAGGACCTGTTAACCGTTTTAGATTTTCGCCTGCAAATTAAATCCTTATATTGTGGGGAGATAAACTCCTTTGTGATGAACCATTTAAATCACTCTGAATCTAACTAAAAATATACCGTCCGACCCAGTCTATTACGTTTTAAACCGTAAAGACCAATTGCTTCAAGAAGTAAAATGTAAACATTTACATGTTTAGACCAGGTTCAATGTGGTATTTACGAAGGCGTTTTAAGTGACCATGTTGTTAAGGCTGGATCTGCGTTAAGATGCAAGGCTAACATAAAGCACCTAACGACCGGAACATATAGGCTTAAAGACAACAATCTGAAAGTTACTACTGTCTGTTGCAATTGCATCAGCTTGAAGTGTATCAGACGGTTAGAGAAAGGTGTGTATTCATATTTCTGTTTAGAACTTTCCTATCTGTTCAGAAGTATGGAAGTGTCATCCATTAATAATAACAATGTTTAACTTCTGGGTAGGCCCAGATATAAGCAAAACAAACCATCTAATAAGAATAATTCAAACACTGGTACAGCCTATGAAGTTAACAGTTAACAGTTCCGATGTACTCACTGTAAATGAAGGAAAACCTCATTAGTACAAAAAAATAATTTTTTTTGGCCGAGCCCATATGAAGGCGGTCTACTTTCATTTAGGTACTCTAATTTCATTTTTATATGTATATTGGTAAAAATAATTTCTGCAAATTTTGGCGGGGGTGGGATCTTTTTTATTTTATTTTTATTTATTTATATATTTTTACGGATACACTGCTCGCTGACCCAATATCTATCCGATACCCAACTGTATCCAAATACATACATAAGTACATAAGACTTTAAGGCAATATATAAAGGGTGTATCTTTTCTAAGGATGCATTTATCCGCTTATATATTTACCTGACTTATCCACAAACACCGCACAGTTACGCTCTATTTGAGTAATTAGAATATTTATTTTCTAGGGATGCCATCTAACTATTTAACCACTGACAAATTTGATTCCTCAAAAATTAGCGTAAAGTTTTGTACAAAATTATACCTTATTTATATATTCAATTCACTTACAGTTGGTCCCAATTGATTCTAACCCAAATTAATTTACCTTAATAAATTATCGTGATGATGAAATGGAAGGCGTTCAATAATACAGCAGAATTTACTAAACAAAACGTTTTATCATCAAAAACAACAAAAAAGGTTAAAATGTTTTAACGAGGAATGACTGATTTTACTATTAACTCAAAATGATGAACAGATTACATCTATTATACTAGCTAAAAATAAAGCTTAAATCTTACTAGTGTACATCGATGTCTTCAATCTGACGTAGAAGCAACCTCAAAGCCAAGAGCCCAAAGACAATAGCAATCGTCTGCAACCCGTCGCTGCCGTGTCTCGCCCCCTCCCATCAGGGTGACTTCCGACTGAGTGAGCCCGATTCTCGTCCCGACGTATGTATCTTCTCGTCTTGGACCGTATTTGTGACTCTCAACAAAAGGATTTTTTTTGTGGCCCTTTGTGACTGTGCAAACTTTTTCCGCACTATCCTGCACTTAGCACCACACATATCCCAATAGATGGGGTACATCGGTCGGCCTACATTAAAAGAGGGGTTCATACCGACATCCGGCCTCAGTTCCTTAACGTTATTTAACAACTAACTATCTTTCCCATTCTTAGGGCGGTTGAACATGTAACATTCCATATATTTGAAATTTTAATCGAATACTCCGGAGCATCTCGAAATATGTAGATCATTTTTTGGTTGAAATGCAATAATATGAAGTATAAAAAAAAAAAAAAAAAAAAGGCTGTTTCGCAACTCTTAAAGATCCAGCTCAGAACTTAAGTTAAGGTTTAATGTTATGAGTTTTTTCGCGTGTTTAAGAATACATTAAAGACAATAATGTGAATCAACTATAAATATTTTGAGTCATTTATTGAGGGTGTCTTTAATAGGTTCCAAGCCGGTTTCAAAGGGGTTATTGAAAATTTTAATTTATTAATTAAAAACGTGGTTCTTAGTAACTAACGAGATCGCTTATAAACCGGCTTTAGTCAAAATGCGAGTAGTCAAGTCTCACTGTCGTGTCTTCACTTTTTGCGTCTTCTCTATACATATTTAAAAACACCATTTACTTCAAGCTTGTTGCAAAAATATTGTAATAGGTAAAAAAAATTCTTCAAATTTTGATTAAATAAACGTTGTGGTTGCTGAGCATATTATAATTAATTAGAAATGTATGTTTATATCCTACTACCAGCCAAACCCACTCTATGATTACCCAACTGGAATGAGACCAACGGGCGCTGAGATTGCAGACAAAGCTGACAGACAATAAACGAAAGGTGTGCATAAAGAGATTGTTCTGCCGTCTACAGTCGAACCGTTCTCATTTCTACACAGTCCCTTATAGGATTGCTTTGGTCTGTGCCTCCATCCCTCCAGTTACTATATAGGCTATGAAATCGAAAGGTAGGTGGCGAAATATTGGCAGACCGTGGCCTATTCATTTGTCTTTGGTTATGTCTTCCGAGGACCGAGCTTGAGAAATATTTCAAGTAGACCGTGAAGGGGGGTGAACGTTCGTTCCCCGGAAAAGTATTACCCGTCACTAAGGCCTTCTACAATAATGGACCATTAAGTGATGGATCAAAATTATATTTGTTTATATAATTATATGAAAATCGCTCAGCGGAAGCTGTACTGGCACAGCACACATGTGTGGTTTTTCCCCCAGGATTCCCCTCTACGCCGCAACCATACTACGTGCGATCTTTCACTTCGGTTTGGATACTGAGTAGCCAATCGAGGTGGTATGGAGGACCTCATTTAAGTATCTTGAGATTTAATTTTTTCTGGAAATTCCACTAGAAGCTTCTTAAACGTTTTAACGCTCATCCAGATATAATTAAAACTTACTTTCGTATTCTTGCAAATCTGTAAAATGCGTATAAACCCTTCATCTTAAAAATCTTAAATCTGTATATGAATATACCCAATTACATCTTTTTCGTTTGCAAATGTATGTTTTATGCCAAAATTAAGCAAGAATGTCACGGTTTCTCTAGTAGGCATCTGGTGGTACCGCAACGTACACCGTTGCTGCTGCCATCTCTTTGTCATTGGATGGAGGGGGTTTTCAAGAGGAGGTCGTGATGAATTTTTGCCGACTTTTCATTTAGCATGTCCGTAGTTAGCTACGGACCTTTGATTTCGTCTTCTACGGAATGGTCATTGTAGATCAGTGTGTATTGTCTAGTTCAAAACGTAATGGAGTGTTTTATCATGATTCTTATGAATTTCCTGTCAACGAGGGATCATGACTGGTCCACTGCTTGATGAGTTCGGATTTATGCCGAATCCTTGCTCCAGTTGTTAGAAAAGGAGGCAGCTTAGACACACATCTTCAGCTTGAGTGGTTTTAAGTGTACTCTCATAGTCATGAATTTTTTTTTTGATCGAATTCCAATTCAGAGTAACAGTAAAACAATAGAAATGTCGTGTACTCAATATTCATGGCTTACAAATCAAAATCTGGCTTATGAAGATAGAATAGACAGGTATATTGGGATTAAAATATTAATTTTTATTTCGTTTATTTTCTGAGCAGGATTGCGCAAATATGGATTAACAAATCGTATACTTCTAGTAAATCTATTTTATCTAAAAGTTAAGACAGGCAAATAAAAGCATATTAAATATTAACTGTGCCTAGAGCCAAATCAAATCTTACTCCCCCGCGGCAATAATCCACTTAAACGCTTCGTTATGACATTATTATATGTTACCAATTATTTCAGATAAACCAACAATGCCACACCAGAGCCGTTTGTTTGTATAACCGATTTCACCAAACCGAGTGAGAGCAGAGCGGGGAAACTAGATTTTTCCCCTCAAACCCTTGGTTGTATTATACACAAGCGCTTGAAGCTCCATTAAACATATAATGTTTATGAAATTAATAACACTTTCTAGTCTTCTATAGATAATAGTATAATAGTTGGGATTATGTATGCGTACCGGAATCCATGGTCCAATGGTTACGTTGACAGGTTGAATGAAAAACATAACTTCCTTTACCACATATGAGAAAGGTTTTCCCCCGGCGTTATATGCTTCTTTTTTTTGGCCACATTCCTTCCGATCGGATTTCCCCTGCATTGAAAGATTATGTAACTGGACCAAATATATCGAAGCATTACATGGATGTGGATTTCAATCCGGTTGTTGGCATATAATTTCCAGCAGGAATAGAATAAATTAGGTTAATGATTATTTCATTAATAAATAAATTGAAATAATAAATTCATTAAAAAACGAAAATCATACCGCTTAAACAGAGCAACACTTGCTGACAGTCACCCGTCTCTGGATATTTTTCTCGAGCAAATATAATTAGGGCAAATATAATAACACAATATTTATTTTAGGTTGTCATTAGCAATTCATTAATTAATGACTATTACTTTTATTTATATCATCTTAAATCTTTAAAGTATAAGTCGTCCATACTCGTATGCCATAGGGTTTCGAGCGGTTTTAAAAAATAACTGTAATT
Source organism: Acanthosoma haemorrhoidale (assembly GCA_930367205.1). Classification (NCBI taxonomy): domain Eukaryota; kingdom Metazoa; phylum Arthropoda; class Insecta; order Hemiptera; family Acanthosomatidae; genus Acanthosoma; species Acanthosoma haemorrhoidale. The sequence continues at coordinate 103,480,159 of OV884011.1, forward strand.
TTACAAATCTAAACAAAAATTACATATTATTAATTAAAACGTTCATTTTAAAAATAGTGTCCTATCCGATATGATAGGAAAATATTATGTGATCGATTAATTATTGAAACCCAATCACGTTTAATGAGATTTGCAGGATGTTGTCGGGGGGGCATCAAATGAAACCTGTACGTAAAAGAGTATAATATCCTTATATCGAACAGGCCATTCACAGTCATTGGAACAAAAAATGAAACGTATCTCCTAGCTTCGAAGAAAAATCGAACCGTGGAGAGGTTAAAATTTTCTACTAATTAATATTAATTGTAATCATAAATTTATATTTTTGGAATTATTTCTAATGGAAGTAATTCTAACAGGGTCAGAGTTAAGGCTATGGTCTCACTTTTTGAATTTTATTACTTTTTTATTCAACTAGCTACTCAATTTATTGTTCTATTGACTTCCATTAGAAAAAAATCTTAATACCTGGTCTCTCCATGGTTATCAGTAGTGTTGATTTTGACCTGGCAACATTTTTACAGTATATCATTAATTGAAAAGAATAGGCATTGAATCGCTCAAATATTTTGAACGTACAAACATTAAAAGAATTACCTTTTGGTTTGGACAAGGTAAAGGCAGAATTTTAATGCTAACTTCCAGGTGGGAAAAATAATCTGTAGCTTGAAATCTAAAAAGAATATATGAGACCGATCGAGGGTGCCGCTGTAGTCGGTAAATCTCTCAACCTTCATTTTGGTGTTCTAAATTTGACTCCGTACTTCTTTATCTAAGTAGCTTCTAATTTCTCCTCACGAGGCTATAAAAGATTTGAGTTTTGAATATTCGACTTATTTCGTAACACGTTTAAAATATATATAGCGGTACCAATTGCGACAGAATAGCCTCTTAACAAGATAAAGCAAAACTTACTAGCCCGCGAAACACTTGTCACCAATGCCATTCAGCCGTAAACTTACCACTTTTCAGTTTACCAGCATTTCCGAACATTAGGTATTTCAAGAACAATTATCACCAAATGTCTGCTAATTGGCAAGCAGGAATTTGTGAGCTTTTCGCTTCTCTTGTGTTGACTAATTTCTGAAAAGGTGGCCGTTCACGTCATTATAGACCTAGCAGTGCAATATCACACTAAGATCCTCTGAATTAGGCAAACTTTTCAAGTGGTTTCTGTGTAGGTACTTTAACTCAGGTAATATAATTTTGTTCTATTTTTAAGGCTTATTTGACAGGTGAGATACCTTATTCATGGCACATAGCAAGTTCCGAAGAATTTCCCTGTATCAGAATATTCATTAGTCAGACGAAAGCGTCGGGTGTGACTGTACACAATTAGTTAGGCTTGTATAGTTTTCTTAGAGTTGGGAACGTTGCAGCTCAATTAGTCAGTGGTTTTCGGTGGGTAATCCCAAACGCGCTAGAAAGCTGATTGGGCCGTTCTGAACAAGGAGAACTGGTTGCTCTGGTCACGACCATCTGCTGATTTTTGGGTAGAACTACTCCCGATGACCAACTATCAAGTTGAAACCCAGCTACAAGAGACGATTTTCAACGGATAACTCATAATGTAAGGCTATAGAGATAACTGCGTGGCCGGCGCCTTGGAATATTTGAAGGCCTTCCTACTCCAGTGGTCACAAATGGAAGAATACCATCGCCATCGAATCGTAAAACTCAGAACTTAATGGAGTGATGCAAGAATAAACAATGTTTAACATCATTGAAACTAAAGTTGAGAAGATACCCTCAAAAGATGAAGAGGTAAAATGTATTTTGCTACAAGGTTGTATCTAAAGTAGCTGAATGCAGTTTTGGACAATGATGTATAGTTTCCGTTGTAATTATATCAATTGCAGATGATGTTTGTATAGAGCAGAATTTCTCACCAGGCCTAAACGGTTGATTCTTAGGATTTACCTGTTGATTCTTTAAGCTGCTGTAGAAAGGTTGTTAAAGTTACAATAGCACAGCTGTCACCACCAGATACAAGGTAAAATTAGGGGTGGCCATTACAAAAACGATTTTGCTACAAGCCGGGCCCTGATTGTTAATTAATATAAACGAATTTGGTCGGTAACGATGGTGATCACGAACTCTAATTACAAGAAAGATGTCAACAAACGATCAGTACTGGCCCGAACGACCGATTTCTGTTGAATCTGCGATATAACATTGGTACAGAATTATAGAGGGTAGCGCAGGTTGTATATTAATATTCAATATGGTCACGATGATCATGTAAACGAAGTCGGCATATCACAACTGATTCGTGAGGACGGTTCGGTGTTATTAGTTAATTCGTGAAGATCGCAGGGAGAAATACCCGCCATTGTGAATCTGATTATTAACTATCTGTACCCCGCTTTATTGAAAATGCTATTAGGATCATGGCTGAATAATAAAAATCTAGCAGATGCTTTCTAGAAACCGTTATTTGCAAATTAGGTAATGGTAGGTAAAAACAAAAAAAGCTTTCTTATATTTTCTTTTTAAGTAGCACCCGCAGCGGGTCCTGTAGTTGGTCGAACACAGTTACTAAATCCACACAGCCTCCACCAGGTTCCAGGTAAGGGATTCCATTATCAACTGTATGCTACTGTTATCGGACCGTTAGCTTTTGTCGTCGCTTTTGGATTGTTGCCTCTCAACGGAGAATGTGGAGACAAAACCACACCTAGAGTCAGCAATGAGTACGTCGTATGTTGAGGGGAGCATTATTTATAAAGTACAATATTTGTTGGAATATCTATTTAGTCCTTATTCCCGTATTCTGAACCACATACTCCTAACGTAAGGGACCCCAGTCAATTCAAATTAAAAATTATCTTTCTATTTGGGACAAGGCTCTTTACACCGTGAAAAATGTTATGGCTAGTAATTTGTATTAAAAAATATAGTAGTATGCGTGTTATTTATTTCGTGGTGAGCTAAGAAGAATGGTGATGGTCTAAGAATGAGAAAGAAGGTGAAGGCAAACCACGTTAATAAGAGGGTCACCTCTAAGGCTTGATACGGCAGGATCTTACAAGCACAGGAAAAATATCTTCAGAAGTACAGTAGTCGTCAAATGTTTCCGGACTGGTCACATCTGTCTTAATACTTAGACATTATCATTACATTTTTTTTTTTTTTGCAAAATTGAATAGGAACATAATTAATTTGAAAAAATAATAGATAAATCAAATTTATTTTTGAATTAAGAAAATTATTTTCAGTATAAGTAATTTTGTTTGTTTTTATAATAAATAAAAATCTGTAAAAAAAAAAAAAAATACTGATAGGTGTGTCCAGGATTGTGACTCTAACCTAGGATTTTTCCAATATCTAGTAGGGATTGTTTACATTGCATTCAAAGGTCGTGTTAACACAGGTTTTGTATATTTATTGTTCCATACTTTCCCCACTTATATTCTCATTCAGTTAGTTAAAATGGATCAACAAGTATAAATATCCGTGAAATAATTATTATTTTTTTACGTGAAGGAAAATTTTGTTGTGGAATCGCTAAAATGTTAAAACTTGATACAAGTACGGTAAGTGATTTATAAGAACAATATAATTGAAAAGGTGGTTTGAGTTGCTGACCAAGGCGTGGAAGGCATAGTAAAACTACTCAAAGGACTGATAGACTGATAAGGCGTAAATCTGTTGCTGGCGTCCGAAAGAGGGCTACTTGTATTGGGAGGAGGGGGGTGCCTTTCTCACGTCATACCACACAGAGAAACACATGGAAACCTCCAGCGTATCTTATTTAAAAAAACACAATCAAATTAGTTTAATTATATATATACATAAAATAAGCTAAAATTTAATTTGCTCCGGCTTGATTTTTAAATTCCACATATGATCGTTTTCTGGATTCAGACAAATTTAATGTAATAATGCTGGAATTTCAAATAGTAATCCAATAAATTCGAGCCGATAGAAATCTAACTAGGCCGATCGTATAGCAGGTAATGTACAATGCCATAGACCACGTCAGTAGATAGCCAGTACTTCAGTCCATTCTTAAGTCGTATAAGAGAGCTATAAAACCGTTCTCATCAGGTATAAATGTCGGGAAACTTCTTCAGTCCGGACGATTTATGATCTATTGTCTCATTTCATTGTCAATCAGCCCGAGGGATAAGCTGATCAATCATCATTTCTTTTTTTTTTTTTATGATGAAAGCTGTTTAACTAACTTTAAATTACAAGATTAAACTAAAACTACAATCCGGGTAATGTGTAATTGTAAATTATGATATCATTCATACCGTACATTCAATATGTCATTCACTCTCTAATTCGTGCAGTATTTACAATAGACAATATAGACAAATATACAAAAGCCCAGGAATACCCCGAATTTACTTGTAGGAATGTCACCACCCAAGCAAACAGGGGTGCCCAACCCAATACTCAATGTGGCAATCGGGGGTTTGGAATTGGCACGCGGCCGACCAGTAGGTTTTTGAAATTTTTATTCTTAATTTTATTATTAAAAAAAAATCAAGTCCTCTTTCTGGAAAAAAAAGTTAATTTAGACTCACCATGTCCCATATAGGTAACAAAACTACTATCCCGATTCCGTGATTTTGAAGGGGAGAGCAAATTTTGTCAATTATATATCAACTCTTTCATCATAAATCCTAAAGAGTTGGATGAATACTCGCCCGGTTAGCAAACTGAAATCATCGATCTCCGAAATATTGTGGTCCAGGGAAATAGTGAAGATATCGCCAAACCCCTGTAGATTACGTTAAAATCTGGAAGTACTTGTCGTCAGGAAATTTTCCTAAACTACTTGTAGGTTTGGTTCCATTATATGGATTGTGCATTAGTGTGTAAAATATTTTCAGCTTCATTTTGTATTTAAGTATTTTTTATTTATTTATTGTCATATTTTTACGCAATATATTTATTAAACATTTTTGGAATATTTTTACTACCAAGATTTCATTTATAGAAAAAAAAAATGTTTTGAAATAATATAAATTTTTTAAAAGGCTGAAATAACTTCGAGTGGAAATTAACGATTAGCAAGTAGGTTCTATATGGTTTCTCCTAACATACATTTTTATTTTATAAATAATATTTATTAACTGTTTTCATTAGGTATTTCTGTCTGTCTGTTTTCATCTAGATATGATATATTCTCAAAATTTATAAAAGGGGAAAATATTTTTAAAAACAAGTACCTATACTAAATACAAATAATTATTATGAAAGTGGCAGGGTATAGGGTATGAGGAAGGGGGTACAGTGTGGTACGCCTCAATATGGGAAATCCTTTGGTTGTCGCACGCGTTATAAAAGGTTGGGCACCCCTGCCAGCAAAAGTGAAGAAAACAGGGTTCCCGTGATTCCCCTACAGCACATTACTGCAAGATAGCAGTACAGACTGAGGGAAAGCACGAGAGCGGCAGAGGCTTAATTGTTATTATAATATTGTTACCAGGTGGGGTTAATTGTACAATATCAAGCTAATTTCAGGACATCTCGAGCCCATTGACGCTTCAACCTCTGAATATGACTGTAGGGATGTTTGGAGCTAGATGGAAATCTTGTGGGATTAGGATCTCGGATTATCTTGCATGGAATCCTAAAAATTTTACTCAAGAATTATCGGTATATTAAGATCTATAAAGAGGGTTTTAGTAGAGAAGTCGCATGGATCATTTGCTACTGTTCTAAGAAATTTGAAGGATTGGATGGATGCGCTTTGCTATCGCCTAGAGTTCAAGTCCGTTCACCATCAATTTCACCTTGGTTTTGTGAATCAGTAATTTCGTTTTCTATTGAGAGGTAAGATTTTCAATTTAGCAGTCGTAAAGTGATTGAAGCACTTACTTTTGAAACTCGTGTGTATTCCAACTTTATATTATAAAGTCATCTAATGGCGTCACCGAGTCTGTCAAGTCTCGAGCCATAAACAGATGACTCACAGTGACAGCTTACAGCTCATTAGAAAATAACTGATTTACAGTTTAAACGGAAATATTTCATCACCGAGATATTTATAATGTTTTTTATAATTATTTGTTTTAAACTAGTAGCGACCACCAAGGGAGTGGGGAGCGGCATGTGAAGAGGGAAAGATGTGTTATTTCGAAGTGGCGTTATTTCCATTGACCAGAATGGTGCACAGATTTATATGGTTTTATTGATACTATAAGTCTAGATAGTATACCGTGTTGAAACTAACAGAAGTAGTTGACTCATGAAATCAGTAGCTTCTCCATTTATGTTTTTTTTTTTTTAACCCAGTAGTATGTTAATATGTTTTACATCGATTAAAAATTATAATGTATTTTTTAATTATTTATGTGATTGAACGTACGGATGTAGGAAGCGCAGGAACAATTTCGAGGTCACGTGAGGAGAGCATTACTTGAAAACTGATGGTCACCGAATATCGCCTTTTCACCAAATAAAAAGGTGAAAATGAAATTTCCCAATCGAGCCCATGTGCGTGCTTAAGGCCCGCTACTGGAAATAATTTGGTTTTCCCATAATTGTGCCATGACTGCAGGAAAATGGCGTTCTAGTCAAAAATAAAGCACATTACCGACCTCTTTTATAACTCAATAGCCAAGGTAATAAAAGGCTTGCTATTGAAAAAAGAAACAAAACAAGAGAACTTCTAGATAATATGGTGAAAAGTACTTAATTTAACTGTTAAATGATTGGATTATACCAGCCTTCTTTAGTAGTAATTCGGTAAAACTTTTTTTGTTCAGATCCTACATTAGAAAAACAAAACATACCAATAATAAAAGTTACTATTGAAGAAAATATATTGAGTTAAGGAATATCATATCCCCGAGGTAAGGAACTGGCAATGAACACATTGTCATTAGCACCATGGACGATTACTGCCATGTAACTGTTCTGTCGATAAACCGTTGGTTGCAACCATGTGTATGTATCCATATATACATATGGACGTATTGTATATGTATCAGGGAGATGGGGTATCAGAAATAACCGGGTCGGGATTCATAATAGAAACACTGTTTGGAATAACTATTTAATGAACTATTAACAGTAGAGTAGGATAGGAAGAAGGCGGGCCCTCGACCACATTCTGTTCAATTCCTGTGCCCACAACAGAATGAATCCAATGTGCCTTTCAACAGACCGACTAGTGCCTGGGGAGCAAGGAGATGAACTGCTTGAGGCGTATTCTTGCATATCCGGATCTGCTGATATTGGTCCAGTTTTAGTTTTATAAAAAAATATTTTATTTATCTATTATTTAATTTATAATGTTATAATTATTTTTTTCCTTCATTTGATGAATTATTTAATTTTTGTCGGCCCGAGCTCTCTTTATTAATATGTGTTATTTCTCATATGGCAGGGAGTAGGAACTGATATTCAATTGACACCAAGGCATTGGAGCATCTCTTTAGAAAATAAAATCATAACCATTAGTGAATTTAAAAAGATTGTGTCAGAGCAATGACTGGCTATAAATAAAGGGTAACGATTTTTATCTGCCGACGGTATATTTCCGTAGGTCTATAAAAATCACGGAATGACGACGCGATCGTCGTCAGATGTCTCCTTGCTAATCTGAGATGGCAAGTCCAGAGCTGCTGAAGATTAGCCACGTTCGAGATTAAAGCTTCATCATCGAAAACGCTGATGCCTTTACAAACAGCCTTATAAATAATTCGATTTATCTCAACTGCTAATGGTAAAAATAGGCTTACGGTTGCATAAAAACGTTAGTTTTTACCTGTTTGTGTTTTATGAAGGTAAAACAGCTCAATGTTAAACCCCTACTTAAAGTGATCAGTTTCGATTAAAGTACAAACACTATCCACTTCATAAACAAAGTCATGACGTGTTGCATTTCTATTCGGAACAGTGTTTGTAGACTTTTTGTTATTCTGCAATTTTAGAATAAAGTTTTTTCAGCCAAGTTTAATGCGAAAGGTTTTTCCGATACAACACAGAAACAAATACATACACAAGATCCCGTGCTAAGCTTTGATGTTACAGTAACTCACTCGTGTCTCATATATTTACAATATAATACAACAGAAATAACATAAACATATATACGTATATTTGATATTAAAAAAAGACATGATATGGCGGGATCGTGTCTTATTAGGATCCCGCCATATGGTGTCTTATTCTATTTCGTGAGTCATGGATACTAGAAAAGAGTCACATCCTGTAGGTAGGCAACCAACCCCTTGGTAATGCAGTTCGCTTATAAGGTGCCAAATCTGAAAACGAACCGCACCTCTCACACCCATCGTGTATTTATCCTACAATTTATTCCACGATAATTGTACATGTTAAGAGATAAATAAATCTGTTTTGTAATATTCTTAGTAAGTATAAGACACATTGAAGGCGCAAAAAGAACGATAACCACTGATGTTTGTAATCTCAGAGCCCGTTTCTCAAAATCCTTATTAAATGATACCTACACAGTTATTATGAGGAAATATATTTCATTTTATTTTTTGAGCCATATAAAATATAAATATTTCACTGACTAAGATGGTTCAAATGTGTCCTCCGACCATTTCTGCTGTAAGGTGCCCAGCTACATACTCACTTGCCTGACAATACAGCTAAAATTCTCCAGCAATTTCAGAATGGGATTATGAGAAGAGTGGTTAGACATACCTCTCGAGAGAGAGGTTAAAGAACGCCGACCCGCACCTAACAAACCCACTACCACTATGACCCCACCACCCTTCCCGCATCGATGGCAACAGACTGTCGGGGAAAATTAGGTTAAGATTTTGTTGTTAGATGTAAGTTAGTTTTATATCTATGACTCATGGGGCACATGTTTAGACACGGTATGTGCATTATACTTTTGTAACAATCACAAATCGCAATGTGAAATTATTAAAAATTGTATAAAATGTAGCCAAGCTACAGGACATAATCACATGACCTACTGTAAATAAATTCATTTATGTAGAATCTATACTGATTTCTGTAATTTATAATAAAAGGGGATATGAAGAAGAAGAAAAAAAGGCAGTGAAAATGGCGTTTTTAACAGACAAAACATTGTAATAACCAGGTGCATTGAAATTAAAACAAAGTTATTAAACTATACTTTGGAATGTAGGAAATTACGATTTGTATCGTTGGCTCTCAAAACTTTATCCATGCAATGAATGCAATGGTATTTATATGTTCTTAAAGCACGACGACAGTATCAAAGCAGTAAATATTTAATAGCTTCTTATCAGTCATCTTAGAAATCTTAATTATTTTTAATATGCTTCCTGTTATCTGTTTACTCTGTTTAATAGTTGAATAATTTTTTATGACCTTAATCGAAGAACACAGCAGACGAACTGACAGGCGATCGATTAAGAGAGATTTGAATCCTTATATCATTGAAGGCTGCCTGTATGTTTGACCGGACCATCTCGCTAGACATTTGGTTGACCCCGTTATTTTATATATAATACATAACGCCTCCGTTTTCTTTGCATGGAACATTGTTCTACTTCTTGTTTGTAGTCTTTAGTAACGTAAACTGTAATTAATAAGCCTATTTCAGGATACAACCAATAATACTATGATGGCAATAAAGGAGATATAATAGCTAAATTATATGCTGTCTGGACCACCAGTCTCACTTCAAAATGGAATAAGTCTAGAGAAAGCATCCTTTCTGACCTGACATCAGGTATTGACTCGAATAAATGATCATGAATCTTTCTCCACAAACGTGAGCATATTTTGTGAAGGAAAAAAGTCGTAGGACCGGTTCTATTTTTTTTTTTTAATGTAGTTCTCTGTTTCGCTAGTTAAAAGGAAATTAGCTGGCTGTTAGATGGCACTTTCACATGTGAGAACAGAGCAGCGGCCCACTCTCCCGTAGGACCGGTTTGCTAACATTAGCTTTAGAGGTGTGCTTCAATGGGTCAGGGGGCCTGCCTACTTACTTGTTAGAGTAATCTGTAGTAATCTATCACTATATTTCACACTTTGCAGGACATCTAATACAACCCATCCTGCTTATTTCCCCCCATACTTATCGTTACTAACAATTCGCCTGAATTATTGTGACTTTAAATATCAGATCGAACAGATCATGTTTATGACTACTCTTCCTGGTCTGTAAGTACTGACTGAATAAAGTCAGTCACTTCTTACTTGATTCAAAGTAAATCTCGTCTCTTAGGACTCGGGAATTCTATAAGGTATCCAAGAGACTAAACGTTACAAAAAATTTAACTTTTTTTGGAGGGGGCATTGGAAATTGTATAGATACTTGTGGGAAATATTTATAAAAACTGAAGTTCACTAATACCGTTGACATTGATGATACATTTATCTTTATAGTGGCAGGCTTAACGCTTCAAGTAAACTCAAAATGTCCACCCAACAGCATAGACTGAAAGATTTTCATACGTTTTTGGAGGAATGATCCGCTAAATGATTCACCAATACCAGGAAGGAGTAGAGAGAATAAATTTATATATATATATACATATAAATATATATTCTAAAAAATCTACGAACCGGGCTTCACAGTCAAACCTAGAACATCCAATTACCTAAGAAATCAAAGATAGTTTTGATAAAGAACAAAACGCAGCGGCCACATTTGTAGTCCTTTAGTAGTTGCGTCTTTGCCATCATTAATGGGATGATTAATTAGGTACGTGTTACTTACTGCCGAATAGCCATAACCATGCTACAATATGAACTAAGGAACAAGAATGCATTGTTTGGACGCAGATATGCAAGAATGTCTTAATATGATGAGTCACAAATATTACCGACTGAAATAATGGGACAAATTATTTACACCATATCCAAAAGTTGGACAAAACAAAATAAAATCTTTCTCAGCTGGCTGGCAAAAAGGCAAATAACAAAAAAATAAAATAGGAAGACCCTGGATTGTGACGTAATCTTGAGTATGATTTTACTCAGCTGACGAACTCATGGAGGAAGGTCAAAGAAGATTATGGAGTTACAACTACTAGTTACAAGTCATTAATCATTTAATTTCTATGATATGAAATAGGGTATCAAATTCTCAACGACTTGATCAACTGTATGTAATTTGTGTTTTGTTTTTTTAACTATAATTACAATAGTCATAAAAGTTGTATTCGCAACTGTGACTCAAGCTTTCAAGTTTCTTTTAAGATAATTGGTATTATTATAGCAGTACCATCAGGGTTCATAGGGGTTACTATTTTTTGAAATCGTCTAATATTCAAAACTAATTAGCTAATTATTATAATATAATATTAATATTATTACTGTTAATAAGATATCTAAAACAGTCAGGCTGTGTTAATAGATGTTGAGGGGATGATTGATGGAACTACCTACCGTTATTTGTGGATCTTGATACGAATATTATTTCAGTCCAAAAGTTTACCAGGATCACGTGCCGACAGCAACCACCTACGAAGCACGTAGTATTTTCACTTTCACAAAGTGCAGCCATATGTGGGCTAGTTAAACGTAACCGTCCAGTTAGTGCTATTTTAAGACTCAGTAAGTACGCAACAGGTACTAAACTACTAAAATTAGTGTCGTTGGTGCGGCGCTTATATAAGAAGCATAATTAAATTAATCATTAAACTTCGAATAGAAATGTAGATTTATGGAATGTGCACTTCTAATGGTTACCTAATTGGACTTAAGTGTTCGTCAGAATATAAACTTTCACTCGTTGAAACTTTGACAATAAAATCGTCCATTAGGTAAGAAGTTGATAATACGCATTATGGCACAACTTAACTTGGTTCGTGAGTATACATAACACTCTTGGCCAAACATGTTGCCTTAGACTATCTACCTAGAGAGGTATATTCCGAAGTCCTTATTTCACGAGTAACAATTCTTCAAAATTCTTCGGTGTACTTCGGAGTTTTGCTTATCTTAGAGTCTTAGAGAGAGTTATCATTAAAAAAAATATAATGTGTCAATTAAATTTTGAAATAATATATTTAAAATCAACAATGTGTTGACTTATCGTAATTTCTTTAATAGCTCAACGGTGAACTGTTATACCCCGGAAATCCCAGTTTATCTAGTTATGAATGTAATTTATTGAAGTCTTTAAACTAAAAATTATATTTAAAAAACAAAATATGCACAAACAAAGGAATGGACCGTACTTGAATATGCTGTAGGGACTTGACACCCTTTTCTCAAAAATTAATTTAATGATTGAAAAAACACGTCTCCATAATTCTAATAAAAAATAATTCACTTGTTAATTCACATCGGTCAGTATGAATTACTTAGTCACAAAATAAAAAACGACCTAAAGGATTAATACAAAAACAAAACAATTTTAATCGGCTGCAGCAACGTTTCCAATTTTCATTGTCGATGCAACGATTCAAAATTTTATTTTTTGAACAATCTTTGAAATTATTTTTGCGTTTTTAATGTGTCCTTTGTAAATGAGGTTCGCCTTTTTTCACTGTAATTTTTTTTTTCATACTCCCCGTCATTGTCATTTAACTGAAAACTTATCCAGCATAATTCTATGTATTTCGGAATGCACCTTTAAAATTTCAGATTGAAAGACATTTTTCAACCACTAATTTCGAACATGTATACAGACGGCCGAAAGAAAGATGGCCTTCCTTTAGGCTCAGCAATTAATAAGCCCCGAATAAAGAAACGCGTTAATCGCAGTACAAAAAATAATGAACGATTCAAGAAAACTCTGATAAATGTTACAAGCTTGAGTAGGCTTATTATTATTGCGTATGGATATATGTTTACATCATATACAACCTTCAGTGTTTTTTTTAAAGGTATTGTTGGTAACCAGCAATAATTCACAAGCTTACCAACAAAGACAGCTTAGGTTGGATTTTATTAATCCCTGGAGATTATGTAACATATTTATCCATCTCGCGCGGGAATCCCTCGATGCTCTTATCAAAATCTAAAGTACTGGGAATTGGCAATCCCTACCTTGATCCAAGTCATGTCAAAACCTCATCCATCGATATTCTTAGATTTGTTTTTAACGGAAAAAAAAATAATTGGTAGGAGCTATTGTATAAGAATTAATTTCAGTTCAATGATAAAATCTACGAAAACCACAGTTCATTTTACTTTTTTATAATAAGCACAATTAAACTGAATACATCTGGGAAGAGGAAAGTTGTCTCATTTGGTTAGTGGAAAACCTGGAGGTTACATCATGAAACTGGTCTTTACAACTGTGATATTTATCATAAAATGTTAATCTAGTAATGAAACTGTTTACATAAATAAGAAGTAATTTACTCTTACATTACATCACTGTAATGTACTAGTAAGTATCAGTGGTCCTACCATTTTTACCCAAAATATTTAAGTTCGTTTTTACTCATACATATTTGTTTATATCAATTATAACATGAATTGTATATAAATGAAACTAAAAGAGATGCTCAAGTTCACCCCGAGTCTCTTAGTCAGTTTCCCGAAAAATTATTAATGATTTTGAAAAAATTATTCAGTATTATTTTTCAAAATTATTACAGTTGCTAAACCGTCCCAGTTATTAGAAATCGACATTTTGACTAATACAAAAACTTTGTAAATAACTGAAATATTTAAAAAAATAAATTATATTTAAACTGACTAAAACGATATTAAATACGTGATTTATACTGTTGACTCCTAATACTTTTTTTGCGTTAAAATTACAATATGCCTTATTGGGAAATAAGTAATTGAGATAAATGTTCTCATTCATACCATACCACTCGCTCATCATATGTTATTTACAAACAGCCCAGAGACCTCCCGAATCCACATGGTTAATACCTCCCTCGCATGCGAAAAAGGAAGTCCCCCACGCATTCCGTCAGCTTCTTCACCGGATACGAGCCAGTGGAGGCTGACCATGAGCGCGAGACCCACAGACGCTCAGGAGATGATTGGAGAAACTGGCCATTGCCAGGATTCCTGTATACTTTTTAAAAAAAATATCTTTGAAATTATTTTTGCATTATTTTTTCCCCACCTTCTATTGGCTGAATAGCCTATGTATTATAGTGTTTTAATAGTTTTTAATTATTAGATTATTTATTATCGATTTTTAAAAATTTTTAATTTTAGTAAAATGGATGGACCATTGCGACGCGGTACTGTCTATTCTATATTTTCCCGTCATCCTGAATTTCTAACTAAAGAGCTTAGAAAAAAAATAAAGAAAAAAAAAATGCAGTACTGTTTTGTTTATTGATTGTCGTCATTGTTACTTATAATGATAGATTTTGTTTCTCTCCATATGGACGAGGTCGAGTCGAGGTTTTTATCATGTGACTTTACATTTTAGCAACTGACGATGACAGCTTCAATCTGTCGAAAACGATATTGGCGAATAAATACCATATTGTGAATAGTCAGAAGATTTATTCTTAGTACCCGGCTCTAATCATTTACCAAAACATAAGTTCATTTTTTACCAGCGATAATTATCGTGGGAGATTAATCTCTTTCATATTACTATCTTTCGTGGAGCAATCTAATTCTCAAATTGCTAAGGTCAAACGGATCATTAATGATAGAAAAACAAGTCAATACTCTTACCTTACTTTTGAATATCTTCCTGTATAAAAACGGTATAATTGAAGACATTAATTTCACTGAGCACATTGATTCATTTATCTGTATATTTTGCATTCCGTAAAAAGTATACAATTTATCTAGGAATAACACTGGTCACTTGTTGTCTATGGTACACGGACTAAAGACGTTATCGTTGGTTATCTAGTTCACTGGGTCATTTGTTCTGTGATTTTAAAATAGGGTTTTTTCAAAGTTCGGCTGTGAAACACAGCGTAGAAAAACTATTTACGCAACTTGGCTGTTCTTAGAACCGAGAGATCCCTCAAAAATGCATTGAATAATTCTTAATTAACATAAACATTAGAAAATTAAAAAAAATTATTCAGCTAGTAATCAGTTGAACTCGGGTTCAATCACCGGATCAACATTGTGCGGTTTATGGGTCTGATCGTGAGCTAAATGAGTCCAGTAAAGGAGTAAACCTGCTGTCTAGCACAGTGATACAGGTTAGCTCCTCAAGCCATCAACTCGTGGTGACAACCTCGGTGGTATCTCTTCCTATGGTACTGCCTCATTTATTTTATTTTAATAAAGTATTTTTGAACGAAAATACTTAGTGGCTGTTCCACTATATAACTAATTAGATAAGTGTGACTTAATGACGATGACCACAAAATACATCATTATCAAAATACATAAGAATGATAAAATTTCTCACGTTTGCATAGCCGCAGCCTAGTAAATTATAAGTTAAATATTATTAAGTGAGTTAAAACTAATATGCATTTATGCTGTACTATAGATCAAGGTTACTTCACTGAAGAAAGGAACTGTAAAATATTTTACACGAATAAAATAAAAAAGGAATACGTGTACAGAAGATTTTCTGTAAATATTGTTAAACATAATTAATGAAAAAATTCCTACGCGCTAAAAAAACAAGTATGTTTAGGATGGGAAGCGGTAGTAAAGGCTAAATCGGTATAATGTTCCATCCATTGATGATTAAACAGTTGGATTCAGAAGCTGAGATGAAAACAATGTTTGGACAGCAATGTTTTTGGCTTCAAGCCTCTTCTGTTTTGTATCCACGTATTTATAGGCGGCAGTACTTTTGAAATGAGTATTGAAATTTTTAACTGAACTCACGTTGAGTCAAACACGAGTTTCCTACATTGTTACACTGTTTCACCTACCTATACTGAGTCTACTTCCAGTAGATCAATGAACGACATGTAGTAAGGAATATGCCCATACATTTATTATCTCACAAAACCAGCAGCAGAAATAAAATAAATCATAATTTAAAAAATACATTTCATGTTACAGGTTTCACTGCCAACTGCCAACCACATAAAAATAAAGAAAACAACCAACAAAATAAAGTAGGCTACAAAGTCTTCAGAGGACAAATCGAGTAAATCCGGTATTCAAATTTTATGGATGTTTCTTTTTCAAATTTCATAAAACAGGTAAATTTGTTTCTTTGGTAAAAGTTCAGCGTTCAGAGTCATTTCTACCAGAGCAAACCATTGATTTCAACTATATACTTAATGTTTCACTTAAATTTTTTTTTGTTTATCAATTAATACAGTTTGGAGGAATTCCCTTCTCTTCAAATCTCTAAAAATAAATTTATTACGATCATTAATTCTTAACCATATCTATTTTAATTATGGGATAAAGGTTAAAGGATTAAATTATAAGGATTTTTATATCTCTTACACATAAGGAGAACTAGTTTGGTAGTTCAGTAGATCGGAGGGTAGAGCAATTATATGTGTTTAACGAGATTGTGTCAAAATTTTCTGAAATTGAATCTTTGTGTTCAAATATTGATAGCAAAACATACCTCATCAAAAGATTCTCCGATCCCTTGTATACGAGTCACCCACTCGGTTTGATGTGACGAATTCACTATAGCCTTCATTAGGTAATCGACAGAAGACAAATAAATAACCACTAAACTGTACAAAATAACAGATATTTATTGCGTAGAGCTTATGAACTACACAACTCCGTGAGATCTATTTCAAGCCTGTAATGGCGATCCACCGCTACCGAGCCGGTCAAATACTGGCACTAGCACTGTTTCAACAACAGGCGAATATGGACATCGCAGTTCCAGGAAGGCACTATTGTGCTGAGGATCAGCAAAACTGAAAACTACAACTAATATTTAAATTAAACTGTTACATGAGCTCCAGTTTGAGTGGAAGGCATCCTATTGGTTCATCCATTAGTATTGACTACATAAGACTCACACGTGGGGTAATCTAAGATGTATTAATGTACACTAAAGCGAAACTATTGTATGTATTATTTTATTAAAATTTATTTTATCAATTAATAATTATTTCCACTAAATATTGATGTATGGTTTAGTGCACATTATTTAAGCAGGCAGCCTTCTAGGTATATAATAAATTATAATTTAAAATTGGAATTGATGTTCTCACCCAACTTCAAAAAGAATTTTAGATAAGAGACAATCTTTTTTTAAAAGCATTTTGATGAGTGAATTTAACAATATTTTCTCCGTATCGGATTTATGTATGGTTGCTCACTTCCAAGATAGCACAAAAGTTGGTTGCTAGGGCACCACGGGATCCATTATCTCGAAGGGCACTTATACCTCAGATACAATTTGAAACTTCATATCTACACCAAACTTCAGCAAGGCACAATCAACCATACCCAATTATGGACGGCGAACAGACTTCTTGAAGACAGATGTGTACATCGATAAGCAATAGCTTACGAATTTCATATATGAATTGGTTGGCGAGAATGAATGACAAATAAAACAAAGATTTGTCTTGAGGTTTAAACAAAAGATAATTTTGTATCAAATTAAGCTTAAGCTAAATAAATACTCAATAGTTTTGTGTCCCTATTCAGCCAGGTATGAATTGATCAGTTTTTTAGTCCATCATTGCTTGGGTTTTGTGCATTTGTGATAATTTAAATTAAATACTGATGCGTTATATTTTATGAATTTAGCTTATACAATGAACACATGAAATTCACAAAACACAAAACGAAAGAACGAGATCTTTCTCTGCACTCTACCGAAGTGGTAGTATTCCCATACACATAACGAGCTATTAAATGAAAAAAAAAATTAATCAGGACTACCCTTTTGGCCTATAGTTGGGCTGGCTTTTAAAGTTGGGTGGAGGTGTCAAAGTTTCATGTTGACACCAAAATAAATATAATTTTAATTTCCTGAGAGTTTTCATTAACAGTCTAACATTACGAGATTGTGGTAAGAATAGGATCCTCTGTCACTCAAGACTCCTGGGGTTTTATTAGGAAATATCATCATTTATTCAAAGTACGTGAAGGAAGGTATTTCCGTAGAGGAAGGAAATACATAAACGAATTTCAGGATAGAGACGAAATGATGAAACTCATAGATAGGGAAGGAAACTCATCGGGACTAACGACATACACGGATTCTCGGTTTCTCATCTTCTTGCGGGATTCGTCACAGCATAATGACGCCTGAAGAGAGGAAGAAGGGCTTATATCAAAATATTAGTAAAAAAACATACAGTTTTTTTTGCCTAGGCTATTTTTTTACGAGGATGGTTTATTACGACCGTTTCATGAAAATTTTGTTGGTAATTGTGATGTAACATGATAAGGATTACATTGTGAAATTAAGATATGCACATGTTTATGTGTCCTATGGTGTTGAAATTTCTAAGTAATTAATTAATTAATGACGCTTAATGCTTTATGGTATTTTCATTATTTCTAGCATGATCGGTCATCAAGTTGTTAGCTTAAGAAGGCGGCAATTTTATTCTAAAAGCGCAAAAGATGAAATTAAAGCGTTCTTCTGTTATTATCTGTTACAGAGATAAATTTTGAAATATTTTATTTGAAATCAAGCCACAGTCGGTAGAAAATGAAAAAAACAAACTTTAAATCATTTCAAAACAACGTCATATGAAGCCATAACATTAAACTCTAAACGGAGGAGAATGAGAAGGGTGTGTTAAAATTAGTGTCTTGGTCGGTTCCGTTGAATAACAATTAAAAGTTTGATCAGCTTTACGAAAATACATCAAGGTATAATGGGATGTTAAAATGGATCCAAGACAACAGTTCCACACTTTATATATATATATATATATATATATATATATATATATATATATATATATATATATATATATATATATAATTATATATACATATAAATATAAGTTAATGATCGTCAACGAAAAACTTGAAGAAAAAGAAAAAGGGTTGAATAAAAGCACAGATCGAAAGTTGTCTCAAGACTGTTTGTTGAGCGTTCTTAATCCTCTCTATATACATTCGAGATGTTTACATCCCGATGACTTGGGGATTAGGTGGGATACCTACGATGTCCGAACCTTAACTCCTCCCTGCCAGTTTACGCATATCTGTTCGTAAACTCCAAGGTCCGGCGCACGCAGCACACAGCTTGTAATTCTTTACATCACGCTTACGGTCTAATATATTCATAGTACACAGAGCTCTCTGGCTCCGCCAATTCTCCCTTCAATCGTGTACTGTCTTAACCACTCCTATTTGCCCCCCCCCCTCCGGCTTCGATAGGTTCGGTTCCCTAGCTTGATCCGTCAGTCCTCACCCTCGTTTTGTATGCACGCGCCTACTTTTCCCAGTAAATCACACCCCACTATTATCTGGTATTCCCGCGGCAAGTCTTCCACGACGTGTACCTATACGTCACCCATTACCTCCTTTACGTCACCTCCTCCACTCTTGCGCTAGCATCAATCATCGCCTGTGCGCATTCGAGGAACAACAGCTCATAAGAGAACCCTTCCTTCCTTCCTGTCTCCTTCGCCTTTAAGATCGTAGACAGGAGCCTCATCCTGCCCACCACTTCCTCGGTGCTAGTAGTCTCTCTCATTTTCTTATTTATTTTATTGTAGTGGACTACCAGGACTGTAGCATACTGTCCACTATTCTGTTTCGGAGATTTAATTTCTCGTAGGGCTTCGTCCATCTTCGCTTTTATCCTCTCCATAATTCTATCACCACCTCCTTTGAGAAAATGATTCAACTCACCCAGTTCCCCAGACAATTTTTCGAGGTCTGAGATCATTTCTCTCATGTCCTGCGACGTCACAGCCCGCACCTTCATCCATGCCAGCGAGTTCGTATGGGCTTCAGCCATTGTTTCTTTAGTTAACTGTGGAACTTCAAATGCTGCCGGCCGCAACTCCACCATTTTGCTTACCTACTTTAAACAACACGTCAACGACTCAAGCCCATTCCGTTCCCGGGTTTTGCCACCAGTTAATGATCGTCAACGAAAAACTTGAAGAAAAAGAAATAGGGTTAATGAAAGCACAGATCGAAAGTTGTCACAAGACTTTTTATTGAGCGTTCTTAACCCTCTATATATACATTCGGGATGTTTACAACCCGATGACTTAGGGATTAGGCTGGCTACCTACGATGCCCGAACCTTAACTTATATTTATTTATATATATTGGCCAAGATTTCAGTGAGTTTCAAAACATATGCTAAATGAAGACAGTGCAAAATGTAAATAATCTGTCTTATTAATAAACAAAAAAAAACTGGACCTTTTTCCCAAAATGTCAGGTAACGTCCCTGAGTAACCGAAAGGCTAATGTTGAACAGAAGAACCAACGATGGTAATCGAAGGAAGAACCTTCAACTTCAATAGAACGATCTCAGAATAGCATCTCGAAGTTGTCTTCTCTTATATACGAAGCAAAGTTTTCAAATGATCTATCATATAGAAAATTTTCGAATTAAATTTAAATTTGAAACTAAGAGGCAAGCTATAAATTGGTCTCCTCGCGGTATTTTATTAAAATCACATGCGCTTTCAACAAACTGGTACTGCTCAGAGACGGAATGTCAATCTATTGTTCAAAGTAGGATGAAAAGGTACAAACAACTATTTATAAATAATGTTTGCTAAAGCCTTATTTATATGTTTCAATACTATGTTTCAACTAGCTTTTTTAGAGATACCTCAATTTATCAATAAATTATACTTCAAATTGCTAATTTCTGAAAAAAGTAGTTAAGCTACAGGATGAACTATCATTCATTTGTTAAATAGTAATACTGTTGTTGAATCACTATAATGAGAGATAGGCCTGGTTGAAGATCGGCTTAAGAGTTGAACAACCCGAAGCTGTGAAATTGTATGCAGTGCTAATGACAGAGATAAGGTGTTTGTGTTCTCCCCTTTATTTGAAGGCATTGCTAACCAACTCACGCCCACAACTGAACAATTTAAACAAAGTGGAACAAAAGCAAAACCGCTAATGCAAGTTCAACCTGAAGAAATAGCAACTCATTCAAATTAAAAGTTGGGGTAGGGGTTCACTGGACTCGGGGAGCAGCAGCGAATATTTTGTTAGATATGTTTACCTCTATATTAGTGTGCTGTCTTGTTTATTGGGTTTATAGCCCGAATGTACTCCAACGGTGTACGGTAAGTTGTAGCATTCCACGGAGTGGTAAGGTAAGTTTCCTACAGGTTCCTATCCTTCCTAATGTGTGACTGCTAAAACATAGTCTTCCGCAGGAGGACTCACGATTATCTTTCTTCTCTTGACTTTTCAAAAGGACTTTCATCGTGTCTTCCGATCTCTTCTACCTTTCGAATGAAATTGGAAATATCTATTTTTACCCTTCTCAAGAGACACCATTGTATGGAAAGGGGTGAAAATGTTACCGATCTAGATAAAATATTACGATAATAGTTTATTTGGTATTCTCTTATAACTTATAAAATACACATTAGTAAGCTGTGAAGTTCGATTAGGTTGTGTCGATCTAGTTGGTTGATTAGGTGGAAATGCCTTGTGTTTAACACATCTTTCCATCGACCTTAGTCGATTCCCAGCCAATCCATTCCCTAGTATATAAATCAAAGATGCTTCTTCAAGGCTAAAATATAAAAAGGGCAAGTTCTCTCAAGACAGCCGTACGGGATGTTTTGCTATTAAAAATAACCTTTAACTGTATCCCAAGGTTTTCAGCGTGAATATTGTTTTTGTTTGTGTTGTGGGTTGAAGGTGATTTAACTTGAAGCATCGTTTAATTATAAGCTCCTTCTCAACAGTTAGGCATCGCATTTGAATGCCGTTCTCAAACATTTAGCTATTTGAAAATTGTATGTTATTTGTATAGCGCAACTGCATTTCAGTAGCCCCTCGGGATATGGTAGATGTATACCTTTCTTAAACATAAAAGTTCAATTACGAGGTCTAACTTCACTTGAACGCTAAGGTGTTTTTTGGCAGTTTGGGGCTCTCCAATGAAAAATGTATAAAACTAGAAGACATTTATTTACAATATAAAAATAAAATGTTTAGTAACAGCAGATGTTTCTGCGAAGAGCAGCTGTATTTGCAGGGGTCGATAGTAGGTACTGTTCAGTATTCATAGATAAATCTAGTAGCCCCCAAGTCCGGATAGTAGATACGCCTTCGAGGCATCGATTTATGTGTATGTAAATAGACAGTTGATGTTTATACAACTACTTTCAAATATACAGACCGTACTATCCACCTCGTGTACAGACCGCTCACAATGGGAAGGCGTATTTTATTTATTTTTTATATTCTACGTGTGAATATAACCCATTTATTTGTTTTCGTAAACTAGAGATTTTACTATTCCTTATCATCGTCAGAATTGCGCTATATACGAACTTTAACTGTGAACATTTACATGTCAAGAACTTTAAGGTCCATAAATGTAATATTATTTGTTATTTTGTAATATTGTTTACTTTAACGAAGTGATTAATCTACCTATGTAAAAATAGATATGAGGTCATATACGATCCTTTTATTGTGTATTTTTATTTTTGAATTTGGATACCTTCTTTAATTAAAATATTGCCTTGCAATAATCTTTATCAAGTCCTTGCGAACTATATCCTACAATGGTGTCTTAACATAAGTGTTCCTTCCTTTCTTCTAACTTCTTCCTCCCACAGTACCACTGTTTGAGGATGACTGATTACTTTCAATCAGTCTTTTACACATGATAGTTCCTTTCTAGCCTTATTTGTTCTTTTTTTTTCGAAAACATGTTACTTTTGAACTTGAATTTTTTATTTAAACCACATTTGTATTATTTTGGAATTATAATAATTAGTAAATAAGTTTCCTTTTACTATAAACCTTACTATAATAATAATAACGATAATTGAGAAAAATAAATCTGAGGTGGAATAACCGAAATAACATGCTGATGAACATACCTGTGGGTTGATATTTGGGGAAAACTAACTCAATTTGACCTAAGATTCCTTTACTCCTGCTGGCATGGTTAAGGAATGCTGGAAGATTTGTTGTGTTGAGTCCCCTGTTTGGTGTGTGAGCTGGAGCAACTGAGCTCGAGTACCTGGAGTTTTTGGTGGTGGTATCTTAGATTTTACAGATTTGTTTAACTCCACTTTTTACAGTTTCGCATTGTTGTTGAAGTTATTATGGCTGTTTGACGTGATTTAGCTCTTGGGCAATACTCATATAAATAATGAAGCAAGTTATTGCAATTTGAATCTAATGAGTAGACGAGAAAGAAATATTTATATTCGTAGATTTCTTCAATTGAAGTATTTCAACGTGGTCTTATTCCTTCAAATATCCTACACGATGACGACAACTTTAACATACTTCTCACCATTAGATATTCATCTCGTGAAATCTGAAATGAATTGCGCTGTGTTGAAACCTTTTTCAGTGGATTTTCCCAGGGTCGAAGAGTGGAGATGTATTTTCCAAGTGTAGAAGCAGTATAGAAGACGCAGCTGGCTATAAGCATCGCGAATAGAGAACTAAACAAATATGAAAGGAAATAGAAATTTCTACCCTGTTTGAGAAGGATTTGGTTGACTCTCCGAAAAATACAATGGTGACCAGCTTTCACTCGGAAGAGGAAAGATTCGTTGCACTTGAGGTATTTGCGAAACAACCAGTCCCCCCGTCTCGCGTGAAATTCACAATTCGCTTTCCCACTCGAAAGGCTCTCTATTCATTAAAGCACTTTTTACAGGGCCGTTTATATTAATGTCGAAGGACGAAATCGTCAAGATACTTTGAAACTTACTTCATACTGATTTTTCTCCCTTATGACAGCACCATTTGTTATCATCTAATGCTTATATTTCATATTAGTTACATGAACTATGTTAATTTTTTATTTTCTCATGTATCAATTTAGTGAATTTTATTCCATATACTGCAGATATTAGAACACCAATTGAAATTTAAACGAGATTTAATTTCTATTAGACATATATATTCATACTTCTGGATGGATATAAATGGATTTCAACCATCCAAAAAAAGTATATATATAAATATATAACAAAAGCAACTTCTCTTTCCCCACTTAAAGAGCCGACTTACACATTTCAGTAGCATCCTCAAAATCCTATAGCACTGAATATACATAGTGCATTAGAACTTTCAGTTTGTTTGTTTTCGCTTGGCCACGCACTGCAAGAACCTTAAGTTATGCGCAGAGTTTGACCTTGGTTTTGTGTTTATATCCTTCAGAAATGATTATATGATTATTATAGTTCTATAAAATTGTATGATTCGCACAAATGTCATCTTCCCTTTTTCGGGATCGGAGTTATCTTTGACGGATTTAACTAAGAATACAGAATGCCAATTACTCTACATATACTTTATAGATTCAGCTGTAGTCGTAAAATACAGTGTATTAAAATAATTATAACAAACAGCTTGTTACTACGAACTAGAAAAGTGTGGTGAAATTTGATAAAATCCAAATATCTCTAGAGCACGGTTGTTTCAAAGCTAAGATTCTCGTTTAGAGGCAGTACGATTGATGACCTACTTTCTTACTTACTCAGTGCAGAACAACCCACTGAACATTGTGGAGCGCCATTACTAACCTCCTCCAGTAATTCCGGTCCTGTGCTGTCACTCCTGTTCGGGCACAAGACTAGTTCTCGTTAGCAGCTCCATCTTCCCTTTGCAGCGTCATTATCCCAAGTTTCCCTTCAAGGAACATATTATTTGGGAAGAATTACTTTGTCACACAATCTAAACTCATGTAATAAACACCAAAGACGCCCAAGCCTTACCGTATGCATTATACCCAACGCCTTCGTACATGCTGTAAAGTTCCTGGGTTCTTCTTACACATTTTCTTCCAACTCGAATACTTCAAAAGATGGGAAAAAAAAACATACTACTTACAAAACCCACCAATGCGCTCACCTCCTACCTACTTACGATTTAGGTGTACATGAAAATCTAACTGAATGTTGTAAAGAACAGATTCAACCTTTCTCTTGAGAACAGGTTACTTCGGAGCTGAAGTAACAATGGTACGACCATTGTAGCATCTGTTGGCCACCAATATCCTAGTTCTTATTTTAGCTGAAATTCAGCATATACCTTAAAAACAGGTACGGTTTACATTGCCGGAATTCATGAAATTGTACCAGGGCAATGTTTCATGATCTGAGATATTCTGGTCTCATTGACAGGACTCGGCCTCTTTCATTCTACCCGCCTTCGAGTGCCATACAGGAAGTTTACATGGACGGAGCCTCTATTGTATGAATGAGCGAGTGAATGATGAACTGTAAATATGGTATGAATGAGAGCATTTATCTTAATTACTTATTGCCTTATAAAAGGCAGATTGTAATTTTAGCACAATAAAGGACGGAGCCTCTCTGATCTCATTCAAAAAATTCAAATTTGGTTTTAATTTTTGTTCCTTTTAATAATCTCTAGACTGTTGGTATTATTGCTATTGGACTTGTAGCAGCACTTCATCAGGGAACACCATCATCATCACACTTGCAGTTAGTATGTTTAGAATGGTAAAATAAAATGCTAAACTTTTACTATTTTAACTTTATTTTCGTATACCCCAACTAAGCATACGTTAGCTTATACAATTAAGAATTAAATTCATGAACTTATTCTTTACGTATTTTATGACATACTAAAATAATGGTTTTGCACATCACGAAAAATCGTTTACGCTGATTAGTACTTTGAAAAAAGCCACCTCTAAATGGCATATCATTGCCGTCCGGCATGCAACAATTGCGAAATGAAGTCGTATACCAAGGATATGAATTTATTCTTCCATTAATAATGGCCGCTCACTAAAACTTCCAATATAAGATGACCTTAAAGGTGGTGATTACTTTTGTTTCTATGTGGCGCCGATTACCTGCTTGGTGAGTCACTGCCTTTGCACCATCTCCATGCCTGCATTACATAACCTTCAAGAAGACGAAGAGTGCCCCAGAAATAGAAGAGCAAGGCAATTAACTATCCTCCTTTATGTTCTCTCAGGAGAGAGAGAGAAACAGAGTGAAGAAGAAGAAGGGTCCATCTACGTGTTGGTGATAATTGTCTCATCGGCCTCAGGCAGCGTTCAACGGCCTATTGTCTCATCTCTGCATATCTTAACTTGCTATTATGGTGTACTGGTTGAGGTAACTTTTCAATCATATATTTGTAACTACACTAGTTTTAATCGATTTGAATTTTTTTTTTACTGATACCAACTACTTTAACTATAACTCTTTTGATCATGCGAATAAATTTTATGACCACTATTTTGGAGCATTCATGCAGATAGGCAGATGAAAGGTGATTACGCCATATCTGAATCCATAGAACCTCTCATTGAAGGTTCGAAGAATCCTGGACTGAACCGGCACTTTATTTTCCTTATGATAATAACGCCTTAAGTTTATCGTGTAGTAAAACCCTATATGTAAAAGAAAATCAATACTATTTAAATCGGTTATATACAAAAATTAACTAAATTAGTTTTATGTTATGTATTATAAAGTAAACCATGAACAAAAATGCTTAGTACTTATTTGAAAGGAATGTAACCCTCGTTATGGGCTAGGCAAAACAACACAAACAAAAAACCTTGCACAAAATATTCTAGCTATTTATTCTTTGTGTAACTTCAGCTAGCCAGAAGAGACCTTACAGCCTATGGCAGAATGTTGGATTCCCAATGAGATAAAGATAATGTGCCAAGAAACATAGCATTCAAAATTCAAAACACTATTCATTTACTGAATGGAATAAACTTCTCAATCTTTTTTTAGAGTTTAAGTTGTCTGATGGGATTCAGTGGGTAATAATAATCAATAAATATTACAACATGCCTTTGAATTTACAATGTAAATAATTTAATAATATAATATAAAATTTAAAATGAAAACCGTATTCTTCGTTCTGAACGACGTAAAAAGTACTCACGGAACTTTATAATAACTTAAATTGATGGGTACAAAATTAAATAGTTGTGAAAAAATAGTAAATATTAATTATCAAAATGAACTCCTTCACTTTATTTTTAAGCATCTCAGTCGATAAAATTTTTCATTAAAACATATATATTGTAAATAACTACAACCTAAATATAAGGAACCTATTAAAAAAAGCTGGAAAATAAGGACCCGATTTCTAGTTTTGGCACTCAATTCTTTATTAAATCTATTTAAAAACTCATTGAGCTACAATATTCAACGTGTCCTTAACCATGGGGAACATCAAAGTGGTAAATCATAAAGAGTTTCTGAAGATTGATTGAATAATTTTTAACACTAGAATTATATAGAGTATCAGTATCAGTGGATATATAGTTTATATATGTATATATATTTCTTAGTATGTTATGAAGTTACTTTATATAAACGTTCAAAAAACTGATGGATATTCCAGGCTTGTTTAAGTCGTGTCATTATGTGATACTCCTTATAAAGCATTTATACCTTTAAAATTTTATCTATCGACTAACTACCAACTTAATCTGGTGTTATAAATGTAAAATTACCTTTATGGCATATTATGCTTGAGGAATAAAACAGAATTGCGTCGCTAACAGGGCAGACGCAATTGATAGGTATCTCTTATTATTGATATATATATATATTTTTTTTTTAAAATCCTTTATTGTGCTAAAATTACAATCTGCCTTATTATTATTATTGATATCTCTTATCAAGAGGGCAGGGAGTTTGGGTAAAACGTAATAACCATTGAGTAAAAAAAAAATCATGACTGACAGTCAAGCTAATTTATGCAGAATACTACGAGCTATGCGAAACTACAAGTTTAGTTCCATAGCAAAATAAACTGTAAAGGGTTGGCTCAACGTATGAGTACGTTTCTCAAATGCTTATTAAATGATTGTGACAAAATATTCGGTATCCCCTTTAAAAAAACAAAAATATTGCAAATGATTAAAGTATTAACCGTATCTGTGCTAAATTATTAACACAATTTACAAAACCACAGAGGCAGCTATGATTCCATGGGACTTTCGACTCTCGAGACTGACAATGAACGTCAAGAGCAGATAAATAGCACGTTAATTTGCTTCGTAAGGACAGAACGGAGTTTGCCTCTCTAATGCTTCAGTTCTAACCTGTGGAAGACCTCAAGAAGCCGTTTTCTCTTCGGTACCGTTCAACGTATACACGAATATACCCCTACAGTAATAGATTGTTTACTTAAAACCTGCAATATCCTTGTTAAATTATCTTAGTAATAGTAATAGTTTATATACCTTTTTATTACCGCATCTGATTCATAAAATAGTTTTTGTTTTAATATAGTTCCTATTTCTTGGATGATATCACTTTTAAACATACAATTCTTATATTGATATATATATCTTGTTCTAGATTGTAGTCCTGAAAATGCCTGAATAGGCGAAAGGTGAATTATAGAAGACGTTTTGTCAATAAAAACATTATTTGGAGAGGCTGAAGCTTAAACTGCTAAAAATAATTATAAATATAAACATCATGATCGCGGTGATTGACAGACGTGACAGATCATGGGCAGGCGAAATATAATGGTTGCGTTGTACCTGTTTCTCTCTAGTGCCTTAAGCAAAAGCTCAAGTATAGCTTAATTGATTTAATAAGTGTAGTGAATTAATTTATTCACCTATGAAAATGAAACCGTGAAATTATTTTATATTAATCAAACATTTAATAGCAATCAAATTCATTATTATTGTTATGATTTAATAACCTAGTGAGTGACACTAGTGAACAACAATTTTTCCTTTTAGCTTGATTTTGCTATCAACAGCTCGTTGGACAGCATCGTTTTACGTTTTACGTACTATTTAAGGCCATCCAATTTGTTACGACCAATCAGTTTAGAAAACGGATAATAAGCACCCATTAAATAACAAAAAAAGGCTTTTGTTAAATTTTGTAATAAATTCAACCATATTACCTAAATCAATCTAACGGCCGTTGTACGACATAGCACTGAAGCAGCTCTTATCAAGGACATGGGTTCGAACTCGAACCAGGGTTTACCTATTTTATTTTTGCTTACTAAAATATAATATCTAAAATTTTTTGACCATTGGTTATGAGTTAAATTGTATCTACAATGAGTGAGATCGCCTCTGCTCTGTTTTCAGACTTCGATAAGTAGCCTTCAAACTCAACAGGAATTCGTCAAATTTTGTTGAGCAAACCCGTAAAGACAAATACAGGTCAAGTTTCAAATACACGTCATTATAGCTACATCAGGTCACGTAGTCATGACCTGTGAACTCAAAAACTCGTTTTTTACACCTTTTAGAGTATGTGTAATGCATTTTATTTTATCGAACTTAAATGATTCAAATGACGGGCTCGACTTTTTTCATGATATTTTTTATTCCATGCCTGTTATTTTATTTTACCTAAAAACAAATCAACTTATTTGGAGATGTTGCGCTATATGCCTTTAAATTTGCAAATTGATAAAATAATTTTTTGGTCAGTCGCGGAAAATACATACGGACGAAAGGCAATTGCCTATTCCTGAATGGAAATTGATCCTCCCCCTTCAAGGCAAGAAATACATTGCTTTCGCGTGTCCTTTAATGAATTCAATCTTTGCCATCCAATCTATGGAACAACATTATTTGTGACAGATCAGAATGCCGTATCAATTGACCATGTGCACACTATGTTGTATATGATACCGACTGATTCTCGACTATGGATAAATAAATTAGATGATACTTGTTGAATCATGGTGATTCAATGAGCGATCAATGGTTTTTTCTTCTTATGATATTGCCTAAGATTCTGTCTTAAAAAGCTTTTGTTGATCTAAATGACTATTAGTAAGAATGTTATAATTAAAAGAATGGTCTCTTCAAGCCTATGAAGACTGTGGACAATTGACAATCAAGATCAACTCTTAGTGAAAATGTATTCATTCTCTTGGGATTTAGATGTAGTATAAATTACGTTAACACCTTTCTCAACACTGCTTTAATAAGGTAATTATTGATAGCTTTAAAAACCTAAACGGATTTTATTATATTCGTTTTAGACGAAGGACATTCGTGCAATGGTTTATTCTTTATAATTGTAAGGAAATATATTTTGGAATATATTTTCTCTTGAAACTCTTTAGTTAGGCTAAACCACTATAATAAAAATAACTACACGAACTTTTGGATATAATGTGTTTGGTGCTCTTTAATGTCTTAATGTTTAATTTTGATTCCTACATCTTAAGATTTAAAAACCCAGCAAATATTTATTGAGAAATTTTTAATGCAGGTGAACAAATGTTATTAAGGGTAGGGAAAGATTGAATTGTTTTAAGAGAATCAGCCCAATTTCCAAAGAATATATCTGTAAATTACTTTCTTAAGCTCAGTTTTCCATGTAGGATTTATACTTCTAGATGCACATAACGTGTTGGATGTTATAAGCAAGGATGTATATACGTGTGGCTAACTGAATGAAGGTAGGACTCACCTCTCTGACTGTACAGTCCGGGACCCCTGGCTGGACTGATAGCAGGACGGTGGAAGCGGCTGCTCCAAGTGGTGGGGGCAGGGTCCCTACTCCTTAAGTCGGGGGTGGCTTACCGGCTGGCTCAACTCGCGGGAGGAAGGACAGTCCGTGCAGTTGCCAATACCTTGGCAAGAATAATCGTCATTTGCTGTAAATTATTCAATAGTGGGGGACTGTTGATAGGTTAAATTAACCATTTTCGAGATGAGTGTTCTAGCAAGGAAATAAGTTGTTACCACACTTCTGTATTCACACTGAATCATTTGAACCTTCTTTCTTCCAGATCGCACTCCTCTAGACAAAGAAATGATGTTCCTTCTCTCTTTACACAAAGAGGATGCATTGCGGATCTGCCCAACCTCTACCAGCGTTGGTAAGTCACTATACCGCATGGTGTACACCCAGTACACGTCAGTGCACATAAGTAGGGTCCATGGGAAAGTGCTGTTAATCCAGGTGTTTATGCATTTAAAGAAACTAGAAGATTCGATAATTGAGTCTATTTTTAAAGAGGACAAAGGCTCTGAGAATTCCTCTTAGGGTTAATCTGGTTCATTTGGCAATGTATGCTTCCAGATTCTTGCAAATCCTTCCAGGGCACAGGAAGTGGAAGGTATTCCATCAGACCTGTTATTACCTTGCCTTAGAAACAATGTAACCCCTTTATAGAGGATGAAGAGCCTCACATGAGTTTTTCGACGTCGTGGCTGTTAAAGATTAACCAAACTGGCATAAGGGCTTTGTTTACTTCATCTAGAGGAAAAGGGGTTCATTAAGGACCTAAAATTATGATAAGTACTATCGTGATAATGGCGACGCAATTGTGCGGTGGTTACTTAATAGTTAATTTTAGAAACAACACTAAATTTTAATATTGGAAAAAAACAAAAAAAACTGTCCTGAAAATGAAGAGACCTCAAATAGAAATAAAGTAAACAAAACGTATTATATTTCAGCTCTCACTTGGAGGTAGCTTTATTTTTTTGGTGCTGTTCCGAACTTGAAACTGAAAAAAAATATTAGTTCAAACCAAACAGGCTAATTTACTAAGATTCATAAAGACAATCATTGCGGTGGGTTCGAGTTCCATTGTGGGGGTGATTTTATGGCAAACTAAATTACTTCGCAGTGTCAGGTGGTCTAGAAACGGATGGTGGCTGAAAGAAAACCCGCTCTGGTAGGTCCCTTGTTGAGGGCGAATGGTTACAGTCAACTAAGGGAGGCCCAAGAAAAATATATACATTACTAATTCTGTGTCCATTTCCAACAATCATTTTTTTCAAAATTCTTTAAGACATTTAACTATTATAATATTCAATTGAGTTTTGCTTAGATTATTTTTAGATAAAGAAATATTTTGTTTAATATCACACAAAATAACAATATCTTTTTTTATTGGTGGTCACTACTTGTTGTTTTGTGGTCATGAAATTTCATTACCCTAAATACAATATTCAATGGCTTCTCCTTAGGAGCACTTGGCCAGAAGGTTAAAAAGAAAAAAAATATAATGAGAGCATAATTTAAAAAATATATAATATTACTCAACTATTTCTATGAGTTTTAATAGGTTATATTTTGTTTATTTCTATACAGCTGTCCATCGTTGCAGAGGTCATCGTCAAGTTGGAGAACGCTTCTACATCACCAACGATATACCTCTATCCCCACAAACGCTTACCGCAGACGACACAGCTGTTCTCTACACAGGTGGTCTGAAAAGTTTCCGACCTCAACATGAAGATGATAATTTATTTTTTTTAACAACAATTTTTATTAAGATAAAATTGCAATCTGCCTTATTAGGCAATAAGTAATTCAGATAAATGTTATCATGCATACCATATTTACAATCCATCATTTACTCACTCATTCATACAATATTTAAAAAAATACTCCTCGCATGCGAAGGAGGGTGTGGAGTCTTGGGAAGTCCCCCACGCTCCTACGTTAGTCGCGTCACTGGATAAGAACCAGCGGAGGCTGACCAAGAGCGCGAGAGCCACATACGCTCAGGACATGATTAGAGAAACTGGCCATTGCCAGGACTCCCACTATCACTTTATTATAGCAGGTCACGAAGCCATTAACGTTTTAATCTCCGAGGAGGATTATAGGGGTGAGTGGTGCAGTGCAATGACTGTGCTAGGGAATTAGGGTGGTTGGATAGGTTACTATGGAATTTTATGAACTTGGAAGGGATGAGTTCAAGAATATAGGGTATATTCAGATCACTGTGAAGGGTTTTGTTGCTGACGTAATAAGGGGCATTTACTATTGTTCTCAGGACTTTTGATTAAAAGGATTGGATGCGCTAATTGTTCGACTTGTTTGCTGTCCCCCATAGCTCTATTCCGTATGTCCAGATTGGCTTAAGTATAACTTTGTAAATAAGTAGTTTATTTTCTACTGAGAGATGGGATGTCCTTCGAAGTAGTCTGTACAGTTGTCCAAAGTGTCTGTTTAGTTCTTGTATTTTTAGCCTCGTGTGTGGGTTCCATGTCAGTCTTTTGTCGAGATGGAAACCTAAATACCGTACTGTCTCAGACACAGGGAGAGAAATGGAATTTAAAAGACTGGCGGACAGGATTTGTGGCAGAGGGTAAAGGTTATGTGGGAAGATTTTCCTTCATTGACTTTGATTCGCCATTGGTTGCACCAATACTCGATCTCGTCAAGGTGTTTCTGAAGGTTTTGGGATGTTATATCGGGGTCTGGGTGGGATGCAGTGTCATTCTGCGAATGTTGCCAAGAAGGTATTGGTGGTAGAGGGGACATCAGCGGTGTATAGATTATAGAGGATGGGACCCAGGACGCTGCCCTGTGGAACTCCTGCTTTTATGGGATAGTAGTTAGAATATTCTAAACCACAGCGGACTTGGAAGAAACGGTTTGAAAGGTAGGATTGTAGGATTAGGAATAGGGTCTGCGGTAAATATCCTTTGAGCTTGTAAAGCAAACCTGCGTGCCAGACCCTGTCAAAATCTGCTATGTCCATAAATGGAGCAGTGCAGTACTGTTTGGATTCAAGGGCTGCGGAAATGTGATAAACAACGCGGAGGCCTTGTTCAGTAGTGGAATGTTGTTGAGGGAAGCCAAACTGGTGTATAGAAAAATTTTTGGATTCGACAATTGGAAGTAGACGTTTTAAGGGGAGTTTCTCAAATATTTTTGAGAGTATAGGGAGTAGGCTAATTGGACGGTAAGATGAGGCGTCATTGGGTGGTTTACCGGATTTGGCGAATAGGACAATAATGGAATGTTTCCAGAGGAGAGGAAAGTGCGTCGTTCGGATAATGCAATTATAGATGTAGGTTAGGAAGATTATGGCTTTAGGAGGAAGTTGTTTGAGAATTTGAGGAGTAAGAAGATCATATCCAGGGGATTTTCGGTAGGGTAATTTTTTTAGAATATATTTGACCTCAGAGGGGTTAACGGCTTTTGGTGGCAGTGAGAGAGAGATAGGTGAAGTGAGGAAATCATCAACAGTTGTGCGATGATTATTGTTTTGAGGAGTAAGATGAGGAGTGAAAGTACGGGAAGTTGGTGCATCACAAGATGCAGTGCGAATTCCTCCGCCCTCTCGCCATCCAAAGCCGCCCAGGACCCGTCATCACGACGGAGTGGGTGTGAAACAGGATGATATTTTAGGATTATCTTAGTTACATTCCACAAGGAGTTATCCCTGGTAGACAGAGAGGAGAGATAGGAATTGAAAGAATCGGAACGGAGGGATGCCAATTGCCGCTTTACCAGCCTGCAGTACTGATTGTATGAGCGACGATCAGCAGGATGTCGGGATCTTTGCCACACTGTTCTCTAGTTTGGATTGGATTAGGTCTTTGAGATACTGAGGTAAAGGGTTTTGATTGTGGATTTTTAGGTGACGGTGGGGTGACGATGCCTCCCAGGCCGACCTTTGGATCAGAGTAGTGAAGGAACGCACTGCATCATCTAGGTCTTGGGATGTTTTCAGAGGTACTTTGAGGTCTAGAGAGTCTGTAAGAATCTGGTGGAAGTGGTCCCAGTCAACTGATAAATGAAGGAGGAGGCAGTTTGTGAATTGGGTTTAGGGAAATGGTTAATAATAAAGGACTATGATCGGAGGAGAGGTCAAAGTACCTTGAGTGAATAGTGTTCCTAAACTATTGTAGAAGAAAAAGTCAAGGAGATCTGGATTTCGGTTGGGATCTGATGGCCAATAGGTGGCTGTGTCAGGAGAGATAGTGTAGCAATGTTTCCGTGTGAGTGCAGACAGCAAAGCACGTCCTCGTGTATTTGTGGATCTTGAGCCCCAACGTTGGTCCCCACTCACAAGGAAACGATGCCCGATGGAGTCTAGAAAGGAGCTGAATTGGGAATTGGAAATGGATTTATTGGGAGGGCAGTACACTGATGCTAGAGTAAGGGGAAAATTAAGGGTGGTGATTGACACTGCAATGGATTGAAGGAAATCATGTGCTACCAAAGGAACTATGTGATGAGAAATGGAATTATGAACAATGACAGCGGTACCTGCATGAGCTCCTCCATCTGGGTGATCAGTTCGGTAAGTATGGTACTGTCGAACCGTAAATGGCCATTTACTAGTAATTCTTATTTCAGTAATGAGAGCTACGTCGATGTTCTTGTCGTGGAGTAGTGCTGTCAGTTCGTTAGTGTGGGTGCGAACACCATTCGCATTCCAAAGGAGAATGGATAAGGAGTCGGAAGGATCCACTTATGGGTTTTGTTTAACAGGGATAAGGTAGGAGACAAGATTTGTAAGAAGGGAAATGAGAGGGGTAATTAGGGTTCTGAACTCAGTAAGGAATGAGGTTAAAAGGCTGGTGAGATCTGAAGAGCTTGAAGGTGGCGGGATATGCGAGATGTGTGGTTGAGGATGGGATTGAGTTTGCTGGTTAATAACTGCAACACTGGAATGCATAACCATCATACTGACATATATAGATTAGAGGCTAGGGTCATCTTCATACAAACCTGTTTGGTTGCACGCCCATTTCGTGATATGCATTAATTGATTAACCTGTAATTTCCCTCCGTCATCACTGAGGTGTGAAACATGTTATTACAAGGACCACATCCTGCGCATTTTTGAACTGGTTAAATGGGTTGCTGGTGACTTTGCCGGTGATGGACTTGCCCGTCCTTGGGCTGTCACAACTACCGTTTTATTATGGACATCTGTTTGATTAGTCCTTTGAGAACGTAATAATTCCGTCCACCAGCTATTACGTAAAGGCTTCCTTTGCCTTTAATGTAGGTAGCATCGGCCGCGGCTCATCATATTGCCTTTGCTCTCTCATTGCGCTCCAATATCTTTATATTGGCAGGGTAGGTTATCAAAAC
Organism: Acanthosoma haemorrhoidale; assembly: GCA_930367205.1. NCBI lineage: Eukaryota > Metazoa > Arthropoda > Insecta > Hemiptera > Acanthosomatidae > Acanthosoma > Acanthosoma haemorrhoidale. The sequence continues at coordinate 103,515,891 of OV884011.1, forward strand.
TGCATCACGGCATGCCTTAAAAGTTCGATTACCGATAAAGGTACTCAGATTATTTTCAACTTCTTCAATCGAAAGACCCATATGGGATAAATCTCATTCTGTTCTGCTCCAGTTTAAATGCGATACTGTGAGACAATTTTCCCTCATGAAATAATTTAGTTACCTAGCCCAAAACGCGAAGCTATACTTTCGAACTGGACGATCGTCTATACCTGCCATTCAAACTATAACAGTGACAGATAAAATGAGCCAATCGATCATAAAATTGAAAGGTTTATTCACCAATACCGGCACGCTATTATTAGCTTTTGTTTTGGTTAACAAATACTAACTGGGAGTGAAAACAAATTAAAACTAAACAAAGCCTACTCTTTGTTCCGTGGATTAGTTTATTTCTATAACAATCACTTTTTCTTTATTTTATTCGATACACGTAACTGGGTTAATAATCAAACTGGATTCAGTGATTTATTTTTCGAAGTTATTTGCTGTTACTTTTTAAATTGAACAAAAAAATATGGTAATATATTTAAAGAGATATCTCAAAGCTGTGGATAGCCTAAGTGTTCCGAGATTGAAATCTCCTGATCTGCTGATTGGGAACATTAGTATACCCCACGGACGGCAGGTGAGAGCAAACAAGGATGGTACATAATTTGGTGCAAGCCCCGTTAGTCCCAAGTACCCCAATGATCTACCTTCTACTTGGGCTTATTGAGAGCACACAGACACTTAGGTGACAAGAGAAAGCCAATCTCAGCAACCTACTTACCTGTCTGGCCCGCCTAGCTAATTCTCCACCTCGTATCATATTTGGCAATGACACTCACTCATCTCAATCTCGTACCTCATGTTTCCTATTGAATAATTTCTTACTTTTATTTACATGATTTTTTTTTCTCTTTAGCCCCTGGACCTACAATGCATTTATTATTATTCAGTATTACTTATTGCCTTAAAAAAGATTGGCTTTATTATACTTATTGCCAGATTGTAATTATAGCACAATAAAGGAATTTAACTAAAAAAAAAAAAAAAAAAAATATTCAGTCGAAAGACTATTCTTACATAAACCTTTCTTCCATACTTTCTTGCACGCATCTTTCCATATTGTTCTTGGTCTTATTTTAATTATCCTTCCTTCTAATTCTCAAACCATAATTTTTTTTTATGAATTTTATCGTTTCAAGTATGTAAACGATTAGCTCCCTGATGAATACATATCTCATTCATACCATAGAGACATATACAACGCTCACAGTTCACCTCCCGTGCCGCTTCTCCAGCAAAGGAGAAAGAAGCATTCGCCTGCGCTTCTTCAACATCGGTTCAAATGAGCGACAGTGGACACTGAGAGATAAGGTGAAAGGAGCAGGGGCTCAAGACATGAAGGGAGAAACCTGACGAATGCCAGAACTTTGAGCGAGTCACTGATTAAAAAATATCTCGGGCCACTTCCGTTTAAATCTCTGAGGATAGTTGTAGGGATGAGTGATGCGCCAAGTTGTGTTTAGTGCTACGAAAATTTAGGACAGAATATTATATGTAATAATAACAACAAAATCTGATTGAATTTGAAGGTCATTGTCATTTGAAGGGTTCTATTGAAGACATTAAAAGGAACTTTTACAAATGTTCTCAGAACTTTGGATTAAAAGTATTAGATAGACCTGATGTTATAAGCTGTTACCAAATATTAACGAAAGAAAAAATGTTAATTCTAGGATTCGAACCCTAGACATCCTGAACTCTGGTCAGGATATATCTCTACGTTAACAACGGTTAGCGTAATGATCACGATTAGGCTTAGTAATAGATTAATAAATAATAGATTCGTTGAGTCTATATTTAAATATTTTAATTAATTTTGTGACAAGGGGATATAGAAAAAAAAAAAAGTTAGCCTAAACAATTTCTTTAGCTGCTCTCTTAAAACTTCTGAAAAATCTTATGAGTGGCAAGCTTTCCAGGTATGAATCCCAGCACTGTCAGTAACTTTCTTCATCGACTTATAATGGAATTCATTAGGTCTGTTTGTAAACTATCATTTCTAACAAACGAAATGTCTATTAAATAATGAGAATGATTAAAGAACTCCCCTTTATTTGTTGGTTTTACAGATTTGATGTTTCTCCCCTTCAATAGACTCCTAATTATTTCTAATACATATTGTTTTCCACTGGTTAAGGGCAAAGAGAAATTAATTGAATGGTTTGCCGCAAGGAGGCAGCTCCATTTTCCAACTCAAAAAACAGTTTGAAAATCAAATTTTTAAGGTTTACTTTAAAAAAATGTTTACAGATACATTATGTAGTAGGAAAGTTTAACCAGTTTCAACATGCACTGATTTAATTTTTGTGAAAAGTCGGTGATTATATTATATTATTAAGATGATATTCAGGTGTAGGTCAAAAACTGTTCACAAGAAGTACAGTGTGGGCAGGCACATTGGCCTGGTGAAGAATGAACGGTTGCCGTCGTTTCTTTCTGACTCTTTCTCTCAGTTTTGTTTTCAAAATCATAATAGCCATAGTCCGCTTTAAGCATTTAAAAAAATCCTATTGGTGTTTTTTAGGCAATTTTCCTATAAAAGTCATAAATAGACACATTATTTAACTTTTACACTTCAACTTTTTCTCGGCTCTCAGTAGAAACCACAAACAAACTAAATAGCGATTCACAATCACCTGCACGTATGGTGTTGCTGCTTGCCATGCAGGTTCAGGCTGTTCCAAGGTTGCTAAGTACAAATTCATACCGGTTTTTACTGTTGTTTACTATATTTTCCGTCACGAGATTAGAAGCTTGAGACCCGCAGTACATGTCAAGCCCTGTTGCCGCTTTGTGGACTACTTCTCTTTTAATCACGTACTTCGATAATGTCAGTCATCAAGCAATAAGAAAATTAGTGATTAGCCTCCCTTATGTGGCAACAACATGCCAAGTAGCCTCTTCATTCCTAGCGTCTAATTTCATGTCGGGCACTATAAATGGAAACACCTCCTCGTTATTGTATAGAGATACCACATAAACACGGCAGATATTGATCGTGATCATTCTACTATTATAAATTTTGAACCCTTGTGATTTTAAACTAAGGAATCATTCATATTAATGGTTGTGTATTGGTCTTGCAAATGTGTATTTCAAAAAAGCTATTGAGATTTTTGAGAAAGGGAACATCGTACTTCTTGCCCTCGATTTGCATAAGGGGCTAAAATCGCAAACAAATATGTAAATATATAGAAAAGGTAATTAGTACTCAGCTAGCCTACAGTAAGATAGTGATTACCAGCCGCAGCCGAAAAGTGTAGTTGGGTAATTTCTGTTATTACGCGGGGTGCTTCTTCAAATTATTTCTCATGTCAGCTAAAACACAGACATTTAGAACGTTTTGCACGAGATGGTACCCATTGGCTTGAGAACTCTCCGCACGCTAAGTGGAGTACACAATAAAAACACTAGTTTAGTTGTTAAGGCAGCCACATTATGATACGCAGGCCCCGACTTCAAATCTCCAGATGGGAATTGAACCTTCGTAATTAACCATCAGATTGGGTAACACAACCCACTTGTTTTACAACAATTACGTATAGGTACAATATATATATATGTATCTATAAAGAATCTTCATTTAGTAGACAAGAGCACTGTTCACAATTTGTAAAATATATATCATTATTTCTTAGAGAAAGAGAAAAATAGCCATTAATCGAGTTCAGAACCTGTTCAGACCTAAATTACTAAATACTCTATCCTCTTGTCAATATTCAATTTCGCAGTTTTTTTCTCTTTGTTGCTTTCTTTAGTTTCCACAGCTGATCGCTGGGTAGTCATTTTATATACTTTTCTTTCCCCAATGCTTTTTAATACTGGTTCCAGTCCTTGCCATGTCGCTATCTTTTCACCAATAATTATTATAATTTACAGTGGGACTATACTCAATAACTAATAATTATCAACTACTATGTACGTAGGTAGTCATTATCTATCACAATTTTATTATTGCCATCCTCTAGCTTAGTGATGTGGACATCACCATTCCCAACTCTCCCAGCAAGATTCAGGTATTATATTTTTCCTCATATCTGACCTCTTTCACTTCGCACCTGTTAAGAGATCAACATAGACATTCCGAAGAAAAACTACATTTTTAAATCTTCTATAAAATGTCTATCTGAAGCTCTCCCAAGGATAGTTTATTATTTCGAGGTTAAGCAACAAAACGTCGGGCAATGCAGCAGAGTTCGAATAAATGAACTATTCAAAGAACAATTATCTCAGATTCAAAGAAATGGGTGGTGGTTTAAGTTACAAACCCGTTTAAGTTTCTACTGTAGAAAAGATCGAATTTATAATTGTTTACCACGTGCTGATGTATGTATATGTATGTATACATATATATATGTATATGTACACATGTACATAATAACTTGGTCACGTAATATTCTGGTGAAACATGTATTTTACATTTGAAAATAATCTGATTTGAATTCAAACTATGGGTATCAAATTGCAAATGGAGTGTCAATAAATAAACAAAGAAATGAAAAACTTCGTTGGTTGTCGATTATTTTATTAAATAGCGCTTAGATGTCTTATATAATATAGTTCAGGTTAGGTCAATTAAAACCTCCTTGAACGAACGTACAATACGAGTGCATTGTCACAAAAGTAGTCATTAATGAAAAAATGCTTGACTTTAGAATGACATATTAATTCTTTAATTGGCTTGTGTCTATATAATTTATGTCATTGCTTTGTCCTCGCTACGATGACTAGCTTGTCCAAAAGGGGCCATGGTAAGTATATTAATTTTATAGTAAATTAGTTTTATACCCAAGAACTTTTTTTAAACTAATTTAACTAGTTTATAATAGAGAGAAAAATTTTATTTAGGAAATCATATTAAACTGCCCAATTTTAATTGGGTTGGGGGTGGGGTGTAGCGACAACCTACAACACACACGTAGGAGCAATTGATGTCAAGAAACATTAAACGTGGTCTCACTTTGTCGCTTGTTTGGAGTCATTCGTTTTGAATCTGGCTGATGGGAGCAGTATCGGAGTGGTTTAAGAATGACTGCGTAATTACTCAGCCGGTGGAGAAAAGATTCACAGCTTGCCAAAAACAAAGTCTGTGCTAGTAAAACTGACTTCTAGACTGCATGCCACCTCCCCTGCCAGGGCAGTGAAGACCAAACCTCGAAGAGCCGATGACAGCGTACGCCTCGATGACCCAGTGCCTCCAGGTCCCCGTTACCCGGTTGTACCGTTAGCTGCTGTGCGGGCTGGGTCTCCACTCCTCGTTCAAGGCGTCTAACTCTCCGCTATTTACTGCTGTTATATTTAAGTACATGTTTTCATTAAGTACTTTAAAGTTTTATTAATAGATATTTTAAAAGAAATTATTTTAAAAGAAAAATAAAGGAAGGTATGTGGGTCAATTCAAAACCTTTTGTGGTCGAAATAATCGTTGTAAAATAAATAATCAGTCGATCCCAGGTGACAGGATCCCTATCAGCTCAAATATTTGTTTTAGTGACCAAAATTTCTTTGTTTGTAAATAAGTATAAACGAAATTAAAATAAGGACCTCAAAACTTGGACACCCAGTAAAAGAAGTAATGCCAAACGATAGTCAGCTGAAATATATCGAGAGAGAAGGGAAAATGGAGAATGGAGCATATCTAACTATCGAGAAGAAGTAGCATTTCCTTGAAGGAGGATAGGGCATAGTTGACCCATGGTTACCTTATCAACCGAGAAGCATCTCCAAACTGTCAAAAATGTAATTGACATTAAACCACCGCTCATTTATTAATTTTTATATTATCCGTTATTAATTTGAGTGCCACTATTGTAGATCTATATTAAAGTGCTAAGATATGGTATGAATACCATCATCAATGTTCTCTTCTAAACTAATATTTTAGGATGGTTTAACGTGTAATAACGTGTTAAGGCTTTAATGGAATATAGTTAACTAAAATTAAATTTGTCTTAATTTGTTCAAAAGAACAAAACAAACCAAAATACATATAGTTTTGAACTTACATATAAAATTAAGAAATAATTTTTATCCATAGTGGCATCAGTAGGATACTAGCTTAGTTGGGCGACATGTATTAAAATAATTGAATACTAGCAAGTATTAAATTCTAGGATCATAGGGTTCTACTTGGGGATTAATTTATTTTTTTAATATATATAAACAAATTAAAGGAGTAAAAAAGTGAATGAACAATATGAAAAGATAGTCCAAGGACTTGCAAATATTACAGTATTTTTTACCAAAAATTATTACTTCATTATTGTTAAGCTGGGCCATTCACGGAGAGGTGCCATTAAAACAAGTAACCCTTTAACGTTGGATTTGGATAACATTTAGATGAATTATTGACGTTTGTATGAAATAAAGGCCATTTCACCACATTTTGAATCTCGGCAATAATTTTTTGATTGCCACGAAAATTCGTCTTAATAGCTTTGTCCTCCCCCTTGAAAAGAAGAAAGATATGCTCGTTTATTATAATCCAGATTTTACGAACGATTATATTAAATATTTGGAGTTTTTAAGCTTAAAATATTCTTTTCATCGTTCCTAGGGCAAGGACGCTTGGACAACTTTTTTATGTGAAATCAATTTTTAATTAACAATGAACATGTTCGAGGTGAAATGTTACTTGAAAATTTGTGATCAATGGGATTTTTTTTTACGATCACTCCTGCCCAAGTACATGCATAGATGCACATGCATGGAAACATACGGAATATAAATGTCACGTCCCGCTCTGCACAGTCCTTGATAATTTTTACAATGAGATTGTACATTCAAACCGTTTACTTACCCTCAGAATAAAAATTTCTTAAAGGCTTCGCTACACTTATAGTCATCTGAAACATGAAAATAAACCGTTGTAAGCTACTAGTACATAATATTTACTAGTTAAAATCTTTTGCAATGATTGACGTTACACAATGCAAGTAATGTCACGGTGGCTAAATGTGGAAATCTTGACGGAAGCAGCCTTCAAATAGCTGTTTGCTAACATAGCTGTGTTCCTGAAGACTCAATAGTTATGATGAAGTATAATTTCGTAATTACTGTTTTTTTATTTGTAATTTTTCCTGAATCAAAATTTACATGTACTACAATAAAGACTTTTTTAATAAACAAGAACGATGTGTAAGGCTATTATTTTTAGCTTACATGATTTGCTTATTAGAAGATTATTTTATTATGAAAATATCGGAATTTTCGTAAATGATTTTTTTAACTTTATTTGCTGAATCGCAAATAAAATTAGCGTCACAACCAGCAAAAGTGATGTAAAAATGACTAAATGGCAGAGGACATCCTCCCCGATATTGTCGGAGCTAAGTTGGAAGATATCTGATAGTTAGTTGTATTTACTAACTACCAAGAATTTTATTGAATGATAGCGCTTTATTACTTTTCATGGGGTTGCTTTTATCTCTAGTATAACAACCATACAAAATATCACTTCAAGTAATTATTTACACTTGAATCACATGTTAAGTATATTTCCTGCCGCTGAACATCAAATGGGACTCCCATGTAAAATGTCATGTCTCTAGGTGGAAAACCGGAACAGAACGAGAGGCATTGTTATATCATAAGTGTTTCCGGTTTGGAAAAAAACAACGAAACCCTACAAACGTGCGAATAGACTTTGTCGGGAAAGCTTCTTGTGCACGTCGAGGGGCACCAGATGTCGGGAAAGGTTGAACAATTGTCGGAGGTCAACAATTGTCGGAAAAGGTGGATTGTTGTAGTTAATAACATGGACCATGTTCCATGTAGGCGTTAATATCTGACTCCATTTATTGATAGGAATGTGTCCTGACAAGACACTGTGTTCAGGATGAGGTTCAGAGGTTCATAAAGAATAAGAACAGTTTTCAGAGTTCGGGCGAGAGATCGGCAGCGTAATAAGTACAAGTCGTCAGAGGTCTGCTAGAGGCTGTGAGGCAAAGTGCCGTCGTAGAGGTGTGGCATAGCGAGAGTAGATTAGCGGAAGGCTGAGTGGGCTTACTCCCAGGGGCCCGGGACCCCTGGTGTAAGTGACAAGTCGTGTGGCTATGGAGACTAAGAGACAGAGTGTCGAGTGAGCCTACCAGGGCCATGGTGGCCCTGGTGTAAAGTGACAAGAAGTGCAGCTCAGGAGACTAGGAAACAGAGTGTGTTTTCAGGGCGAAATTTACTGATATAAATATGATAACCCCCTCCCTCGTGGAAGGCGGAGTCTGTCTGCAGGTGGTCTGTTTTAATATGTCCCGCCTCCCGAGTTACGTGATGTAAACTGTTTCTGGCATGATTTTATGACCGCTGGAACGTGACTGCCGGCCTATGTTATTAGGGGCAGGTGTGCTTTATGATGTCACACCTCCTGAGCTACGTGATTTAAACTGTTTCTGGCATGATTTTATGACTGCCGGAAGTGACTGAAGGTCTATTCTTAGGGGCAGATGTGCTTGCCCTAGGTTTTATGGCAGGGCCCTCTGAGTTACTTGTTTACGACTTCCGACCTCTCTATGATTTATTACGAGAAGTTTACACAGATTTGCATTTCTATTATAATACATTATGAACCAGAGTGTAGGGTAATTTACATATTTACATATTCGCTATATATCGCTACAACTTAATATAGTGAATAAAAGATATCTAAAGGATTAGCTTACATATTTAAAAACCTCGGGTCAATTCCTCTCCCTCTCTCGTTCTGCAATAGATTTACTAATGTTTAGTTTATCTATTGTCCTTATTCATCTCCACTCATTACTCACTGCAACAGATCAACGACATTAATAGGTCTAATGAGCAGTGTGCTGTTCTAGAGATGATAATCGGGTTTTTAATACGGAAATGCCGGCAAGATTTGAACTGAACAATGACCCATTAGCTGAGGGGGATCTCTAAGGCGATAGGCATTAACTGTCTCTCACCCGGTGCCATACATAGGCATCATATTTTCATTAGTACTATTCATTTTATTTCTTTAGTTACAATGATATTGCTTCGTTAGATTGGCTCCCCATGTCTTTCACCTCTTCGCTGAGTAAGGGTGGCTCTTCTCCTTCCGTGCTCATTCCTTTTCCAAACCATCAATTCTCATCAAACCCCTTACGGTTCGTATTCTCTCTCTAATCCACAAGATGCTGTCATCCTGACTATAAAAGTGCAGACTCCTGCCCACAAAACACCTTACGATCGTTCCTTTCTTTCTCGCTCTACTACCTTCTGCAATTCTTTCTTTTCTTCCTAATATCCGCCATGGTTCATCTTTACGAACCTTAAAAACCCTCCTACTTCTACACCTCCTCCCATCCAGACTGACGCTCTATATATACAAATGTTTAATGTTAAATTTTTGGCTGCCATCTTCCTTGGTTTTTACTATGGTATATTTAATTAGCTTTTTTTAAACTTTTCGTTTGTTTTTTGTATTAATTTTGTGGTTTTCATTTAATGTTGTCTTGTATTGCACAGAAATCTCCATATTGTTGTTCTTATCCTTTTGTTTCTTATATTCGGATCCATCTATGACTTTATTTACAAACTATCTTTTATTTTATTTCATAATTATTAATATTTCTCTTATAGAGGTTTATTTCCCTGATATAAATTTGTCTTCTACACATTACTCTTATTCATAGGGGACCTTGTCTTTTTTTTCTTTTTTATTCTATCCACCTTTCCTACAAAATTAAACTTTATATACTTTTCTTTCCCCAATGCTTTTTAATACTGGTTCCATTCCTTGCCATGTCGCTATCTTTATAAACCCCTTAGTCCGGCGAGCGCCCAGAAAGAGATAGAGCGGGGGGACCTAGGGTCTTTCACCCTGGCCGACTAGGCGGGCAGCGTAATTCACTTTGATCTGACTCCATAAGATCTTTCGAAGGTGTGCACTATGTTCAGGAGAAGAGGTACAGGGTAGGTTTATAGGTAGTTTATGTGGTCTTGGAATGACCACGAATTCACACTCGGTATCTAAGGGTAGGCAAAAACCGCCCGGATCCCAAAGGCGAGTGTGAACCGGAGAGAAGCAGACTGGATTGCCATGGGAGACGCTACGAGGTAAGTTTATAGGGCCACGGCAACCGTTGTCCGTGAGGGAGAGGTCTCTCCCAAGGAGGTGATAGATTTAGCGAGACGAAGGCAGAGATTCCCACTAGGAAGGTGTGGGGTCTGACAACGCTGGACTAAAACATAGCGAGGTTAGGAGAGAGAGATGCAGAGGTAGTTGAATGAGAAGACTATGGTTTTGAGTAGAGCAGCAGGCGCCAGTGCAGAGAGAGAGAGGGGAGAGTAGTGTTCCTAGTGACGATCCGGTTCGTTATGCTAATTTTTTTTTTTTTTTTTTTTTTTATTTCAAAACCTCAACAAAACAATACAATGTACAAAAAAGAAAAATAACAAATTATTTGGGTTACATGTTTCTCCTCTTTCTGCATTTACATGCATTTGGCGGAGTGCCTAAATATAATAAATTTTTATGCTAATTTTGTCTAGTCTCATTTCTTATATAGGGTGGTGGGGATGGGTCACCACCTGCGGCTGTTTCCCCCACTCACTCCACCCCCCCCACTCTCACTGACGTCATAACCTTTACTAAACATATTGAAACATAGGTAAATATTTTCTGATATTCATTTGATGACATAGATACGAGAAGAGGGGAACTTATAATTATTCATAATTAAGGGGTGGTCACAACACACATGTTTCTCCAATTGTCGAATTTCGGGTAACTCGATCATAACTCAAGTAAAAGTATCAACTCACAGTTAACGGTTTTGAACACGACTTCATAGGCAGTTTGACTTGATGTAATAATAGACCACTAAAGCCTTAACGCATAATACATATTAATCAGGATGTCGAGATGTTTAATTAGATACCATACTTAGTATGATTGGAGATCATTTATTGTTTAATTACGTAGTTTTAAGTAATGGATCATTAATTGACCCTCCCTTACTTTTCATAAAAATATCTCTAGGTATCAAGTAAAAATTTCATATCGCGAGATGATCTGAAATTATGGTTACAAAAATATTGCAAATACACTTATGATATGTTTTAATATTTTTACGTAATTGTAAGCCGAAAGATATTATATACGATTAATAGCCTACTCGATATTATTGAAAAAATAACTATAAAATTAATAATTTTATTTATTTTAGCAAAGCTATGAAATTTTTTCTTGCTATTTATTTCATTAACGACCTAACACCTTTTTTCAAGGAGCTTTTGTAGCTTATCCGAGCAAGAGATAGATAAATAAAATGAAAAAAAAGTTGCAAACATGATGTAACAGAGAGTATTTTTTGTATTCTTCAAGTATTATGTCAAATAAATTATTTTTTAAACTATAGTTTAAATGAACAAAATTAAAACTTAAAAAAAAAATTTTTATACTTAGATTTACAAAGATGGCTAAATGGATGTGTTCTTACATGGAAAGGGACCTTCTTGTAACATTCCATACGTCTAGGTTGAACAGGGGATAGTGAGATAGACAGACATAAGGGTTCAGGTTATGAATAAATCCAACGCAATTAAAAGTACTTGAATGAAGTCGTATTGAAGTAATTCTTGCAAGGGTGTTTCGCAAAAGTTCTTAGAAATACACAATGACTTCTGAAAGAATGATGAAAATCGAAACAAACCAATCTTAACGGATAAAGTTTCTTTTATTTTCGAAGCACAGCGTCACAATAATAAGTATTGATTCATCATTAAAATTAACAATTATGGACTGTTTGTAAAGTATAAGTAAATCAAGTGAACTATTTTAGAGAAAAAGGGGGACTATATTTCCCAAATTGTAATCTCGTATTTAGCATTAAAGTTATCTTTTGCACATGTACCTACAAAAACAATTTTTTTAAAAATCATATGTGGATATTATTGGCGGGTTTTGTCTTTGGGATGATGGCAGAATTTGATGAAAGTTTTCAGTGACGTGTAGCAGAACTCTACCCATAAACTTGTCGTTTCCTCTCAGATATCTAAGAGTGAGGTCAAATGCCTCGAGTGCTTGCTTTTTAGCTATGGTCCATTCTTTTTTTCCCCATTCCTGGATTTGGTATCTGAAATGGGGTTTCCCCGTGTGTTCCAGTGAAGCTTGGTTTGCTGTTCCAGTCAACGCACCTTGGTTCATGCTCTTAAACAATCTATATTAAAAAAAAAAAAAAGACAAAATAAAACTTTCTTATTTTGCTTACAACTTAATTTTTAATGTCTCTTTTCTTTTTTTTAAATTCTCAAGATCTGTTTGAACCATCGTGCCAGCTCTTCTCTAACTAAATCTATCCTATCTTATATTTACATTTATAAAACTAACTTACTCTATATGTACAGTCCCTCCACTCCATCTTGGAACTAACAACGATGCGTTCTTATGAACTCACGGGTGATCTCCTCACATCCTCTGAAGCTCCTTCCACTTCTGGGTAAAGACACTGCAGGACTGCTCTTTGTTAACTAGCGCAGGTTGGTCGACGTCGTCCAAGTTGTTCTAACGAGCGGGCAGTCATGTTCCCTTGCCTGTTCAAGAGCTCGACAGGAGAGTACAATGCCAATGCATCCCGGTCTCCACATTGTGGGCAGTTTGGGTTTCCTTTCTCTTACATTTGAACAGGCTGGATCGAAAACCGCCGTGTCCTGTTAGCATCTTAAGCTAGTCTGACGAGACCCATCTCGCCATCAGCATGTTCCTTGGGTTACACTCTGAAACATGACGTATTCGTCCCAAACTATTAATTTACATGTCTTGAACAGCTAAATCCGACTAATTGACTTCATTTGTACGAATTTGCGAAACGATCTACCTACTGACATCTAGTTCCATTTATTTCTAAAATCTTCTAGAAGGTTCTACAGAGTTCTATTCTATCCACAAAACATGGACTTAGTTATAATCAGGTTTTTTACTAATTTTTTTTTTTTGCTCTCAAATTTTTAAGATTATAGATAAGGGAAAAATAAAGGAATTTATTTGTGGTGAGCGGATCCTTTTACTAGGAGTAACTGTTTGAAGGTGTAGTGAGGGAATTAAGGAGTGTTGGAAGCCTCGGTAGAGGTGGAAATGTTGTGGTGCAGTGGTGAGAGTCCACTGAAGGCTGAGCCTAGAGTCTCTCTAGGCATGTAGTGCAAGCTCATTCAGTTGGATAGCAGTGATGGGTGCCCGTCAGAGGCTTGTTGTTGGTTGGCCAAGTGCCGTAATGTCCACCATTTGGTCTGCTTTCCCAGATCTAGAGAGTTGCCATCTTGCTGGTAGTGGTGGGGGTGTCAGGTCTTGGAATAGGGGGTTTTGGCAATGTTTCATTGAGTCGAAGAATTTTATGTGTCTTCTTTTGATGGCTTCGGAGATGGTGGGGACCTCGAACTTTTCGTGGATGTCAGGAGCCTTTATTTCACGAAAAGGGGTATGCCATAGTTCCGTGCGCTGGATGTTGTTCTGGAAGCTCTGGAGTCGAGTTATGGTTCTCGTGTGGAGAAAACGGAAAAGCGGAGTTCAAAACAGCAGTGCTGGCCTCAGGATGCTCTTATATATGAGCAGTTTCAGCTTCAGGGATATAGCCGGGCTTGTGATGAGATGCTGAAGAGAGTAGTAAGTCCTACGTACTCTTTTCAGCTTCTTCTGCAGGTGTGTGCCGAACGTCATGTGTCTGCCTAGGTTGATGCCTAGGTAGCATGTGCTATTGGCAAGTTTGCAATCAGCCCGATAAAACGATCCCTTGCGTCTTGGCTGGGTTTACCTGAATGTGGACAGCTGTCGGTGATTAACTGACTGGCGCCCTCTGCAGCCTTTAGCGCTTTCGCAGGGTTGAGGCTGGTGCTGTAGACCCCTATGTCGTCCACATAGACCACCATCTCACAGTTGGAGTATGATGCTCCTACTATGTGCGCGGTTTACATGTTGAAGAGTAGGGACCGATAATAAGACCAGCACCGACCCTTGGGGAACTCCGACGATAAAATAGATAAAATAAACTAGACTCTGAATTCACATCCCAGTTCTCATCTCATTAATTTAATAGGAAAAAAAAAAGATTTCATCCCCTAAGCTCTCTAGTTAGAAATTCAGGATGAGGGAAAAATATAGAATATTTAGGCTCAACTTTGAGAATCGTTTTTTACTAATCAGCTAAGCAACCCAATAAATATAGATTTTACATAACCAAATTAATGAGATGAGAACTGGGATATGAATGGAGAGTCTAGTTGTGGTTCTAATCACTTAAAACTATTTAAAAATGACCCTGCTTTATCTGTGGACATTTTCATATTTTTCAGCACTGAAATACATATTAAATATTTAAGCCTGCATATCCTTTTCTTATCGTTGCTTCATCTATAGCTATTATTAGAGGTCTTCCATTGTTAATTTTTTCTTTCAAAATATAGTATCTCTCTTTTATTCGGAAAAGTGAAGATTCGTTTAATGGCACCACTCGAAGAATTTTTTATCATTGTCCCTTTTTCTTCAAGTGCATTGGGGGAATTTCTAGAAATCATATTGCTTCATCACAGCTATAGCAAATAGAACGCAGACAGACGACCACCAACAAGGCCGGATAAGAGAGAGTTGAGCAATAAGAAGCGTGGAATCGCCGCCGAGGAAGCGTTTGCCGGCCTTGCGGCTCTGTGTACTTGAGGAAGCTGTCAACCGTCCAGTCTCACGTCACACTCTAATCCCTTTTCTTACCTCCTCTCCTATTTGCCAATACATCAAGTCTCTTTTATTCCTTTCATTTTTTTCATATCCAATTCTCTATCTTGTATTTAACTATCCTGAACTTACGTTAAAGAAAATTGGACAGCTTTCCGAGATTAAGTAGCATTGAATTAAAATCTCTATCAAACTCTTGGCCAAATTAAATGGAAGTCAAAGGAAGCTTCGCTCTAGTTGTAGCGATGATGAGCCAACAAAATCGCAGTAGCTAAAACTTACTGATTTACCGGCCTCGAAACTAAAACTGTCCCAGGACATCGCCATCAATCTCATAATCAGCTTCGGCTCCTAGCCCTTGGCTCGGAATCACTACGCTTCACTACGAGTTAGAAACGACTACGAGTAAGTCGTTCTACTGTTGATAACACATTTCTTAACTTCATTTTAACAAGTAACTAAATAACATATTGCAAGTATTGAAATACGTTGCGAAGAACGTATGGAAAGTACCAGTACTAGTGATCCGATTTGCCAATATCAAATATAGTAATAATAATTGTACGAATGCATTATTGTGTATTAAGATGAAATAAACTTCAAATAGCAACAACGGAGGTGACCCAGTACTAATAGGAGAATGCTAGGGCACAATATCGTGTGTTAAGAGCAAAAAGTGGTTAAGTCATTAAACATTGGTCAGCCGAAGATGGAAGAATTACAACCTGCCCAAAAGGGGAGAAGTAATTTAGACTAACCTGAGGATAGGCCAAACTGGCCACACCCACGAAAATTTTATGTGACGCTACTGTGGAGTGAAACTCGCCGTTGTCCACATCCTCACCGAATGACTTGGACACCAACGGCACAGAGGACAGACTTTCGACCGACATCGGTGAATAGCTAAACGGGGACTGAACTCTGTCTAGGCAATAGCCTTTGATATTGAAATATCAATTTCTAAAGTACTCTAAGCTGATAAGTAAATTTTAAGTAGTGAATTTTCAGATAACCATGTTATATGTAATCAAGACACTACATTAATGAGCCTATACGAAACTAATAACTGTATAGTGAAAAAGAATATCAAAAAATATTCGTGGGACTCGGATTTCCTTATCAACGGGTTTAGAATAGTCTTTTTGAAAAATAAAATACATCAAATAGCACAAATATGCCGTAAAAAAAAAAATATTGGAATGTGTATAATGTCTTTAATAATTATATGAAATATTTAAATCTGTTATTTACTCTCAAAACATTATTTTCTGGAATACTGTAAAAATTATGTACCGATACTTCGAGAATATGTGTTCTTAACATTGAGGGAAAATATCACCAGTGTAAATCTTGAATTTATTTGTTACTTTTCATTACTTTTCAAAAGTTTCCTTTATTGTATTATAAAAAAAACTAATCAGATTATTTCGAGATTGATTGAATCCTTTTAACGACCACAATTGTAGAACATAAAAATCAATACGCAGGCGAAATACGATTGCTCCACCTAAGAATATAAATAAATCCTTCGCCTCCAGTATTAATAAAATGACATTTTAAATATCCAATTGCTTATCTTCTTCTTATTAATTTCCCTACAAAAAAAATTCCTTATACAATCGTTATTCCTTCCAGTGTGATTTCCCAACCTTTTTCCGTCATTTGGTCCTGTTGAGGGCATCTTCCTCACTTAACCCAGATATGCCTATTTCTCCGTGATAGTTATGGTCTTCATCACTTTTTCTATTCTCTCTTATTCATTCACCCTTTACAACCTAGATTCACACATGAATTTGCGCAAACCCCCCCCCTCATTTTAGCAGTTTCTTATAGTTCCAGGTATCAAAGCTAAATAAAAACCAGCTTATTCGTTTGATTATAATTTTACTTTAATTTATAATTGATTATAACTTCTTGATGCAAGACGGGGGAGGGGACCTGTGACAGCCATAGACAATGGACCGGTAAGATAGAGAGGTCGAGGTAGTGCTGTACGCTTTCCACGTTAGCCACTTCTCCCTGCCTAGTAGCTCAAGCTATCGGTCAAGGTCCGGCAAGGTCCTATCACTGAGGGCCCTTCACCTTTTTAACGGAAGGGAAAGGCTTTGCTATCAGAAAGGAACATGAAACATGTCTTTTTGTTTTTCTGGTCAGAAAAATTATCCAACCTATCTACAATATTAAATGTATATTTAAGAACAAATATTATTATTTCGGTCCCTAATTTTTTTAACTAACCCACTTTACAAGATTTAAAGTTCGTGGATTCACAACTTCTACTACTCGTTAATTCTCACAATGCTGAGCGAAACCCAGATCTTTCCACCAAAGAAAAAATACTTATTAGTGCCGGGGATAGATACCCTCCTTTCGGAACAGGTTGATATCTCGAAATAGATGTCGAAAGTTGGTCGGTGACAGTTCCACTTATCTGTCCCAGAAGCAGTTGGCGTGTCTGTCGTGTTCCCGATATTTTCAAATTTGCATTTGTGAGTAGGTCAGTGGCAGGCAAAAACAGAATATATAAAAACCTGTCGTTGCTATCACTTAAGGAAGGAAGATCCCTTCCCTTCTTGTTATATTGTTCCCGAGTCTGAAAAAAGGAAATCTTTCAATCAGGTAAGGAAGGGACAATCGTCCGCTATGTGTCTGCCTATCTGATTGTATGTAGATTCTTCGATAGATTTTATTTTATCATAGTGACATTATATTTTTAAATGTATTGTAGCAAGCCATCCCAATATATTCATAGTGCAAAACCAATATCGTATCAATTTTAACAAAGGTTGTCTTTGGCATAATCCAAACTAATGGGAGGTAGGTTGATTCATACATACAGACGTGAAGAATGGACCAAAATAATGATTGGTGGCGGACCTTTTATTTTATACCTAGAATCAGTGGGAATTACTCGACGTTCAGTGCAAAAGTGCGTTTCCATCGTGTAATAATCCAACCCTACAACTCCAGATGTTATCCGGGTGTAGGGTGCTAAGAACCGACGACTAAAATTAAAACCTCAGAGGTTCGAATCAGCCGACATGAGATCCTGTTCATAGCTATGAACCTCACGAGTCTCTGGAGTGATAAAATCATGAGTTGTCTGTCAACTCTTAATAATACTAAAGAATTAGTAATAAAGAAACCGGTTCTCTGGAAAATGCTTACCTATGATTCTTTAAAAGTAGACTTTGAGGATTGATTGAGAAGACCTTAATTGGCCTAACGTAGCCAATTTAAAGCCAAGAATACTTACTCGCAACTCGCTTAGTGTCGATCTCTCTCAATAGAACTCGCTTAGAGAGAAGGCACGGGGGTCACTATCACAGAAGACCTGAGGGTCTCAGTCTAACTAAATTGATAGTTGTCCCACCAGTTATCTGGAGAAATGAACATCAGTACCAGTTATCTGGAGAAATGAACATCAGTACCAGTTATCTGGAGAAATGAACATCAGTACCAGTTATCTGGAGAAATGAACATCAGTACCAGTTATCTGGAGAAATGAACATCAGTACCAGTTATCTGGAGAAATGAACATCACTACCAGTTATCTGGAGAAATGAACATCACTACCAGTTATCTGGAGAAATGAACATCAGTACCAGTTATCTGGAGAAATGAACATCAGTACCAGTTATCTGGAGAAATAAACATCAGTACCAGTTGTTGAGAACCCGGCCGAGAATATTGAAGGCATCGAGTGGCACAGATAATATTTAAGCTCATATTATCATTAAACCATTACTGCAGTTTATTGATATACTTGATTTGTACCATAAGTACAAACCATTAATTATATTTCATTTTATTTTCACATAAACCTTTTTAAATAAACTGTTGATAAAAATAAATTATTTAATTGAATTGCTTAATGGCTTGTTATTCATTGCCTAGATGTTTCCTTCAGGCAGAATAAAGTATTTATTGGTAGTAATTTATAATAGTTGATAGTGAACGTGCATGCAACAGATGATTGGCTTCCGAACAGTGGCCTGAATTGCAATCCAGGAAATAGAGGACACTGTGAATAAATAATATCGAGTCATTTTAACTCATAGTAATTTTCACTCTAGGGCTTTCTACTACTGGAAAGACTAATCAATCATTAAATCGTCATTTCTACTTTCACTCGTAAAAGAAAACAATAAATAATCCTTTCCCATTAGCGGAAAGTGGTTGCTTCTATTTTCAGCTACTCCCATTGCGGTTATGCTTTTGAGTGTTCATATTTTTCACTAGTCCCTATTTTTCTTCAGTAGTTTTAATCTCTCATGAGAAGAAATTATTCCAGCAGTCGATACAGAATATAGATTTGTCTCTAGGAAAGATCAGTATAGTAAAGATAACCGTGAAGCATCGGTGATTCAGTGGTAGAATACTCGCCTGCCACGCGTCCGGGTTCGATTCCCGGCATTAATCCGATAGATTAATTATTTTGTTTAATTCAGAAATAAAAAACAATATTTCAGTGGGGCTATGGAATTAAAAGGAGTTAGTCCCTTTTAGTACCATTTTACTAATTTAAAAAAAAAAAAAAAAAGAAGAAATCTGAAAGTATTTTCACAAATCTGACTTTTTTGAAAATAGTACAAAATGCACCTCAGACCCAGAGGGTGGGGCTATGCATTATCACACAGGCTTTAGGCTCGGTGCACACATATGTCTTTTGCCGCTCTGGTACTGTGGCATTTCAATCCGCACTTGAGTGGTGACGATGTGGTACAAATGAATGTCTACCAGAGAAAACCTGTCATTTTTGCGGTTACCTTTGGTATAAAACATACAGTTGCAAACGAAATAGATGTTTTTGAGTAGTTCCATACAAAGATTTAATAATTTCAATAGGCAGATTGGCGAGAGTTTTGCAATTACTTTCAGATGTGTGTTTAATCGTTTGACGAGCTTCTAGGACATTGCAGACAAAATTTAGTCTCAAGATGATTGTATCAGACCCTCCTATACCTCCTTCGTCGTCTTTTTTATAGCTAGCAATGGCTGAAGATTCCTCCACATGAGCGGTATCTTTGCGACGTATTGGGGAATGTTAGGAGAAAAAAAAACGGACCGTAAGACGTATTTACGGCACTGCTCTGTAGGATCCTATGTACTAATGTAGTCCTCTGTACGTCCGGCACCGCAAGGGCCAAAATCGCACGAGTTCGCCGGGCCTTATAATGTTTTCTAAATTGTTGTTTAGCTTATTTATTCAAGTAAAACTTATTTACGCTCAATCAACCCTGATCATGCCCAGAAAGGGTAATTATAATTAGATCCAAGCATTATTAATAACATCTAAATATTATAAGCGAATGCTTTATATCTTGGTCTTATATATAATTAGTATTGCATATACTATATTGGTAGTAACCTATAATCCTTGTTTATGCAAGTGAGCTTACATATGATCTGGGGTTTGGCTAATGAGCCCCCTCCTCCCCGAAAAATGTTACAAGACTATTTATTATAAACCCCCAATCAACGTCCCAATAATCAAAGTCCCAATCACTGCACAGATTCCGATTTATTACTATTATATTGCAGTTGTAACAGAAAATAAAATAAAACGCCCTTTCCTGTAACCTAGGAATGATGATGCGCATCCCCCCAATTCACAATTACAATGACAGGAGCAGTTACTCCTTTTTCACAAATATAACCACTGTGCTCAACAACTCACATCTTTCCACAATTCGAGAGTTTACTTCACTAGAAATTTCTTCCCGCATACAGAAAATTACTAAGAAAATCAACTAATTCGGAAGATCGGAACTTAAAAAATAAATTCTCTCAAAAGATACATTAACAAAAAAACGAAGCACATGTTGCTCAACTAAAAAAAAAAGTTGCATTTAATTCTAATCCTTATTACGACTGCCTTATACATATTGTAAAAATTTGTATTTGATTTGTTAAATTATTAACCTAAATTTTGTACTAGTTGTCTTCGGTATTCTTTAGGTTCGCATACGTCTTCTTTAAGAGTACTGTCGATACTGTGGATCTGAGCTTATAAATATTTTGGTTGAATGTCCTGAGAGTGAGAAGAAGCGGAGAGCACGTGTCATCTCCTCTATTGTTCCTGATGCCCTTGCCAATTCAGAAGTAGCAGTCCCTAATTTTCCGAATTTCCTGGAGTCCCGAAGAATGCTTTAACATATTTAATCAATCCTCATGCCATTATAATATAAAATATTATTATAAGCTTCAATAATTCCAAATAAAACCATTTCCCGGCTGAGACTGATACCAGTCGTATATTCACATTCAACTAACCAAATTACTATTTATTGAAGCATTGAAAGAACCGTGACGAAACTTGAGTGAGTAAATACAACACTAAAATTTTTATCCTCATCCACCGGACCCTGGGGATCTGCCCAGAATATAATTAGCAAATCGTAAAGTCAGTATCAATAAAATGATCGTATGTTAAAACAAAAACCTCAAGTAATCAGGTGGTATACCTGATATATGCAAACCACGTACTGACTACATTCAGATGAACCCTAACATTTTATTTGTTTGGAAATATCTAGAAATAGAAAGAAGTGAGATTATAGGTTTTTCTTTCAGCTGTAATGAGTTGGCAGATGAAGTTGGTTCAGTGCCAGCTGAACTGGACAGCAGAACCTGGAACTTCGCAGGTGCTAAAGGAACAGGAAGGAACAAGAACAGAACTGATTGGTATTCACGCGTTATACCAGGATGAGAGTTCAAGGCCTCCTTGCACTGAATAAAAAAACAAACATTGTGTATTCTTCCTACTGATTTAGTAAGCCAGTGGAGAAAGCTATCGAGGCCAATGAAGGATGCTTATTTTTAAAAGTAGAATAATGGGATGAACAAAGTAGCTGTTACATTTTTTTTTTAGCAAATGTAATAGCAGTCATCTATTAATACAATATTACAACACACTATCAAAAAGACACATAGGATACACAACCTTCATACCTCCCTAAAATAATTAGAGGAGGACAAGAAGGGCCAATTGACATAAGTGCCCTTTTTTAATCGAATAGTTTCATCCCAAATGATAATTAATCACGTTCAGTGCTTCATATTCACGTGAGCTGTTGAAAATTGTGATGGGTCAAGAAGGGAAAAACATGTGGTAATATTTCCCTTATTATAAGATGAGAAATTCGTATCTTTCCTATATTAGTTACACAATCCAACATTTCATATATTAAACCTCCGTAGCTAGTTATTTTTATTAGAAAAGATGCAATGAAAAGAAAATGTTTGATAGTTGGTCTAAATATCGGCAGTAAAAGCATCCAAACCTTCATGATACTGCTCCTTAATATTGCAATTACCACCAGTTTTAGGAAATAACTTCTTTATCAGTGAAGTGAAAGGAGAGACCTTGATCATCGGTCGTTCAGTGGTAGACAGCTTGTCTCCCTCGGGTTCAATTCGAAACATTTTTCTTACCACCGATAATAAGAAATCATAATGTAACGCTGTAATTATAAAAAAAATTTGAAATAGATTAAATTAGATATAAACATAGGTAGGTTGTTTTAAGTATAATTTACGGATTCCAATTCTGTGGTATGAAATTAAATGAAGAGATTCTCAACTTACATGTTAGCCATCAAATTCTTCATAAATAAAGTTCATTTTGTCAATCAACATGTACATATCATATCTTAATATAGCTAAAAATAGATAAAATCTATTATCACAAGCATCAGGACGAAGAATATAATCTTAGTTCTTTAAGATGAAGGGGTAGATGTAAGGCTTTTTAGGTTATAAATTACAAATCCTACAGATGGTTATTTAGAGTTTGGTAATGTTAAAAAAAAAAAAAGAACAAAGATGGAACTGTTGTGAATCGATGCGATGACTATGGCTAAAGGTCAAAGGTGATCACGACCCAAGAAGATTAGTATGATGCCACGAGGCAGGTGGGAATCTATTTTCAAAGCTAAACAATATAACTGTGAAGTTATTTTCGGATTGTTTTGTATGTTTGTCCATTTGACGTTCAGCCATGTCTGGGTAAGAGGCCTCTTCATTTGGTCAAATTATCCAGTAGTATTTTCGCTCAACTGGAACGGAAAATACGATTTAGGTCATAATTATAGTAAAAATATTTTAGTGGTTTATATATTTCATTTTAACCTTCCACTAACGCAAAATACACTTATCCGAGTGTTAATATATATATTCACAAGTATTTAACACTCAGCAAGTTGTTGTTTATTTTGGTGTGGTCAATGACATTCTATATGGGATTTAACCAATAAATAATTTGAACAGCTTTTTTTTTAGAAAGTTATTTGTTTGTAAAATTACAATTTGTTATCCAGCATTGATAGTTGTGGTTTAAGAGCTCATTTATACCTTAAGTACATTTCTAGTCACTCAATATGTACATTAGTCTAAATTAATGGATATTCATAGAAAAATACTTTGAATGGTACCACGTTTGTCAAGTCAAAAATCACGTATATAATGACGTTTCGAGCCACTTTGAAAGGCACTTTTCGTTAGTTATAATTTTAGCTATTAGCTTATTTTTTAAAAGAAACCATCAGTGAATAAGACAATTGTGAATAAACAAATGGAATAGAATATGTTAGGTCAAAAGATTGTATTTAATACTTGGAATTTTTTTTTTTTTCACTACCACTTAATAACCCTTCATAACGACCTTAATATACCCTACATTCTAGAACTCATCCCTTCCAAGTTTATGAAATTACACAGTAGCCTTTTCAACCACCCTAATCCTGTAGCACAGTCATTGCACTGCGCCACTCATCCCTATAATCCTCCTCGGAGACTGAAACGGCAGTGGCCTCGTGACCTGCTATAATCGCGTGACAGTGGGAGTCCTGGCAATGGCTAGTTTCTTCAATCATGTCCTATTGTATGAATGAGCGAGTGAATGATGAACTGTAAATATGGTATGAATGAGATCATTTATCTGTATTATTATTGCCTTATAAAAGGCAGATTGTAATTATTGCACAATAAAGAATGTTAAGACCACTTAATAAGTGTTTAAGAAACTTAATTAGACTTGCACAAGACATAGAGCTATGTATCTTAACTCCTCACTGCAATGATTCATGCTATTGGGTTTTAATAAAAAGACACCTGAATGAGTATTGAAAGAAACGAATTATTCATTGATAATTAAGAAAAAATCAAATTTAAATTTTTACAATTTTTTAAAAAAAGGCTTGTTTTTTTAAAAGTATAATAGATTGTTGGCCCTCCTCTGCTTCGAATCGAGGACTCACATTGCTGTTTCATACTCCTTATAAGGCTCAAAATCCTGCATTCCTCTGTTAATGCATCTGCAAGTACATCCAAGTTATCTGGACAAGGCGAACGCATTTGTTACTGGCGTTGAAGTTTATACCAAATATGCTCAATCGGATTCATGTCCGGAAGTTCATACGCGCAATTTCTTGTTCCTCTAAACAAAATTCGACCACCCTTGCTCTATGAGGTCGAGCACTGTCATCAACAAGAATACATTTTTCCCGATTTCTTGAGACAAAAGGGAAAATAACAGGCCTTATAACATTGCCCTGGTATGCTTGTGAGATCACGTGCTCATTCCTGAACAATATAAGCTAAGTTTTTTGACTACTCTATTATCCCTGCCCAGACCATTATTGAACCTCCTCCAGAAGACCGTTCTGGCTAAGTCATACAACCATTACTTCGCTGGTTTGCTCTCTCTGCTCACTAAAAGGTCGATCATCATGATGAGGTAGTAGATAATGTAGTAGGATCTTCAAAATTAACCCAGGATTTAAAAAAAAAAAACCTAATCAATTTGATAGATTTTCAATCAATTTCAAGTGTAAATATTCAAACCACATAATTCATCGCATTATACGTCCTTAATAATTTACTCGCGCTCTTGGTCAGCCTCCACTGGCTAGTATCCGGTGACGCGGCTGACGGAGGAGCGTGGGGGACTTCCCGAGACTCCGCTTTCTCTTCGCGGTGGATTTGGGGGGTCTCTGGGCTGTCTGTAAATATTGTATGAATGAGCGAGTGAATGATGAACTGTAAATATTGTATGAATGAGAGCATATATCTTAATTACTTATTGCCTTATAAAAGGCAGATTGTAATTATTGCACAATAAAGGAAAACAATATTTTGATTTAAAATAATTTATGAAAACAATCATTCAAATAATAATAAAGAAAACCGTGATGTTTTCAGGTCAGCTAGTTTAAACGTAATTTCTCTGATATTAAAGTAAGCTAAACAAAACTTTTAATGGCATATCATGCTTGGAGTCAGATTTACTTTTGGGTTGTGTTATTTCCTGTGCGGTTGCACTAGCTACAAGAAGACAAGATTTAAGAGTTGAGGCCTGCGGGTTCTATATAACATCATTGGCTCATGGCCAATACTAAGCACTAAGCACTAAGCACTAAGGAAAAGAGAGGGAGGGCGAAGGCTCAGGTGGTCGGGACACGACTAGCCCATTACCATCAGCTGCCGGCTCCCACGTACTAGCTTCCATCTCTGCGGCTGCTCTCTTTCATTGTCAACCGTTGTCTCCTTCTTGTCGGGGGGTGCCAAAGAGGAAATATTTAAAAGCCACCTCACCCGCAATCTTCAAATCAATTCCTGAGTCATCCGCCAGGCATAGAATAAGCGAGTAAATAAATGCTCAACACCATTGATTTATTTTCATAATGTACTTTGACTTATTCATTTACTAAAAATAACTATTCTGTGTGGACTGCACCACCATTTTCAAGATGCATTGTGTACAGCATAAAAATAAAAAATAATATATGAAATTTAATAATATACATTTTAAATAATTTAAAAATTACAATGGATACGTTGTGTGCTATATGAAGTAATAAATAATATATTAAATTTAATAAAATTTAAATATACACTATTATATTTAAAATTATTTAAAACCAACTTGTAAATCTTTAATCAGTTAAAATACTAAAATTTCAAATTATCTACTGTGAACATATCAGCAATGAGTAACTATTAAGAAACTTACACGTTTGTGATTACAAACCTCTGCGTTACCGTAAAACAGTCAAATTGTAGAATTCGAAAAAATATAAGAATAACTAATTTGAATGGTGCGTTGAATAATAATAATAAGCGTCTAATAATAAAATATATTGTACAGAATATATTCATAACATGTTAAAAAAAAACAATAGAATCGTAGTCACCTTATATTAATAATTTATTCCATTAACCCATTTCTCTCTGACTTAAAACGGTTTTCTAGTCACTCCTCAGAAACTTTTTTATTTTAAATAGTTAATGTTATTAATCATATCAGGTCATATTTTAAGTACTCCAAACTACTATTAATAAAATTACTATATCCTAGTATCATAGTAGTATGTATATTAGTACACAAAAAAAAGATGTTAATATTCTTGAAACAAATATTCTTATTAGATTTAATAGTGCTTTTTACGCAAACGGAAAGTTTTTCTTGAGTCAGTTTTTTTTAATTTTTTGAAGTTGGTATATCATTGATTTTCCAATGTCGGCTAAGCCGTTGATCATATCTTCCACATTACCCAGAATAAAATTACACTACGGTATTACTTTCTTTTTGAATTTTGTTGCATTTTTTCTCTATTTTACGTAGGTAAGGTATACAATTGAAAACTCTCCTGCTATAATGCCTTTCTTTGGGGATTCTATCTTGCCTAATAAGCAAGTGGTTATTTAAGAGTTTGGTTTTAGTTTTCATATTTTTTTTTTTTTAGAAGATTGCTATTGAGTGAAACCTTAGTACCTCTACCCAATCTAAAACACTTATTTACTACACTACCTGGTAATTTTACTTCAGCCGCTTGGTAGACTGATTGTGGTGTTTTTAAAACATGTTCACCATGTCCAATTGTATTGCCCATAATAGCCTCCATTAATTCATGATTAGAGCAACCCATTTTTGTGGATGCAAAGATAATGAAAAATAATAAATAATTGGCTATGTCTGAACGAAATGTTTTATGTAAGTACGAGGTGCTCAAAATCAGTAATATCATCATTTTGAAATTGAGAAGGACACTAAATCATACAGCTGAGGTCACAGCTCCCGTGACACCGATCAGATAGGGTGATAAGGACGCCTAACTTGATAAAAATGTTTAAACAATTTTACCTTTGAATTGTGTTATACCCGGTGGAGATATCGTTCTCAGATTTCATTCCATGATTGATAAAACACTAAAGCACAGATTCGACAAGTTTAATAAAGATGCAGACAGAAAAACTACTCAGCTCTAAAGTTTGACTTGGGATATATTTCTTTTTTTTTACAGTAATATCTCATCAATGTTTTAGTTATTTTCATATTTTTTTTTTGTGAAAAAAAAAAAAAAATTAAACAGTTTTCTTTCACAATCATTTAATAAGAAGCGCGCTACCTTGCCCAACAATCCCCTAAGTCGAGCAGATCCGCTGCTCACACTGCTGGACGCCTGCAGATACCAGCCCTCAAGACCCTTGAGTCAGGACAGTTAGTGGTCCTGTCAGCAACACCCGCACCACAAAACACACCCCAAGTCCTAAGTACACTTCTTCGGTGACAGTCCATCATCTATGTAAATAAGTGGAGGGGGCTCTGCAAACATCTATTCAATTAATAACCACACCTAGGAAAGGGGATAAATGCAAACATCCAATCCGCCCAAAGTGACAGTGGTAGAGCTGCCCTGACAGTAAATTATCAAAACATAAAAATTACAAATTTTTTATATTCAATCTAAAAAATTAATTAAGTCTGGATCGATGGTGTTTAATGTCCTATTAAACGGTTGTTCAAAAAATTGTGTGCGAGATATTTCAACCATGACCACCTGCGAGCCTTAGTTAAAGAAAATCCAAAAACGACTGTTCTAGAAATTTGAATTACTTTCGTTTGGAAAATCAGTTAGTGGTGATCAGTAAGGTGGCAAAGCTGTTTCCTCATGAAAACAGGTTCTCACGCGTTAATCGATTGCTAAAAAAATCATGGATATGATATGGACCAGCACTTCTCATGTGGAATAGAAAATTCTGGCATCCACTCTTCTCTTCAGACCTCTCTCATACCAAACACCACTTTTTTTGACACCTTATTACTGTATTGTATCCACGTTCCATCAAATTTGAAAGATGGTCCTCGACCAAACAGATCAAACTATTCTCACTCAAAATGGATAATGTTTTAAAGATAATTCTATAACGCCTTAACTTCCTGTAATTACGTGTTCCACAGTAAACTACAGTAAATCTCCCACTTCTACTCCTTTCTACCAGCAAACCCATACCTAAGTCCTGTTTTCTTCCACCTTAACCAAACAACACACTAAACAGCTTACCAAAAAAAAAGAGTTTTGAATTCATGTCCTTAACCCATCCACCCACCGCATTTTTCTTCTTATTAAAAGACAAATTAAGTAATCAATGTGAATCAAATTGCGCACAAATGTGGAAACTATCATTTAGGCAAATCAAATGAAATTAGCTGAAACTAACTATAAATGTATTTGAAAAACAGAAAAACACACAAACCGAATTCGAACGAGTTTCGATAACTATGCAAGACGTCACTTTTCTTTTCATATTCTTACTCTCCCTAATGTCTTCATTGTGGACTCTACGGACGTCATGGGAAACTGTCATTCCTTATCAACGGGATATACCTCCACCGCAAGATCTCCATCGAAGTCCATTTTGATAAGACAAAAACAAATGTGATAAATCATTCGATTGATTTTTTTAGAGGATAGTACAATTATGAATTAAAAAATACTTCATGTGTGCTAACAATGTAGTTATATATTGTATTTAATGTTAGGATTGACGTTAATTTTCAGTTGGTGGTTGGAAATACCTGCGATGATACGGTCCATGATGAAATCACACGAGGAAGATCTGTTAAGACTGCACTGCCCTGAAGGTTTATGTGTGTAGGGAGTCTGATGGAGACTGCAGATATCGACGGTGGGCGTGTCGGGTGGGCGTTGGCTCCAGCCAATCAGCCTGTAACCAACACACCACCATCCCCAAGTCCCGCCCCCTACCCCACAGCCATAAATCAGTCCAACAAATCCTTCAGCCAGGTACGTTCCATTTTTTTTCAAATTACGTCTTCTCTAGAACCCGTCGCACAAGTTAAAGCTTATAAATAAAGCCGTGAAACTTCTTAATTTACCATTTAAAATTATATTTTAGTCATTATAAAATTTAGTCAGAGCTAGGAATATGTACTCCGAATACTTTGTGTCCAACCGTGTAGTCTAATATAGTGAGTAAAATCTAGTTACTTGATCCAAACACCAATTTTTACTGTCTATTATGTTTTACATTGATTATGAACAAAATTGTCTCATTGAAATAAATAATAAATGAAATCGAAATCGGGGCACATCAAACACTGTATTTCTATTGTTTGGTTCAAAAAGCTATGTTAAGATATCTGTGATTTATTTTTATATTTCTCTTGTGTTACGGTCTCTGTCTTTGACCATGGGGAAAATCAGCATTAAAGCATGACTCGAAAATTTGTGAAATTAATAGAAACGAGACAAACTTTTCTTACTGTTAATCTTTATTCCCTTTATTATACCCTAACCAAACCATTATCACGATCGGCTTCCGGATTACTCCTACAAAAGTTCATAGTAAATCAAATCCTTTGTCTGTCCACACAACATATTTATTTGAGCATGAACGGTTTTGACTGTGATCATAACCTTAAGTGAAAATAGCAGACATACGATAAATCGTACATTTCTCTATACCTGCGGTGGTTATATATAGATATTTAACAGTAAATTATATTTTAAAATATACTCTAATATTGTAATTGTTTTTATATGAAGTCGCTATTCCTTCCTTCTTAATAAAGCTACTTAATTGTATATGTAACATGGGGGGGGGAGAGTGTGGACAATGCAATTTTGCAGCTATGTGCAGACTGTAGTGTGTCTGTCACGGAGGGTTCCCTGAATATTCCTTAATTATTTTTATTTCCAATCCTGCGGACGGTAATGTTTAGAAAATTAATAGAATTATTTTCATCTAACTCAGCAGTAAATTGTACGTTTAAATAGATAGAAATAGATAGGTACTGTTCAAAAATCTTGCAGTTCTACAGTGGTTGGGGAATATCACCCCAGCACATCATCGACGTGTCTGATCCAGTATTTGATTTTTTGGAAGAAAAGTTTAACCGTGGACATAAGATTGTTTTTCTAAATAATATATACGATGGCTACTTCTAGTGATACAATGAAATATTATTTAAATTTTGAGGTAACTGAGGTTGTAGTGTTTACTCTGTTGCCGTGTTCGCAACATAATTTGGATCATTAGCCCATATTTGGAATTATAATTGTTGAGTGATCTTTAATGCACACAATTAACAGGCTATTACTTACATTTAGTCCGTCTGGTGCTCTGGTGCCCTGTATCCGAACCTCATCCTCAACAAGGCGATGGTATTTTATAAATTGCGAAAGTATAAGGTATCATTTCATTTTGTTTAATTTAAATTCTAAATATATGGTTGTTTCACAAGTATTGCTTCCGTTTTGTGATTCCTAATTTTCGCTTATTTCATTAACACATCACATACTATTAGTGTAATTAGAAAATTTTCCTTAATTTTTTTTTAAACTGATTTTCTTATATTTCTTTCGGTTGACAACAATGTATTTTTGTTTTGCTGTGTAGCCTCACGAGACCAATGTCATGACACAGTGACACATCGTACCTCCACAACACACACATTGTTGTCAACCGAAAGAAATATAAGAAAATCAGTTTAAAAAAAAATTAAGGAAAATTTTCTAATTACACTAATAGTATGTGATGTGTTAATGAAATAAGCGAAAATTAGGAATCACAAAACGGAAGCAATACTGTGTGCTTCCCCGTGTGGGCGAAAGCCCAGGAAGGGGTAAAAAAAAAAAAAAAAAGGTTGACAACAATGTAAGCGTAAATAATAAATAAATATAATATATAAAAAGAGTATACACTTTCATAATAATTTAAAACAGGGCAACACTACCGATGAAACAAATATGCAGTAATCTGATAAATTCACCATTTCAACTTCAAACTTGTTGTACAAACTAGTAGATAGTAGTATTTATTGAAACCTTGGCTTTGAAGTTGGTTTATTTAAAATTTTGTACAAAACAGTTTTAAATAATGTTTATATAAACAATAGAGTCATACGTTCGGTAAATAAGGGTTTATATTTATTCGGGATACGTTCGTGAATATTAATACATTAATGTATTTAATATATTAAAATATATCCAAATACATATAAAGAATCTATCTGAATACGGGTACATATATCCTTTTTACACCTACCTTTACCCTCAGGCCCACGCCTCTACGCTCAAGCTGAATAATTAAAATATTTTATTTAACGGAATGTCATTCAATTATTCCACTACTAATAGATTTGATTACTCTTTCAAATCCTGGGCGTATTGCGTTATCGTAATGCAATATTAAAATAGAATTTCTGAATAATATTTTTATTTAATACTGCCTGAATTGATTCTAGCCCAAAGTTTTTAGTATAAATCAAATTCTCCATCACGATATATTTTATCCAGATATTAGAAAAGATTTAATGAAATAGGAAATAGTAGGAATTGAAAATGATGAATGATTACAATACTTAAATACGAACTATTAAGAATCTATTCTTACAATACAGCGATGTCTTCCTAGATGAGAAGTTCGGGCCAAAATCTCCTCATCTACCAGCGTACTTCCTTGTGGAGGGAAGTCTTCCGTTCTAGTTCTCGTCCAAAGTAGTGGTAGATCCGTTCTCCGGGTCGTCTCTGAAATGAAAGAGATATCCGTCTTGCGGTTCTTCCCCAAAAGCATAAAGGGAGTCTCCTACCCCCTTCCTGTTTAAACCCGATCCCCCCGTTCCTGCTTTGGTGGGCGGTCTGTTTTTAGATCTTCTTTTCATTCCTATGGATGAAAAGAGTATTTTTAACACCTCCTTTGACAGAAGCAAGTCCGAGGAAAGTCGATTCTCACACCTCTGCATTACACCCGAGTCTAGCCCGGCCCAGCAAACATGAGATGGCGTTATTAATTGATTGGATGACTTGGCACTAATAAAATAAATATTTTCCTATCATATTATATCTGTGATGATTAATAACTTATTTTTATTTTGTTTTTGACCTATGATTGCACAAAGTCGTTAAAACTGTCATTGTAATCGAGTTTAAAATTTTAAACCATGTTTTTTCAAAGAGAGATGATATGTTCACGTAAGTATAAATCAAATTCTCCATCACGATATATTTTATCCAGATATTAGAAAAGATTTAATGAAATAGGAAATAGTAGGAATTGAAAATGATGAATGATTACAATACTTAAATACGAACTATTAAGAATCTATTCTTACAATACAGCGATGTCTTCCTAGATGAGAAGTTCGGGCCAAAATCTCCTCATCTACCAGCGTACTTCCTTGTGGAGGGAAGTCTTCCGTTCTAGTTCTCGTCCAAAGTAGTGGTAGATCCTAGATACACCTCGATGGTGCGGGGATTGTGGTTTTGAATATGCGTGCTGATAAAAATAATTCAATAAAATTTTGTAAATAAATCAAGAAAGATAAATAAGTAAGATAAGTGATACTCTTAATTGTGTAATACTGTATACTTAACTAAATTTTATTTTGTGTTTGTTTAACGCAGTATTTCTACAACAGAGCCTAAGATACGTTTCGGACCTGACTCACTCCCTCAATGTAAATTAGATTCAGTAATGTCAGTTTGTCGGTAAGTTAAGTCCAGGCGCCGCTAGTGCCCAGCCTTAATCCCCAAACATATGTTATCTGTATATGTTTACAGGTAATACCTATAGATAGAGGTATCTTGGTCTAAATAAAGCAGTCTTGTTATAACGTTCTACGTGTTCTTATTACCAACCTTTCTTAGCTTGTAATTCAATAAACATTAACTGGTGCCGAAACCCGGGAACCGTGGAGAAAGAGAGTTATCGAGTGCGAGCGTAATTTTTTTTTGTTTTTTTTTCTTCTATACGCGAAAGAGAGAAGATGACTGAAGGAGGAATTTTGAGACAGCCCGTCTTGAATCTCGTAGAGGGAGCAGATATTAGAAGAGTGGGAACTATGCCAGAAGTTCATGCCACGGCGCTCGCGCTGATGAGGGTAAAAGCGATGAATACCCAGGATCTGAGGAAGGCTGTTGCGGAGCTGGAGAGATTCACTGGGGAACTGGGTGAGCTGAACCATTTCCTAAAAGGAGGAGACCGTCTCACAGCTTTAATTGGAGCTAAAGCAGAAGAAAATTTAATAGATCCCAGAGACGCGGAATCGTTGAAGGCGGCCCTGATATGTCGGGTCAAGAGAAGTATACTGAATCAAATTCAGGCAGATGAAGAAACCCCGTGGGAATTAATTAAGATGAGATTGAAGAAGGCGTACGGAGGAGGACGATGGACTCCCGAGGAGGACATATTCCAAATGTTTAGGGAGACAAAGTCCCCAAGACAAAGTAACGGGCAATATGCTGCGGGGTTAGTAGTCCGTTTCAATAAGATAACGGAGAAGATGAGAGAGTCGATTAGCGTAGAAGAGGTGGAGGGTAGAATGGGATTCTTATCCACAATTCTAAAAGTGCAACTGGCCAAGGAGACAGGAAGAAAGGAAGGATTTTCTGATGAGCGCTCGTTCTCGGAGTGTGCACAATCAATGATCGACACTAGTGCCAAGGAGGAAGAAGTGAGGGTGCAAGACGTCGACAATGAGTGGAGCCGAGTTGCATACAAAAGAACCCAGACCCTGAAACCAACCTGGAGGAGACCAGAAACGTCCGTTATTGGCAGAGACAAGGGAACGACAGGAGAAAGAAGATTTAGAGGAACGAGACCGAGGTATGCCCCGCCCAGGGAAGAAAGAAAATGCCACGGATGTAGGAAGGCAGGACATTTAGTGGCACAGTGTCCTCGAACAAAATGTTTTGAGTGTGGCGAGGAAGGACACATCGCGAGGCATTGCCCGTATATCTTCCGGAGGAGAGAATACCAACGACCAGAACCAATGGAGGTAAACACTCAAGAAGTAAGAGAGAGACGGAGCATGACACATGAGGAGAGTGGATCATCAGAAGATGAGTCATCAGGGACTTCGGGAACTGAAGGAGAAGAAGCGAGGCGCAGCAGAAACAGGAGACAGACAGGGCAGAAGGTCGAGTCACGTAGATGGGAGCAACGTGATGAAGCCTGAGGAGCGTGTCGGCAGAGAGGCGACCGCATCCTGAGATGTAATGCAATTCGGGAGAGGATGTGTGCGTTGCCAATAATTAGGGTCAAAGGAGGAGAGATGTGTCTGGTGGACACGGGAAGCACCAACACCATCATGTCCCGCGGAGCGCTGGAGAGGCTGTATGGTGGAGAGAGGGCACTCCAGATTCAGGTATGTAATTGTAGTTTAATCACCCTGGGAGGCCCTTGCGAGGTAGTGGGAGAGTTAGTCATAGGGCTAAATAGGTGGGCGAAGAAAGGGGGAGATCTAAAGATACATATCGTAGGAAACATGCCGCGGGAGTACCAGGTGATAGTTGGGTGCGACATGTTGGGGAAGGTAGGTGCGCGTGTGGAGAATATCGGGGAAAAATGGAACATTAAGTTGGGCAAAGTGGAATATAAATGTCAAGGGACTATATGGGACGGAAGAGCGCGGATAGGGGCGGTTAATAAAATAGAGGGCTGGAGGGAAGGCCTACAGAGGGAGTTTGAGGATATTTTTTACGTAAAGGGAGACACGCTAGGAGCGACTGGGAAGACGGTCCACGAGATCCAGTTAAAGAAAGAACGCGTCACATACGTGAAAGAGAGACGATATCCGCAGGCACTACGTAGGCATATTAGAGAGGAGCTAGAGAGTCTCAAACGGCAAGGGATTATAATTGATAGCACTTCGCCATATAACAGTCCTCTATGGGCAGTGAGGAAGAAAAATAGACCTGGGGACGAGACGGAGAAATACAGGGTAGTTATCGATTATCGGAAGTTAAACGAGAACACGACGGACGAGAAGTATCCTATTCCCCGATTTGAGGACATATTAGACAGATTGAACGGGGCGACAATATTTAGTACCCTAGATCTAAAGGCAGGCTATCACCAGATCAAGATGAGTGCGAACGACCAAGACAAAACGGCCTTTACATTTGAGAGGGGGCATTATCAATTTACCAGGATGCCATTTGGACTGAAAAACGCCCCGATTACCTTTCAACGCCTAATGGATGAATTTTTGAGGGGAATAGACGAAGCGGTATGCCAGGTCTACATGGACGATCTGTTAGTTTTCAGCAGAACGGAGGCAGAGCACGTTGAGCACCTAAGAAGTGTATTTCAAAGAGTCCGCGAATTCGGATTAAAATTGTCCATGGAGAAGTCTCTGTTGGGGAAGAAAAAAATCAATTTTTTGGGCCACACTATCTCACAGGAGGGGGTTAAGCCAGACTCTACGAAGGTCGAGGCCATTAGAAGGATGGTGGTGCCCACAGATGTAAAGGGGATCCGTCGACTTCTGGGGACGCTTAATTATTACAGAAGATTTGTGCCGGACATGGCGGCATACCTGGTGCCTATTAATAATTTACTGCGAAAGGGAGCGAGGGTGGTAATTACCCCAATCATGGAGCAGAACATCCGGAAATGTATGTCTAGCTTACAAGAGGAACCGATATTAGCATTTCCCGATTTCCAACATCCCTTCACAATCACCACTGATGCCAGCGAATACGCACTGGGGGCAGTGTTGTCGCAGGAGAGAGACGGTGGGGAGCGCCCGGTGGCGTACGCTAGTCGACGGCTCACAGAAACGGAAGCGCGGTATAGTGCTCTAGAGAGAGAGCTCCTAGGTATCGTCTGGGCTATAGACCATTTCCGCCCATATGTCTTCGGCAGAAAATTCCGTGTTCACACCGACCACAGACCCCTACAATGGGTAGGAAAGTTAAAGGAGTCCTCGGCGCGGGTCACGAGGTGGAAAGAGTTTTTGTCCCAGTACAATATGGAGATCATATATAAACCCGGGAAAGAGAACGTAGTGGCAGACTGGCTGTCCAGAGCCATTACTGTGAATGCATTGGAAGAAGGGGAACCATCCGGGGAAATCCAACAGTTTCTCCGGGAATGGACACCCGGGGAGGATGGAAGCCTCGGTACGCGAGGAGATAGCGAAGGTGAGGAAACCCTTGAAGAGGAAGGTTCCGCCGCCGAAAGACCTGTTAAATTGGAAGTAACAGAAGGGATCGTGAACGACAAAAGACGGCAGATCATTTGGAAATCCAAGACCTCAGGGCGGCTGCAGATCGCATATGACAGTTATGGGAGAAGTAAAATCGCGACGATTTGGTCACCACCAGGGGTTAGGAACGACCAAATTTGCCGTGCATTGAAAGATGCCTCGGAACCCGGAAAGACCCATCATGTATTTGTAGGGAATGCCACTATTTGGGAGAAAATTCGTAGACTCTGGCGAACGGAACAACTTGGAGTGGATAGGATATTTATTCGGTGCACGTCGATGGTGGAGACACTCAAAGACAGAGAACAGCAGCTGGAAGTGACGCTGGCCTATCACCAAGGAAAAACGAACCACCGTGGAGTTCAGGAAACGTTGCAAGCGTTGCGGCGGAGGTACTTTTGGTGGGGAATGAAAAAGAGCATACAAGAAATGATAGGGGCATGTGCAGTTTGTCTCACTACGAAGTATGACAGACATCCGCCACGGGGGCGACAAGAAGAATCGCCCACCGCCGAGACACCGTTGAGTGACTTACAAGTGGATACCTTCACTTGGAGGGGGTATAAGTGGGTTACCACAATCGACAGCTTTAGCAAAGTGGCCATGGCGCACCCGGTGCAAGAACGGTCATCAGACGCGGTAATGCTGGCATTAAATACCTGGTTCCAGTTTTACGGAGTACCAGACCGGATCTCGTCGGATGGGGGCAGAGAATTCGACAATGCCAACATCCGAAAAGAAATGAAGACTCTCGATGTCTCTTGGCATCTTAATACCCCAGGGCACCCTAAGAGTAGAGGAGGGATAGAAAGATTGCACAGCACCCTGAGTGACCACCTGCGGGTATATCACGCGGAAAAGGGTCTGCCGGCGAATGAGGCAATGCCGAAGGCGGTGGCCGCTTACAATCATTCGATCCACACCGCGACGGGGTTCTCCCCGTTCGAGATCCTCTTTGGGCTGCGCGAAAGACGGAGAAATGGGGCAGAGACGGTAGCAGACAAGGGAATGGCGGAGAAAATGGCGAGTAATACTGTCGCTTTGAGGAAAATATGCGACAAAGTCAGAGAAAGGATAACGAGGGACAAAGCGAGACGAGTGGAACGGGAAAACCTCAAAGTCCGGGATCGAATGGGGGAACTTAAAATCGGGACTATCGTCTATAAAAAACTAGGGTCAAATAGGAGCAAAGAGCTGGTGCGATATGAGGGCCCATTTAAAGTGGTCGTGATTAGGGAACACAGCGTCGTGACAATTGAGAGTATACGACCCCCTAAGAAGCGGCGAAATGTCCACATAGAACAGTTAAAGCTTCCACCAGGGGGGGAGGTTGTAGATCAGGAATGAGCTGGAGTGTCCTCGCAGCATACACGCAAGGAACATTGTAAATAGTTATAGTTATGTGATTTTTCCCACAGAAGTATTGTTTTTTTTAAAAGTCAAAGTTTTCTTTTATGTTTTTTGTTTACAAGTGACAGTTGGTTTTTACGTTTTATAGGATTAGAGCTTAATGTGAGGGATTACAGGCTGTGTACGGGCGGGGCTGGCCTTTGCTCCTTTGTAACATTAGCGGAGCATTATTTGAATGGACTAAGACGTCCGAGTGTTGGACTTCAAAGTTTGCGAATGGGTGTTCGTAAACTGGTGGGGGGGAGTTAAGTCCAGGCGCCGCTAGTGCCCAGCCTTAATCCCCAAACATATGTTATCTGTATATGTTTACAGGTAATACCTATAGATAGAGGTATCTTGGTCTAAATAAAGCAGTCTTGTTATAACGTTCTACGTGTTCTTATTACCAACCTTTCTTAGCTTGTAATTCAATAAACATTAACTGGTATACAAAGGTTCAGTTTACATCTACACTGTTCCACAAAAAAGTGGAGCACTTAGAAAAATTAAAATATTTGCTTCCTCATAAAATTATTTTGACTTTCAATTACAGCCTCAAGCTTCGAAGGTTGCTTCTTATCAAGTTTGCTGCAACCTCACGTCTCGACTAAAGAAGTTCACAACTCGAGTAACTTAAAGGAAGAGTTGACCTGCCACCTTACACGTCTGTCAAGCTCGTCCCAGCTACTTTCTCAACCGTCAAAACCATTTTTTAAATCAAAATTAAGAAAAAATTTAAAAAACCTTTTGCTAAAGTTTTAAAGATTAGCTACACAAGAAACCACTATAGCGGAGTTTTAGTTATTGTTGGCCAATAACATAGATGATTAAATAAAGTAAACAAAGCCCTTCATTGAAAATAAAACAAGTCACTTCCCTTCAAAAATTATTTTTGAATATTCTTTTTATTAAAGAATGAAATTTTTATCGTGCGCTTATTTTTTTTACGAATTTTGTTTATTACGAATTTTTCTTAGTGCCCCATTTTTTTTTATTGTGAAGTTCAACTTTGATTTTAACACTCTTTTTCCAAATAATAAATTTGTCTTTCTCCAGCATCCAACATTTCCTACTTCGTCCGATATTCCTTCTTCTTTCCTCTTCGATTTTCTTCTTCACCCAAATTCATTGACGAATTATCCAAAAGTGTAACAGCTGAAATCCACCGCAATCTAGTTACGATATTATAAATCCGCCAGTATTCCTATAACATTGCCAAAATAATAGGTGCTACTTTCATTCAGATAAATCTAAATCGTCGTGTATGTGTGTATTTTCTTGCGATAGTGGTCATACGAAATACGAATTAGTCAATCCATATAAAACATAAAGGTATATTCCTCAATACCTCAAAATATGCTGATTAGTTTTTAGCAAACACGTTGGTGCTTAACATGTTAAAACACAATAATGGAAAGTATGAGAAAAAAAAAAACAGAGAAAAGTCGGACCCGTTTATCTAACGTTTAAGCTTTATCAAGCTCCGACTCAAAAAACTATTCAAGATTGAAATTTATCATTTATTGCTCATGCTTGAATGTACATCGTTGAATATAAAAAAACATACCAAAACGTTTTGAAGATTAACAATATAAATCGCGTATT
The DNA here is from genome assembly GCA_930367205.1 of Acanthosoma haemorrhoidale. Lineage (NCBI taxonomy): Eukaryota > Metazoa > Arthropoda > Insecta > Hemiptera > Acanthosomatidae > Acanthosoma > Acanthosoma haemorrhoidale. The sequence continues at coordinate 103,554,896 of OV884011.1, forward strand.
TAATATAATATATGTTTAATAAACCTGATTTTAATATTTTTTCTTCTATAATAATGGTTTAATTATTTCCATTTTTTCTTATTTCTAGAGAAAAAGATTTTTATTCGCTAAGACAGCTCACGTATTTTTGATAAAACTATCAAGATTTTTTTTTTGCAAACATTTTTTAAGAAACTAGCACAAGGATCTCTTGATATTCTTTCTTTCTTCAAAAATATTTTAATTTATTTTTGCGTTACCGCTACAGTTGATAAAAAATATATATATATTTTTCTAAATGGCGTGGTTAGTGGAATATTCGTGGACTAATACGTACATATAACTTTTATTAGACCCAAAACCACTAGTTGGCGTAAAGGCAGGCTGGACTGACACAGCTCCCCACTCTCGATAGGTCTCAGTCGATATTGACATGCGGAGGTACCTGCGTCGATTGCTCCTCACTTATTAAACCGGTCTTTTCAATTTTTCATTTCAGAAACAACCTTTCAATTATCCCTTCAAATCAATTTATCAAAAGAATGGGCAGGTCAGCAATTTAAATACGTTTTATTCATATTCCCTGCTTTCTTTATTATTGTTTTCTGATTATTTTTCTTTAGTTAATTTATCACTTAAAGGAACTAATAGATTTTACGTAAATCGGCAATGTTGAAAATGTTTCCCTATAGGACGAACAACGATCGTCTCCTCCATCTCTCTAGGTGTTGTAGCATATATATATATATATATATATATATATATATATATATATGTATATATATATATATATATATATATATATATACATTCATTGTCCTATCTGCAAATATGTTTGTAGTCTGACGAAGAAGGTATGTACCTTGTATTACACCTTGTACTATCTATTATCTATAAAATCTAACGACATCAGTATGTACCCACATTCACTATTGTATGCCGCAGCAAGGACTATGATGGTTTTGAAATAGTAGTTTTTTTTTTGTCCCCTCACCCTATAAAACAACCCAGAAACCCTTATATTAGTACCCCCCTGTCTGTCATTGTTAATTTCCTGTTCAGCCCAAAGAAATGCAATTTACTTAGAATTTATTTGATGATCTGTAAGCATGAAAAGTACTTTCATATCCTTGAGACATAGTTAATTAATTAATTACTTTGTAAAAAAAATATACATATCGACCAAAAAGTAATTCATGGTTAAAAGTGTATTCCCTTTAAAAACTTAACCCCGTGTTTTACTTAGGGGCGTGATGTTTTTCAATATAGTCCCAATTGATGCTCTAATTAATGGTCAATAAATACAACAATTCATCAAAGCTTCATCGATTTCACATGGAGGGGTGATTTTTTAAATGGAAGTTTTACTTTGTTTTTTTTATTTTATAAATGGGGTTGTATTTTATACTAATGACATTATATCAACGAAATTGTTGAATTGTAATTCTCTCTTGTTCCAGGTTGACAGGGAGACATTGACTATGACACATTCGTGAGACACCGTAGTTAAGGTGAATGGTAGGTATATTATTGTTTACTAAAGCATGGTATCGACCGCACCCGCCATCTTGACCGATCAACCCCTTCCCCCCCCCCACCTAAAACCCCCTGCATACATAATATATCATCATCACGCCGATAGAGTCAGCAGAGCACCTAGCTCAAATATTTACCGACAATATCACTAATCTTGCTCTGTTAATATCGTTGGGACTTCTCATCGACCCTCCAATGCCCATCCTTTATGAATCCGTTCCCTGATGACTTAATATTCAATTTTTAATTGCCATGCCGTTCCAACGTTGATATACAAGACAGTTACAATACTGCTATTATTCTGTTGAACGGTGACTCAAACTTATGAATAAAAACAAAATTTTTGCCTAACCAATAATTATTTTTTATTTCACATCACAAGGACATTAAGGCAGCACTCTCATCTGATTTGTATAACCAACTAAAATAGTTTACATCGATTATGAACTAAAATGTATTCATTAAAATTTATTTTTTACATAATATATCCTTATACTAAAAAGCAAAATTAAAATAATTCATGCTTTTATCACTGACAAAAAACTACATATTAAAAAGCAGACAAAAAATAAATATTAAAGCGATAATTATATAAATTCAAATTAATTATTAATTAATCAATCAGAACCCCATACAAATATATACAATTTACTATAATTAATATCATTGTAATATGCATACATGTAATTTACATTAGCTTTGGAATAAGCTGATATATATACATTATAGTGATTATTAAACAATTAAGTAGATAAATTATTCAACTAATTACTAATTAATCGATCATACACAAATTTAATTTTTTTAATGTTATTCCTATAATGTTTTGTCCATACATCACGTTTGTGGATATATCTTTTAAATCGTAATTGAATATTTGTCTTCTGAATAAGCTTTCGAACATGGAAGTTAGAAAAAAGACCTTCTATATTTGGGTGTGCACATACTGCTGGGTTGTCGGTAATTGTAGGTCTGTTAGCATCGTGGTTATCTGAGAGTATCGGGGGTAGTGGTTCGTTATGCGCATTCTGTTTTTTGTACGACTCCCATTTTTTTGTAATTTGAAGTACAAGTGTAAATCCAAAGTGGTGAAGCATATGACAGTGTGAGACGGAACACAGCTTCATCTAGTATTAGTTTGTTCTCAGGTGTCAGTTTGAAGTAGGGTGACATTTTACTAATGAGGTATTTTAGAAGTTGCATTTCCTGTCTACGTGGTTTGTGAATTTGAGGAATCGGTCTACAGTTACTCCTAAGTAGTGAATGGAATGGGACCAGGGAGGTTGTTTAATATAAGCGTGTTAAGAAAAATTAAATAGATCATAATATATTGGATGAGGGGGAGGGGGGGGGGTATTAAAACCATATTGGAACGATTAAATACCCAAAACACTATTTTTGGTAATTTCTTAAGAATTATTTTTGCTTTACTGTTTTCAATGAGCCCTTAGCCACTAGGAAAATATTATAATTTATTTCCTAAATAAATATATACGTCAATAGCTACAGCTACTGAGCAGCTACTTGTGGTATGGACGTTCCCACTACCGAAATCAGGCAGGTTAAAACTGTAGATTATAAAAAAAACTTACAGCTAGCTCTAATATAGTTTTATTTTCATGAACGTATTAAATAATGATAAAAATATACTGTACTCAATCAATCCAGAGATAGAATAGAAATATATTAGAGTCAACACCTTTCGTACGGATTCACTCAAAGGATAGATTTTATACTTAAATAATTATAACCCCAGGGAAATATAATAATCTATGTAGGCTGGCCTCCCAGCATTATTGGAGAGGAAATAAGGGCGTTCAGTAATAATAATTGTAATAATTATAAGAATGGGAACCATGATTGACTATTTCCAGCCTGAAACCTTTCATTTCATATGTAAACTTAACGGTCACTGACAATCAATTTTTCAAAAAAAAACATTAATTGGGCATGAAAGCCAAGACTCGATCCATGGATTAGGCTTTTTTTTAATGCTAAAAGATATTTTAAATAATCTTAAATTAAATACACTATTTCAATTGTTCAATGCTGCTTTCAAAACTTAACAAAACAGCCCCGAAATTTTAATGTTTAATTTCTTACCATAGTCTATATAAATACATTTTTACCAAAAATTAATCAGTACATTCCGATATGTTGGGAAAATCATTTTAAAATGTCGTCGCCTCTTACACGAAAATTGCGTATTGTTGATACCTCAGAAGATATTTTGGATATAAGTACCACGCGGCCAAGCCAACTCTGGACTGTGTATTTCACCTTCTACATTTTTTATGTTTTTTTGTAACCATACATACATAAATAAAATTTAGTTGGTACAAATCTTCAAAAAGTACACTGCCCCGCAAAAAAAGTGGCGCACTAAGAAAAGTTCTTTATAAAAACCTTTAAAAAAATAAGCGCACGGTAAAAAGTTCATTCTTTACTAAATAGAATATTCGAAAATAATTTTTGAAGGGAAGTGACTTTTTATTTTCAATAAAGCCCTTTGTTTATCTTATGTAATCCTTTATGTTATTGAGTAAACAAAAACTAAAACTTTTTTCATCGCCTTCTTCATACGCTATTGTGATTTCTTGTGTAACTGATCTGTTAAAAATTAGCAAAAGATTTTTTCGTATTACTCAGAAGACTTTTTTTTTGTGATCAGAAATTTCTGTATAATAATTTTTTTTTAATGTTTATTGGGGTTTCCTTCATGTTTATAGCCCCTTATCACCGAAAACGATTAATATTACTTTAAAAAGAATTGAAAGCCAAAATAATTTTATCAGGAAAGATATATTTTAATTTTTTTTGTGCTCCACTTTTTTTGTGGTGCAGTGTATATTAGATATATGAAACAACGGCTCATGTACCTCGATCTGACTCGTCATGTTTAAAAAAATAGTTTCTCCCTTTGGCTCCGCAGGAAAAAAATAAGTATCTGGGGTTAAGTATGAATAAATAAAGCGTGGTAGCAGGAACATCAACATTTGCTGGTGATGGCGAAGAGAGTGAAGTCAGCTTGAGTTAACCCTTGTACACAGAGAAGTGAATATTTAATGGTGTTGTTGGAGGCTAACGGACCGTGAAACTAGACAGCTGGGCAGGTGCTGGTCATTAGTGGCTGAAACATTAATGAGCAGGTTGACATAAGGCACCAGGTCGGCAAGTCATGCCAGGGTTCAAACCGCAGGAATGAGTGTATCAGAGCACACCCCTCGGTGTATCAGTGCAAATATTAACAATACGGTCATTGTTTGTCCTGAACTTAGTTCAATCAAATATTCTTATTTTGTCAATCAACCCAAGGATTATTGTCTCCGTAATATTTTTTCATAATTAGAATGATTTTAGTTTTAATAACTAATTATTTTTACATTGTATTTTGTAATTATTATAAAAAATGAGCTCAAAGTTCGACTTCTTAACAAAACCTACCGTGCATACTTCAAGCAAACGTTCTTAGTCGGATCATGAATATTCCTTGGTACGTCTCATACTATATAAAGACTAGGAAAAAAAAAATTAGCAATATTTTCAAAAGGTTTACCAAAAGCTAAATCTAGTATAATATAACAATCTAGTACAAACCTATTGCGTTATAGAATGGAATATCAGTGACTGGAAACGATAAAAAAACTTGATGACAGAACTTCTGAATCACTCCGGATACATCTGGAAAGTAATTATATAAAGTAGAATAAGAATAATCTAGGCCGCAGCGAACTTAAAAATAACGATTATTAAGGTAGGACCTAACAATGAGGGAGCTAGTGGAGAGTTAAATTTAATCTCAATCCTTGGTTCCAAAATTCATAAATGCCAAACGACTGAGCCACATCCAGAAATGTGCAAGTAGATTAGTAATGGACCTCCAGGGTTGTGAAAATGTGAACACGAAGTTCCAGCTGCAGTAGAATATGGATGTTGGAAGCTAAAATAGTGAGTTGGTTTTTGTGAAGTAGACATTAAATTAGAATCGCTTCAAAAATCGAGAGTATAATAGCACGATGGGTTCTAGAAGGTATACCAGATTTGGGGAATTGAACCACAATTACTGTTCAAATAGTAGGAAAAGGCTAGGTACTAAGAATGTAATTGGAAAGTTATTATAGTAAAACTACGACTTATTTTTGATACGAGGATTCTAACTAGAAGTGAGGAGGTTTAAAGCCTAATATATATTTTACGTTCAAATCCTGGTCCTGGAAAAATCTTTTTTTTTGTTTACTTTTTAAAAGTTATTAAAGATAGATGATGAGTGTCACTGACCCTGGTGGTTGACAACAACAAAAAAAATAGAGGAATCAATACAAGTTAGAATTAATAATCTATTTAAATTATTCATGATATCAAAGTCTATATTCTTTATATTACTTCAGAAATATTTCGTCCTGTATCCCAGGGAATGTCATCTCAACTCAGTAAAAAAATATTGAGTGGTTTTTTTTTTTTTACTGCGACTTTGTTTAGACGAACTTAGGACAAATCATTTTATTAATTGTGTGCAGTCGAAAAGACATGACAACAACTAGCTAGGGACAGAAGTCCCCATATGACGTCGGGGTGACAGCAGTGGGTGAGCAATAAATCAGGAGGCTACACTACCAGCAGGTGTGCCTTTCCGCATAAGCCATAATTATAGCAGGGCCGCGTGACCAGTAGCAGTAACCATTAATGGACAGGGCACATGTCGTGTAGCCAGTCCTGATTACAGCCTTATTGGCTTTGCATATCGGGCACCCGGATATCGCTGCTCAATTAATGAGTAGCCAGCGAGTGGGCCTCGTTTCACTTCCTCCGTCTACCCTTTCCATTGTGGCAGGGTTCCTTTCGACTATCTGTCAACTAAGAGAACCTCCCGTGGTGCTTCCATCAATAGTCACTCAACTCTCAGAATTCAATGAATGAAAAACGTTAGATGTTGACCATATTTAATAGTGAATCACGTTTCGGCATGTTATGTATCACTGCGTAAGGTCCTTATGTGAGATGATGGAAGGATGGCAGTAAGATGTTGGCAGCTTGCAGTAACTTGTGCGGTGGGGTAAGTATGCGGCACCCGATGCGACTTTAACAGCCATTAACCACGCCAAGCCATAATAGGTAATCAATAATGTTCGCGTTAAAATGCGATTTGTCTTGACAGACTGTCGGTGACATACGGCGCACGTTTGTTGTAAAGTATTCTACTCCTTCGGTAATCACACCTTCAAAGTTTTGAAACTCTTGTACTCAATAAACACTGAGTCGAAAAAAATCACTATCAATAATGCAACATATATTAAAAGTAAATTAAGTTATTTTTATTTCATAGTAATGACATTACTAATTCAATAATTCAAAGTAGATATCTATTTATTTGTCTATAAGAAGATGATGTTATATTCAACGTTTTGGACATTAGATGAATGGAAGGAGGAAGAAGTAAAACGTATTGGCTTAATACTACTGATAAAGAGAAATTAGGGACAAATGAATCCTGATTTCAAAGTATGTTCATAGTACGAAGAATAGAATAAAGGAGCATAAAATTGCCAAACCTTGGAGGTGGGACATTTCTTTTAAATAATACAAGTAAATACTCTTTAGTCTGTTTTTTTGTGTTCATGATGGTCGTCAGAAAAATGATAACAAGTAAAATGATATAAATTTCTGATTTTTTTGTACTGTTAGAAAATATTAGATTCAGTAAGAGTTTAAAAAAAAATACAAAATACTAGTTGTGGTCTTTAGCCCTAGACCAGTCCTTTCTGATGAGCCTAGCCACCGGAAGGACCCCTGGGGAAACCATGTTTGGCATGCCGATCCTAGAAAGGGTGAAAAAAATTGTAGCTTCTAATCCTGCTGGTTTTATATTGGTTATATTATATTATATGGATTTTATATTAGCCCCATTCGGTGGTAAGGGAGGAAGCAAATAGTACCCTTCTTCCTGGCAGTTAAAACGGGCCCTTCGTAGCTGTTCGAGGTCCGTGAGGAGAGTGCCAGAGTAACAGGAAATAAAGTAGTTAGATGGTGATTGTGATGTATACGAATCCCTGCAACAATGCGTGAGCCAGCCCCGCCATGTCGGGTTTGAGGTGACTGTGATTTTGTTGATTCTAACCAGCTAGTTTTAGTGAAAAGTGATAGCTATCCCTCCCTCAAAGTCCGCCGGCTCTCAAGGCAGTAGGTGGATAGAGGTCATTATTACTTCGATCCACCTCTTAGGATTGGAGGATATCTACTGACTACTAGGGAGTATAATATTGTATCGTTCAATGTCGTCTCCTTTTCGTAGCTAGTAACAAAGAGTGAACTCTCCAGAGGAATGATCCCTGGCGTTGAGGGGCGCCGCAGAGTTTTTGCCTCCAGCGAAGAAGTCCTCGGAAGAAAAGTAACCCAATGTGGACCCCAGCACTAACGGCAGCACATACATGCCAAAGCGCGAGTGCCAGAGAAGTAGGAACGAGCAGGCCTGTGAAACTCTGGACTCGGTATAAAAGCCTCAGAGGAGGAAAATGATAGCGGCCACCTGGAGGGAAACCCGGGATGAGTTCATCCAGCAAGAGTCGAAGAAGAACATCTGAGTATCCAGTAATGTCACCTTAGCCAGGCAGTGTTGAAGAGACTTGTGTAGATCCCGTGTTGAAGAGTGGAGACTCCCCTTCCCCAGAGAAGGCAGCAGAGAGGTACCTGAAGGACCTATGGGGAAACCCTGTTTGCGATCCCGATCCTAGAAATGGTGGAAAAAGTTGGAGCCTCTAATTTAGCTGATTTTATAAATATTAATCATAAAAAACAGTTCCTGGCTTCGAATTATGGTACTGTAACAATACTTTATTTGACTAATAGAAACCAATAGGATTACATATCACTACTAGTAATTAATAATGGTAACCGGTAATATAAGTACACTGAGAGGCATAAAACGTGGCACTCACCGTATTTGTACTAATTTCCAATCAATTTGGTGGCCACATTTTTGCCTCTCAGTGTATGATTAATTTTCATGTGTATGATTGATTAATGCTTGATTAATTTTCAGAAGTACAGCAGTTGACATGGACAGTAAAGAGAGGGAGTGCAGGGTGTGCGGTGATCGAGCCAGTGGCAAACATTACGGTGTGCCGAGCTGTGATGGTTGCAGGGGCTTCTTCAAGAGGAGTATTCGAAGGTAACATATCCTATATATTCAGTTTCATATAGTGGTTGTGGTGGTTAAAAGGTAACCACTTAATCGTATAATGGAATAGCTGCTTTACATTCAAATTCTTTGTTGTCAGGAATTTGGACTATGTATGTAAGGAGAATGGTAGATGTGTTGTGGATGTTACAAGGAGGAATCAGTGTCAAGCTTGCAGGTTCAGCAAGTGTCTTCAAGTCAAGATGAAGAAGGACGGTAAGTCACTTGCTTCATATACCTGTTGATCTAAAGATCTCTGGCAACATCTTTTAAACCTCCAAAAATACTAAATCGTTTCAGGTCACTAAAAAAAAAAGTCAAAACGAATTAACAAACTGAATTTCTTTATTCGTTTCCGTCCTTTTTTTTTTTGTGCTCGGCAGTACACCTTCAGGACAGCCATGTATTTCTAACGTGCATCATCAGTTTTTACACGTTACATCGTTATGTCTTCCCCTGACGTTGCTAAATTGCAGCGCGAAGATTCAGGATAAAATTGTTTAGAATTATCTCAAAGACTACTTTGCGGACAACGACATCATTCCGCGAGAGCAGACTCAATTTCAAGTCAGCCTTACCGTAGAACACCCACTTGTGAAACTTCAGCCGGTAGCTAGCCTGAAGCTGAATAAAAACATAGCCACAGATATGATTTCGTTAGACTCCACGTAGACATTTGTTTGACTTTGTGACCGGAAATGCCCGGAGCAGCTCTTCACGATGCTGGCTAGCTAACTTCCTGAACAACTGACGCTGCGGGTGCGGATAGGTGATAGCCTCCCCAAAGCTCTGCCTCAAGGAACCGTGCTGTCCCCAGGACATTTCAACGACTGAAATCATTGGAGCTCGTTATAAAAATACTACAGTTCCTGCATTCACCGAAGACATCGTGGTGTAAATTTGCAGCGTGAACGCCAAGAGAACTCTTTGACAGACTAAATCAGCTTGTAGAGAGATCAAAGATAGATTGGGGAAACTCAACATTACAGTGGGCACCGGAAAGACTGACTGCATATATTACTAATTGTCTCATTACAGAAGGGCAAGAAAAACTACTTCCTGCATTGTAGGAACGCAAAGTTTCCTGCAAACAATTTATTATACTTGGGCATAAATATGAACCGTCACGTCTTTTTTTGTGGCAATCCATCTTATGAAAAAACTGTAACAAGTGCGCTTGAAGTCTTACCAACTCATTCACTTACTGACATCCCTCAATCTATCCCTGCCTATCGCTGCTCCTAAGCTAATGAATGATATACAAGAGCGTACTCAGGCCGGCTCTGCTACGGTGCACTGATTTTTAGCTATCTGACGGAAGCGACAGCAAAGTGACTCCAGAGATTTCAAAACGGGATACTCATGAAAGTGGTCCGACATAGTTCATTCTAGCAGCGTATGTGAATTGTCACATATAAGACTCGCTTCAATAACTCACCAATGCCGTATTCAACACCTCCGTTCTCATATCGCTGGCAGCAGTCAGTCAAGCTTCTCGGGCCGTACCTTAGTAGACCTAGTAGCGTCTCCTGAGCGGCCCAGTATGCCTCTTTCCGGTTCACACTCACCTATGGGATCCAAACGGTTTCTACCTACCCTAAGATAGCGAATATGAAGTGGTCAATTCAAGCCCACTTAAGCCACCTACGATACCTAGACTGTGCACTATATATAGAATAAAATAGTGCACTGTCCCATCTTCTAAGACCTTATGGAGTCAGATGAATAAACAAACACGAATTAAACTGCCCGCAGACTAGGCCGCCAGAAAAAGTCCAAGACCACAGGTTTATCTCTTTCTGACTCCACCCGGGCAGTGGCTAGGTAGATAAGACCTCCCCTCGGCGGTCATGCCCGGCAGCTGGATTGTTCAACTCCGGCTTACCGTTCCAACTTATCTATTATATCTCTGGACCATTAAGATATACTGTTATCCGTCGTGTATAAGTAAAAAGACAAGTTCATGCAGACTAATTCACTTCCCCTTCTCTCGTGAGGTTAAACTTCCGTTTTATTTATTCTATACGGTCTACATACAGGTATGTCATCCTTTCCGTCTAATAATATTGGCTCTTCGATGTCGTAGCTGCCACTCCTGTACTCGTCAACCGCCTTAATACCAACATTTTCCGACTTTTCGCCATATTGAATATATTAATGCATATATAGTCCAAAAGCCCACTCCATTTTCTTTGATTAATTGGTGGTTTAAAATTTTTCAGATGGTGGCTCCTTTATCGCACCTTTCTACTAATGGACACCCACTTATAGTGGATTATAGTGACGTACCTTCAGGTGATCATAGTTAATAAACTTAACCGTAGTCATCAGAAGTGCGGTATTTCCCATTTGGGTATTTCTTGCCGCTAGATATACTTATTAACTAACCATTCACTTCTTCTACTGTCTCAAAGCACTAGTTGATTTTGGCTCCTATGCGTCAATGTTACCTTGTTAAACAGTTTCCTTTATGCATAACCTCCGGTAGATTCCCAATAGATGCGGTACAAACTGCCAGTAGTTCGGGTCCTCTGGCTTTTAGTGTACCTCAGTACCAGCAGGGAGGGGAGGGGGTGCTTACCTTATTCTAGGCCCTTCCTGCTAGCTTTAATGTATAGAGTTTACCACAGGATGTTGATTGTCAATGTCTTTTTTTTTTTATGTTTTCGTTTTAACTCATGCCATAAACCATACATATAATATATTGCCATTTAACAAACAGTTGAAAGATCACTGGGAATTTAGATATTTAACAATGATTATGTAAAGGTTACACACTTACAAAGGTTACATAGAGGTTTTAAAAGGTTATGGGGGCAGCCTTCCACCTCCACCATTGAATACGCTTCTTCCAGGGAAAATGAAGCAGCATCCTGGACATAAAGAAATTGGAAATCATTCTTTTCTTTCCACTGCTCACTTCATAAGACGATGGTAAACTCTGTCTGATGATTCGAAGAGGTCCAATTTAAAGACTGTGTCTAATTACTTAAATTTATTTTATTTCGATTCTATCGATACGGTCCTTATTCATTTGTACACACTTCATCGAATTCTGGAAATTTATTTTGCATTTTTCTTCAAGGGTTGATTTATTTTCTTCGTTAAGAGGAGACATCTTATGTCTTATATTCTAACCTAGCAGTAAATATTGCTACGTTAAGCAAACTAGGGGTTTTTATTTAGATTTAACCGAATACTTACTTTTTTTTATCAATACACTAATATATCTGATATAAAACTGAACCCGAATACATAAACTGTAAGGAAATATATAAAGGATGCATTTTTTGTACGGATACGTATATCCTTTTATATATTTACCTGGCTTACCCTCAAGCGCCATGCTGTTACGCTCTAGTTGAATAATTAGAATAATTATGTTACAGGGATTCAATCTATCTATTGAACTAAAGAGAGATTTGATTCCTGATTTGATTGATCGTATTAAATCAGCATGAACTTATACCAAATCATACTTTTCTCAATAATACTCAATTGATTTTATATTTTCCCAATTGGACTAAAGCCAAATAACTTACCCTAATAAATTAACGTGGTGAGCAAATGGCCGGGATTCATTTATATAAAATAGAAATTCATATACACTGTATTTTATTTCTAATATTTAAAAATCTCTTATTGTAAAAAGATTACCTAATATGGATAAATGACTGAAAGATTACAAAGATCTTACTAGCTTAACTATAAAACCTATCTCTTACTGAATATATAAATGGCTTCAAGAGTCCAAATCAAGACCTCAGCGTCTGATAGGTCCACCCGAGAACAATCCTCAGTTCTTGGTTTCGTCACAGAAAGAACCATATCCGCTCTAGAAGAGCTGCCAAGGAAGTGCCTTAGACTGAACATTTCGAATGAATTCACTCAAGCATTCGACTCTGTGTCCCACGGGACATTGTGTCAAATGCTATGTGACCACGAATGCAGCACGGAGCAGCTCTATTCAATTCTGGCTAGCTTCCTAAACAACAGATCGATGCCGGTGCGGGTAGGTGATAGCTTTTCCGAAGCTGTGTCACTAAGCTGTGGAGTACCCCAAGGAGCCGTGTTATCCCCATTCCTTTTCAACGTGTATACGTCTGAAAATGTAGGAGCCCGGTATAAAAACACAACAATTGCAGCTTTTGCTGATGACATAGCGGTGTACAGTAGTAGCATGAGCGCCAAGTTAGCTCTTAGACTGGCTGAAGTAACCTGTAACCAGATCAGAGAGATTGGGGAGACTTAATATATCTGTAAACGTGGGTAAGACTGACTGCGTAATTTTTACTTTCCAAAAGAGAAAAAGTCCGCTGCCTACTACTTACACTGTAGGAACGCAGCAAAATTCACCAGCCAACAACCTAGTATATCTGGGCATTAAAATGGACCGACACCTCCGTTTTAGTAACCATTTCGCAAGTAATTTGAAGCAAACTCGCACGAAGTCTTACCGGCTTACGCATTTATTGACTTCCCCCAATCTATCACTGCGTCTAAAGCTATAGATTTATAAGAGTGTACTCAGGCCGGCTCTGCTGTCTGGTGCACCGCTTTTTCGTCATCTGACGTATACGACAGCTCGGCGACTCCAATAGTTCCAAAACGGCATACTGATGAAAGTGGCCAGACATACTAGCTTCACGAGGTCTTTGATCTGCCTACGTTGGATGAATTCATTTAACGTAGACATATCAAATTTTTCGACTCATTACAGTACATGACAAACCCAGTATTTAGCACGATAACCCCCGCTCCGTTCCCCTATCGATGGTAGGACGCAGTCAAGTTTTAGTTTGTAAGTTTTTCCCATTGTTGTAAACCGAAGGTGAGCCCTATCACCTAATCCTGTCTATCTGATTACTGAAATTTTCACTGGAAAAAGATAATTGTAATTGTAATTCTACCCTCCTTCAAATGCATCATAGTATGCAGCAAGAGGAGTAATTATTCTGTAAATTTTGTTCAATTGTATTGTTCACTTGCTTGTAAAAATGTCAAAAAATAAAGGGGTTTTGAATTAAAAAACCGATAATTCATTCTAACAACGGCTCTCTGGACTGGTACTTGCAGCTGCATACCTACCTATCCGATATGGAGTCAGATAGCTCAGTAGTAAGACCCGTCATGAAGCAATTGTCCAGGTCATAGCCTTATCAACTCTTACTTCGTCACTAGGGCTAGGGTAACTAGGCCCCCGTCGTGATGACCCGACAACTAGGTTTGTGAGATGCTGCAACGAGTCAAAAAACTTGATGTGTCTCCGGTTGATGAACCCACCCACCGACGGCACACTAAGCAACGGGTGTACTGGTCGGCGTTCTTTAATTTTTTGAGAGAGGCACTTTTCCCATGATCCAATTCTGAAATTGCTAGAGACTTTTAGCTGTATTGTCAGTCATGGAAGTATACAGCGGGGCACCGTACAGCAGAGCTGGCCGGAGGACACATTTATATATCATCAGTTGAGATACGTTGGGTGAAGTTGGGAAGTGCGAAAGCCGGTAAGACCTGTGTCGTACTTTTTCTATTTTGTTTAAATGTGGTTGCTATAATGGGTAGAGAAATGGAGATGCCTATCCATTTTTATACCCAGATAGTTCATTGAGATAGCCAGTAAGTTCTCTTGCCCTCCTACAGTATAGGATTTTGGCTAGGCTTTTTCCCCACTTTTGGAGGGAGAAGATTACGCAGTCGGTCTTCCCAACGTCCACACTGATGTTTAACCTACCCAGTATGTCACTGATTACGTTACAAACTGACTCGGCCTGTGTAAGAGCTCTTTGTGCACTCATGTTGCTACTGCTGTAAACCGCTGTATTGTCGGCGAAAGCGATTACCGCAGTTTTCTTGTAGTTTTTCCAAACAATGTCAGATGTGTACATGCTAAAAAGCACCGGAGACAACACCGCTCCTTGAGGAACTCTACAAGTCAGAGGGAGTGGGTTCGAGAGGCTATCACCCACCCGTACTCTCACTGTCCTGTCTTTCAGGAAGGAAACCAACATGGTATATAACTGCTAAGGGCATTCCCCGTCGCAAACCCAACGAGATCATAGCAGTTGATGTGTTCCTGTTGATACCAAGGGTGGCTTCCGTCTGCACCTTCACAAGCGGATGTTCTGTATTCTGTAGGGCCATACCACGTTGAGCACACCGTTTCTCGTCTGCCTTGGACTGCGTCATTCGACTGTTGAGAGAATATTACGTCTCACCAAGCTGCAAAGAAGATAATGTGTGTCCTGCTGTTGCTAAGTCCCAGATGCCTTCTGCTACTCCCTTTTGTGACAGGAAAAATGAAGGATGTTAAACTGTCTTGTCTTTATAAGGGACCGTAAAACAAACAACTGGATCCATTTGAGCCCTTCGAAAAACACATTTATACTTCATCGTCGTCCCTTAGTGCCTTTTGCTAATTTTTACATCGCAAATACTATCTCTTAATAATAATTGTAATTTTACAATACATTCCCCATTTCTAGGGTCAAACATATAACATTCTGATAGTGTGAATTTCGTGCTACTATGAATCATACTCGTTGGCACAGTCCTGTGTGAGTTTTGTTTATTCACTTTAATATTGACTATTGACTTGAGACTTTATTATTGTTACTATTTGTTTTGCATCGTGGGCGATTCACTGAAGGTTGGTTAGTCCATTAGATTCCGGGTATTCAATGCAAGTAAAAACAATCCGTATTTCATTGTTCTCTGAATAATTTTGAATATTGGTTGAGTTGATAGCTGTATATTGGTTAGCTAATAAATAGGTTTGAAACTTGACAATAGAAAATCAGAAATAAAAAAGACAACTTAGAGTGAAAAAGGTCATTTTTAATTTTAAAAAAATGAATTTTCTTTACAACAAAAAATAGTAAAACAATGTTTTAAATTATTTCTAGGCAGTTATTAAAAAATTGCCGCGTTAATTTAAAATGTAAATTCAATGAAAAAAAATACGTCATTTTATCTAACATTTTTTATGAGAGATTATTTTGTATACTTAATTTTTATTGAACATCTTTTTATCCTTTATTACGGATTCGCTTATACGTGAAACTAAAGAAGGTAGAAACGCGCATTTAAAGGGTTTTCGTAATGGATAGTGGTTTAAGAACCGCAATTGGCCGGCCTGTAATTTTTAATATGTATTTTTTTTGCATTGTATATCAACGTCTATTTTATCCCTATGTATCATGTTATTATACATATATGTATACACTTAATATATAACACTATAATAAGTATTTACTGCAATATATCGAAAATAAAAGTTTTATGTTATGTCTAAATGCAAAGCAACGAGCAGCAAAAAATGGTGTTGCAGTTTGCAAGGATTGGAGCTTCATTGCACCGAGCGCCCCCTCAAACCTGTTCGGTGTCTGGCGGTCGTTTTCTATCATTACTTCTATCTATCATTATTTTTGATATTTTCTCTTTATGACATTATCCCCCCTACAAACTAATGAAGAACTTAATTTTTACAAGGCCTATTTTGTTAACCAGAATTGAATTTATTCATTTGTATTTATTATTATTCATAATGAAGAGGGTCCCAGATTATTTTTTCTATTATTTTACAAAGTAGAGGCTCTACGTTTGGGTTTGGCAGTACCCTCCTGGAGTGCTATTGGACATAGCAGAGCAGATCGATGCCTAGCATAAGAGCACCCTACGAGGCGACAATTACATACTCCAGAAGGAAAGAGCACTGTGTTTGTTCAGTTGTAGCCGACTAATGTGGGAACAGCCGCCTGCTCATGACAGCCAGTGGCTTCTTAACGTGCCTTTTTTCTTCTCCCGGTGGTCGGTCATCTTCCTACTCGTATTGAATCTCATCCACGATCACATTTCACAGTGGATGCGTATTCGTAGGGTCAGTCATTCCCAGTATAAAAGGGTCTGATTTCATTCATGATCGCATGTTGCAGTTATTGGAAAGAGTTCGTCAAAATAATTCAACCGGTCTGAAATTTTGAAGCTATAATACACAACATACCGACATATGCTGATTTGTTTTTGGTCGATATTAATCTAAGTCAAAATAACTCGTTACGTTAAATTAACTTTTAAGACTTTCGAGTCCCTACTCAGAAGCTTTTAATGATCTAATATTCTGATTTTCTTTACCCGTATTTAAGACGCATTAAAGTCAGTAACACAATGCGAATTTCAAAGATATTCCAAAAATGATTTTGAAAGCCAATAAATAATAGAAATAGTGTGTCACTTTTTTATGCCAATATTTTAGTTATTACTTTTTATTTGTTGAAAAGATATTTTTATCAATAAAGATGATCTTAAAAATAAAATTAATAATAATAATTAAAAATAAATAAAAAGACTTTTCAATAAACTACATCCAGTTCGTTACAATCATTTAATAAGATTTAAGGAACTGAGACGTATACTCCATCCGAATTGATATTGTTCATTTATTTATATATTTTGAAAAAAAGAACAGTTTTGTTCCATTAATGTAAAACAAATATAGACAGTAAAAACAAGCTTACTTTTTTTAGCCCGGTAAAATGGAGTTATCTTGTTTATGTTTCAATTCACTTACCAATTAATAGAGGGTCTCTCTATTTCTGTTTGAATAAATCTGTGAAGATCCAGATAAGTCGAAACCATTGACTTTTCAGGAGAGAACTTTTAAGTTTTGTAACAATTCCAAAATAGTGGATTGTCATTATAAATTAGTTTCGGGCACTTGTTTTTTAGTGTTGAAGTAATTTTTATACTGGTAAAATATAAACCAATAGTATAAGGAATTTATTAGGTAGGTGCGAATGAAATGTCGGATTCTTAAGTGAATATATTAAACTGCATATCTTTTTCCAAAAGCTGTTTATTTAATCAAAATATGCTCCACTTACTTCAATACACTTTTCCCAACGAGATTTTAATGCATAGATACCTGTCTTGAAGAAATTCTGATCTTTACAATCAATAAACTCTGATATGGCATTTTTCAGACTGTCTTCATTTTCGTACTGTTTAGCCCGTAAAAACAGTTCTAAATGTTTAAATAAATGAAAGTCGTAGCGAAAGATCCGGTGAATAAGGTGGGTGCTGCAAAATTTCATATTTTAATTCGTTTAATTTCGCAATTGTTTTGTACGATGTATGCGGCCGAGCGTTAGCGTTCAAGCGATCCAGGTTATTTCGCTCGGTTGGTTCGTGCGGTATCTACTTATCCATTTTTTTCACCTTGCCAATTTCAGAAATATGTAGCAATATTGTTGTATGGTCAATTTCCATTCTGGCAGCAAGTTCCCTTGAAGAAACAGTTGGATTCGTTTCCACCAATGCTTTCATAGCATCATTTTTCACAGACGTTTCGGGTCTTCCACGCGGTTCATTTTGCAGGGAAAAATCACCAGACTGAAATTTTTCAAAACAACGCAGCACTTTTCGATCGTTCATAGTATTCTCCCCAAACGCCTGGTTTATATTTCGTGCAGCTTTTGCAGCATTATTACCAAGTTTATACTCATATAAGAAAATTACACGATATCGGTTGAATTCATATCAGTGCAAAATGCAAAGCAAATAACAAAAGGGAACACTTTTGAGAAAATCTTCTTTGCTAAAATGTGACTCTGGCAATGGACAGTACGACTATAAACCAGGTTATGTCAAAAACAAAAGTATAACAAAAACAGGGAGACAAACGTTTACATTTAAAGAAAATCCGACATTTCAGACGCACCAACCTAATATTATTTTATAACATTTTTTAATTTTACATAATGAGTTAGCAACATTTGATCATGACTTACCTTATTTTTCACAACTTGTTTTTTTTTAATCCATTGGTTTTTTTAACTTATGCTTTCAAGCCATAATTATCAATTATTGATTAATTAAATAACAAATTCTTATTTAATTCATTGAACGGACTATCTATCGATGGAATCAAATCCATGAGATCCTTTTTTTAGCCACACTAATTGGGATTTGGATTTCTGAGATAATCATTAATTCACGATTGAGATGCGTGCATTTTCCTTGTCAGAGTTAGATATTCTTAAAAGTTCATACAGAGATTCAATTCTGTACTAGAGCTATTGTACTTGTTGTGGCCACCTCTTAATTAGGAATAATTAAAAGTTCCCCTCTTCTCGAATCATATTATACCTATCTATGTTTCCATATTTTGTTGTTAATAAAGATTATGACGTCAGTGAGAGTAGGGGGAGGAGCCAGTGGAGTAAACAGCCGCAGGTGGGGGGGCCATCCCCACTTCCCTGGGCCGCCCGGTGGAGCCCCATCACCTAGATTTGTATTCATGTTATTTTCCTATTAACCACAACCTGTATTGTTGAGTAGCACGAACTTCTTCAAATGCATCTGCGCATGGCAGAATAAGGAGAAATTTGCAAAGTTTCTTATAATATTTTCATTGTATAACTTCAAGGGGTTTAGAAAAAAAACAAAAAATAACACTACTCTCTCTCTCTCTGCACTGGCGTTTGCTGCTCTACTGAAACCATGGCCTTCTCATTCAACTACCTCTGTATCTCTCTCTTCTAACCTCGATATGTTTTAGTCCGGCGTTGTCAGGCCCCACACCTTCCTAGTGGGAGTCCCTGCCTTCGTCTCGCTAAAACTGGCACCTCCTTGGGAAAGACCTCTCCCTCGCGGACGACGGTTGCCGTGGCCCTGCAAATTTATCTATCAGTGTCTCCCATGGCAATCCAGTCTGCCTCTCTCCGGTTCACACTCGCCTTTGGGATCCGGACGGTTTTCGCCTACCCTTAGATACCGAGTGTGAATTCGTGGTCATTCCAAGACCACATAAACTACCTATAAACGTACCCTGTACCTCTTCTCCTGAACATAGTGCTTTGTCAGGGCCCACACACCTTCTAAAAGATCTTATGGAGTCAGATCAAAGCGAATTAAAGCTGCCCGCCGACTAGGTTGGCAGCCAGGGCGAAAGACCACAGGTCCGCCCGCCTTATCTCTTTCTGGGCGCTCGCCGGACGGCGGCTAAGAGGTTGTAGCGACCCTAGCCCGTGGTGGGCGTTTCCTCCCCAATTTGGGGAAACTCAGGTATACTGAGCCCGGCAGTACTTCTCTCCAAAAAAAAACTTTCACTAGCAGCTCCAAAATCATAAAAATACACTAAAACTATAGGCACAACTAAGAATGTATTTTTATTTTTCCACACCTTATTCACTGAATCCAGTCATTTAAATGATTTATTTTTCAATAAGGGCGTAGTCGCTGTCACCTTCCATACGAGTGTAACCACTAACCACAAATTTGCGATTTATTATTTTCACAGTAGACAAATTCTGAATCGCAAATAAAAACGTAATTACTACATTATAATTTTTAGTTTGTCCAACACACGTGTCCAAATAAAAAGTAATCTCCCTAACATTCGATGGGATATCCTGCATCAATTTGTAAATACGCGACCTATTTGATTCCATCCTCTACCTGGGATATTGTTTCAAGATCAGCAAGATTACAAACAGTCAGGCTGAAAGATCATAACTGCCTTTTACAAAAAGAGAGGGCTGTGTTCAATTCAAGGGGGTTGGTAGGCATTGTTGAAAGTCAAAGGTGAACGCCATTGTTTTTGTCATTTTTTTATTGGGTTTTGTCTTGCCTTGCCTTTAATTCCGGTTGCTCTTTTAGCTGCATAGTGATAAGCAACTATTTCACCTATTAAACTGTTTTTAGGAGCTACATTTTCACAAGTTTATATTCCCATCTAGAAAACATCACATTTATGACATGTATCAGTTTTCGGTGGTTTAAATGCAAGATTTAAACTTTGAAAAATCCAAAAATGAATTGATAATAAGACAGTGTTTTCAATTTTTTGTTCTTTGTACAATGAGTATATTTGTGTAATAGTCAAATCTTGAATTAAATATTTTTTGACACGCTTTTTCATCAGTATTGACTTTCATATGCTGGGAATAGATACCCTCTATCAGGTTTATTTGGGTTTTCTAACCGAATTTAATAATTTTTTATTTAAATAGAAGTAGCTACTCATTTTTCATCATGAAGCTGAGTGAATTTGAACCAGGCTCTTCTTCCTCTTACAAAAAAATCCTTTAAGAAGGCGAGAATGATTCCAGGCCTTAGTTATCAGAAGTAAACCAATCTAAACAACACACCACACAGATAACTTTAAACAGCCAAGGGCACAAAAAAAAGCTTTTTACTATGATATTTCCAATTTTTTTAGTACAAAGTTAAAAGTATGAACATTAATAAAGCAAGTGAAATTAACGTAGAATAAAATAAATAAACCTTTTTGTTAGCTATACCTAAGTTGTTGGAAATTTGGCCATTTAACTTTGAGCAGCTCAATAGAGCTCATATCTCTTTCATTAATAAAAAATAAAAAATAATTGGAAAACTGTTATTTATTCAATGAAACTGTTTTTACCGAATGGATCCTCAATGTTGCACCTCCCTCAATGATACGGCACACTCATCACTTAAAATAGAACCAAGTACTGAATATCCCTATAACTACTAACTCAATTTACCATAACTGACAAATTTTTCATTTTGTAGAATATGGCTATTTTAGTTCTCCTGTGGATTTTATCGATTGAAATAAGAGGTTAAATATATAAGGGCTGTTTCTGGATTTCTGCATTACCAGGTCAACTCATGACAAAAATGGAGCAAGCCACTATCACCACATCATTTCCTAAAACCCAGCTTAATTTTCAGGACCCCCGATGAGAGTCCTATAAGAGGTTAAGCCGATAAGAACATATACTATACTTTGAAATTAAACTTCAGCTGAGAAAACAAATAAGTATAAGTAGAATATTGAAATATAATTTTAAGTACAATTACTTGTGCTTCTTATCTGCTCCCAGAACAATAATGATGATAGTGAAACAGTAAATGTGGTTATTGTTTAACAGCAGTGCAACATGAGAGGTCTCCTCGGAACCCAGGAGCTTCACTGTCACCACCAAGTGGGCAGCTAACCTACCAACTGCCTCTTTATCCGCAATACCTGCCAGCTACCACTTACTTCCCACCTCCACCACTACCTATTGGTAACTACAAAATATATTTCATTGCTTGCAACTGACATGTACTACTTTTTTTCTGTTTGCTAACTTAAACTAACAAACCATACTGTAAATAAGAGTTGCAGGACCAATTCATCAGTTTACAAAGAACCAACAATGTCAGTCAGTCATTCTTCATCAAGCTGTCAAAACTTCATTAAGGTTTTTTCCAGGGTTGGGTGGTTACCTCCACAGTTATGTGAGGCAGGATAAAGAAGATGAAGTGAGCTCCTCCCAAGAGCCTACCACATCCCACGATCCAGGTAACTTTTTTCACCAATTTTATTAAGTAAAAATATCATGATAAGGCGCAACCTTTTTCAATGCATACCTAGAATCACAATTATTCCAAGGAACTTTAATGAAATCGCTCTATAAATTAATAATGTTATTAGAGAAAGTAACCATAAGACTGTTTATGGGACCTCAGGGATAAAAAGAGCTTCTTATAACCCAATATACTTAATTGCCGTAAAGATAATAAATAAATATTATTTAACTTCAAACATGACCATATATTCATAATTCCCAACAAGTTTGAATTTTAGAAAGAATTGTTGTTTTATTTCTAATTACAAATGTGAAGATTTACATAGCATAAAGAAAAGTAATTCAAGCAATTGTTTTAAGAACTTACATCAGTTAACATCATTCTAATTTAAAATTTTATAGATAATTTCCAGTAAAGAAAAAAACCTACACAGAGGTAAATTATTAATAACTCAAACTTTTATCAGTAATTATAAAAATTAAAGTATTTGCTTCAGTATTTTATGCTTGTACTCCCTATAACTTAAACGGACTCTAGAATAATTTACAAGTAAATTTAAGTGCTCTTAAGAACTATTGCAACAGGAATAAAAAAAATCTATTATAAGCTTTAAAACATAGTCATGCATTTATAGGCATAGGAAGTTTTATCTAAAACTTCAATTAATCAATCAACAGTTGAAACCCATTTAGTGAGTCAAAGCCTCCTGCAGCAGCCCTCAACATTATATACCTGACTTGTTGTGCAGCTGTAAACTTTCATACTCCAACCAGATTCCATGCATCACTTGCCACATTGTCCTTCCACCTCAGTTTTCACCACCAGTTAGTCATCTAAAACCTCATGCATGTGTATTAAATGGGATATACTGTGAAATGATCTAATGAAGTTACCATTTATAACCTCCATAAACTTGATTTTTGTTTTAAATAGGGATCAAAACTATGTCTCCTGGCATGTTGCCCTTAAACCTTCTGTCTGGTGAAGATGTGTGCAGTTCAGCGACTAAAATGCTTCAGATAACTGTTCGTTGTGTTCGAGCGATACCTTCCTTCCAACAGGTAACAATGATTACTGATATTTCCAGTCAATCCATATTAATATGAAATCTCACAATTGAACTTTTTTATTAGCTAGGAACTGAGGTGCAAACATTACTGCTGGAGGACTCTTGGAAGGATCTGTTTGTACTTACTGTAGCTCAATGGTCACTTCTTATTGAAAATGGTGAGTTGATATCAAATACGTTTTTCTGAATGGTTATTATCAAACCCTCTCATGGCAACATCTTAATAATCTTCATGAATGAATATCTTGACTTCATTCCAATATTAAATATGGCCAAGCTATATACTACAATGGTCATTGGGAAAAACTAGGTAACTCACCAAAAAAGTTTAGTAAAAACAAAATTTTAAAAGTATTTTTATAGTTTAACTGTTCCTCATAATTCGACCAATAAAGCAAAGTTAATTATACTTCTTCCAAAACGTACAAGGGTGGTCTGAAAAGTTTCCGACCTAACAAAGCTTTTATTTATTTTATTTTATACTTGTTGAGGTCGGAAACTTTTCAGACCACCTGTGTATTATGTCATCTCTGATTAGTAACTTAAATGCAAATTTTCCCAAATTTATAAGTATTTGTATTTATATGAGACTTACCCAGTTTTTTAGGCATTCTTGTTTCTTTTGCATGAAATATTATTTTGGTGAAGTAGGAATAGAAATAAACTTAAGAATTATGCAGTTACCTGATTTTTACTAAAAATCAGCTTTTCCATGAGGCCATCAGTATTGTCTATTTATTATCATACTAACATTACCTTTGTTACTTTGTTTCAATCATTCCATTATCCCCATTCGCACTAATCATCATTAAAATTATTTATATTAAAGTAAAAATGTAAACCCATCTTTCTTTTAATCTACGTCAATGTAATGTTGCAGAGCAGTTGCCCAACGAGTCGGAGGAACACCTAAGGGAGAGACTGTGCCTGATGAGAGTGACAGAGAGGATATGTTCACTTAGACCTGACCACACAGAGTTCGCATGTTTGAAGGCTCTAGCACTGTTCACTCCAAGTAAGTAGAGACCAACATGTCCGTTACATCTACACCAAGTTACATCCATCACATCTACCAATCAGAAACTGTATAAGGAATTCAATTGCAGACTCTGTGGAAACAACAGAAGTGACTCTTCTTCAAGAGCAGACCCTGAGGCTCTTGCGTGAGTACAGCGGTGTAGCCAGAGGAGAGGCTCTGATGACGGCACTCCTGTCTGTAGCCAGGCTGGCCAAACCCTCAGTGGTTCGGGTGTTCTTCAGAGAAGTCTCTTCGCAAAGGTTGGCAGCTCTGCTCCAGTCCTGAGTCACTGTCTTCCATCACATATCTTGTTTATTACAACGTTTATGATGTCAAACAATTAACAATCAAAAGTTGTGCTGAGGAAACAAAATGTATTCATACTGAAACCCTGTCAAATCTGTTAATTTTCAGAGGGAAAATTAAGGGTTCTTAAGTAATAGTCCTAAGTAAACACTTAGGAGTATCGACAAAAATGAATGTAATTTTTAATGGAGTAGTACTAAGTTGAAAATTATTGATTTAGTCTATTTAAAAAGTTATGGGATGGTCGGGTAGAAAATT
Source organism: Acanthosoma haemorrhoidale (assembly GCA_930367205.1). Lineage (NCBI taxonomy): Eukaryota > Metazoa > Arthropoda > Insecta > Hemiptera > Acanthosomatidae > Acanthosoma > Acanthosoma haemorrhoidale. Next base: position 103,579,577 of record OV884011.1, read on the forward strand.
AAACTAAGGAACAACAGAAATTCTTAGAAAAAATAATTTAAAAGTATGATCAGTTATCAATTGAGAAACAGTCCCTACTCTACATAAAGGATCATATCTCGAATGACATAATGATTATAACAACAGGTTAGTGCAAAGTCAGAGTCCCTTCTGAATCAGTGATACTACATGTGGATACATATTACGGTAATAGAAGGGTCCTTTATGCCCCCTAATGTTCCTGAACAACTCCTTAGGGCTCCTGGGGTTCCCTGGTGGGTAGGATGGGATGGAAGAAGGGATGTGGTAAGCAAACATTCAGGGTGAGTGGGAAAGGGTAAGACCATGATTCTCCATTAATGTAGGAGGTGATGAAACCAATAGCTCGTTTAAGCATAGTACTTACAGGAAGTAGTAGTACTATACATAGATTAGAACCCTGAAGTAAGTTAGCTCTTACTGGAATTCTGAAGAGTAGCTGCCCACCACCCTATGCAGCAAGTTGCAAGTTTAGTTGCAGCAAGATAAATGCAAATTTGTATTTTAACAAAGAAAAGCAGCAAAATTAATAAATAAATTGTCATGTGTAAGTGTAAAAAAACAAATATAAAAATGTTTTATTTGACAGCAGGCTTATACACACTACATCATCCATGACCTTCCACACTTTTAACCCTCTTCCTGTAACTGATTCCTCCTACTTTTATGAATGTAATTGGTTTTTGTGGGATTTAATTAGTTCTTAATTAACCAATGAAATCAACTGTTATTACACAGATCAAAGCTGATATTGGTTGATCTTGTGTTCTCTAGTAATATTTAATCAGTCAGTTAATTAAAATTTTAAAAAATATGTTCAAATAAATAACTCCACCAATATCAGTGCTGTCTTCCAAAGAATACTACTTTGTATATACCAAAAGATATACTTATTTCCTGTCGACAGTCCTCCTTAAATTGCTGTATTAGAGTTGTACATTGTATAATATATATTAACATTGAAAAGAGATTTTCTGATACTTTCTATAACTTAATTTGAGATAGTTGAAGTAGACTTACTATGGAAACTTCACAAGGTATATTAATAAAATAAAATAACATGAAATTTTGTCTTCCCACAAGTTTCTATTTTCATTTCACTAGTGTTTTCAGCAATTACACTGCCATTATCAAGTTTTGCAAAAAAAACAAAACTTTCTCATGGTAGTTATGCTAAACTAAAGTACTACATTTCACAATTCGTACAAATTCATTTTTTTTTTTTTTCTCTCTTGGCCAATAAATATTTTCCAATCTAAAACTTTTTCCCACCATTAATTTATCAAATGAACAATTAGCTTAAGCCACTAATTAAAAAACCCATAACTATTCCCATTTTTATTCCACACCAAGGATTATATCTTGTTCGGGGATTGGTCTGGTGTCTATCGACTGGCTCTCCTGTGGCATATGTGATGTTACGTATGTAGGGAGGACTTAAAAAATGTTTAAGAGCAGTTGCCAGGAACACCTAAGAAGGTCTGACAGCAGGTTTTGCATTAATTTGCAAAACACTGGTACCAAGAAGCACAACATACGGTAAAACTCCTTCATGGAATGGTGGATAGATGCCGGATAAACCATCTGGAGAGTACCAAGATCAAATTAAATGCTGCATGCTCCAATTCTGTTAATAAACAAGAAAAATTTATATTCACAGTGTTACTTGGAGCGTCAAGTGGCTACTCGGGGGCTTCCGATTTGCTCTGATAGATCGAAAGAGGTATAAAGCCAGCCAATAGTAAGTGTGACACAATAAATTTAAGCAGCACTTTAAGGTAAATGCTGTCTCTTTACTGTGCCTGTTCCATTACTTTAGTTTATGTTATTTTAATTGTTGACCTTATACATTGAATATTTTATCGATCTGTTTTATCTATTTATTTATTATTATTTTTAGAAACATTTATGCAATAAGTTATTATAAGTATGGTGTATAACATGCTATTTTTATGTAGTTATACTAAGGTAAATAATAAATAATATCTAATATACATGCTAACTATTTATTTCTTGAACTGAAACTGTTTTATTGACAAATTAGGTGCTTTAACTGTAAACTGTTGTATTACTGTAATGATCAATAAATAAATAAATCAGCTGTAAAATATCTGTAATGCTCAAAATTATCTTAAAGCTCAGAAAGAGTTGGTATGGGCAATTGAATTAATAGGAGTGATCCATCACAAAGAAGCGCTAAGAGAATACAGGTAAAAAGAAACAGATTAACATTATATAAACTTACAAACTTTATGAGATTACAAATAAAAATACCACTAATAATACAACAAATACAAATTTAACGTGCTATTAATTTATGATCGGTGAATTTTTTTATTTAACAAGTTTTTGAGCATTGAAAGATTTGTAAAATTCTTGTTTCGTTGTATTTATTCAAAACTGCTGCCCATGCGACTAGATTCTGATGTTTGTGAGCAGCTACATTCAAGGATGAAGCACACGAAGAATACATCTAGAACCAAAATATCTCGTGAATACCTTCAGAACTGACTGAGAATTACAACTGGTTCTATTAAACCAAATATTGCACTAGTGTATCAAAAACATGTCAAATATCTTACTAATGGGTTGGAAAGGAAGTAATTTCAGTTTGCACCAGTAGATAGCATTATGTTTGTTTCATTATTCTTTGTCAATTTTATAATTTTTCATCAAATATGATATATATATTTATATATATTGAAACCTACCTTATTTTTACCATCTCTCTTTTTACTTTACTTAATCAATTTAACTTAACTAACTTGGCAGGTCCGTCATGAGATCTTTAATTCAAATTGTTTTATGTCTTGACATAGGAATTTATCCCAATTGAATCCCACGATCTCAAGGCTAATGTTGTGGTTATTAATAAATTGAGAAACTAGGAATTGTGAAATATATTCAAATAAAAATAGTTATGACAAATAATTATAATTAAACATAGAGTATTGACAATATATAAAAAAATATTCAAATCCTTTTAAATTATGATAGTTACAACTAATAACAAAATATTTGAGCTCATTTTCTATGAATGGATCCATAATAGTAAACAATATTGTTAACACCCACCTACAACTTGTCCGCCCATCTGTCTCAACACACCATGGTATTCAATAAACATTCAACTGCTTTTATTTTCTTCTCTCAGTTCAATCAATAATCTTCCTGTAATTCGACCAACGCCTGCTTTCTGCTATTGGTTCTTCAATAACTTGGTAACCGCCAATTCGGGAGCTTGCCAGATGTGTTCGTTTAGACGGCTACGCGAAGACTACCCCTCTCAGCTCATCCCCACTCCTAGTAGTATTAGGGGATGTGGCCCTTACCATATGTGAGGGTTCATGACATTTATTCTCAAATATCATGAATGTTACAATATATATATTATTATGTTTTTTATTTAAATTAAATTTATTTTTTATTTTTATCTTTAAATTTTTCTTATCTGAGGTTTTTATCTTTTTTTTACTATCTGAGGTGTTAAGGTTCTGCTAATAAATAAATAATTCTGGCAAAAAGGTGAATTTAATATTACAAATAAAAAAAAACATAAATTAATTATATAAATACGTGTTTACAATTTTGCTTCTTCTTCTTCTTTTATCTTCATCAATTATCTTCAAACCAAATCAATCCTTTTTCTTTTCGTGCATTCTCTTATTGGTTCTGCTATATGGTATTGGACCACTAACCAAAAGAAATTTTTAAAGTTTTTCTGACACACAATTTACAGCTAACATGTATCACGGGCTGATCCCAAAACTGGAGTGACACAAACGCACTGATCAAAACAAGAGTGACGCTAACTTACTGTGTTCTCCTTGAACAACAACAACAGCCATCTTCTTTTCCTCACCTTTCTCTTTTGTTTTTTATCGCCTTCTTGATACAAGGTTCGATTAAATCTTTATATTTCAATTTCTTTATACACAAATTTTACAATGTCTAATATCACAACAATATATATATAATTTTTCATAATTTTATAATCAAATTATTTGTCAATGCTAGAATATTTTTCTTTTGATTTTCATAAAGGCAAGAAAGCGGCTGAGGGTCACGAACCGATATGTGAAGTTTATGGTGTTGATTTTTCAACAGAACGCACGGGTCAGAATTGGTTTAAAGAATTTCATTCTGGATATTTTTCACTGAAAGATGACCAACGTTCTGGTTGACCTTCTGAAGTTGATACGCACTTACATTATACACTGGCACACTAAAAAACTGAAATTATTTTCTTACCAACCTATTTCATGTTGCTACTAGATTATTACTTTTATAATAAAAAAAATCATGAATAAATGAAGAAGCAAGATATTTTCATTTCACAATTTTAGTCCTTGATGATGCCTGAACAGGCAAAATGTTGACGGTTTTATGATATTGTGTCAATAAAAGAATCGTGAAAAGACTAAAGCTTAATTGGACAACCCACAGTGCAAATATACAAAAAATAAAGTTAAAAGTTTCATACTAATGATTATTTTATATTAATCACCTAATTTAATCAAGTCATCCTTTATGCTGCTGGACCGTTGCCATCATGAAGCACGGTGGTGGACATACCATAGTCCCGCCTGATGAAGTCGGCTCCTCTCTCTCCGATCATGATAGTTGGTACGTTGATGTTGCCTGAGGGTATGGTGGGCATTATCGAAGAGTCGACCACCCTCAACCCTCTGATCCCATACACCCTCAGCTGTGGATCCACCACACTCCCGATCCTGCAAGTGCAGCCAGGGTGGTAGATCGAGGTTGAGTAGTTAGCTGCCAGGCAGCGATAGTAGTCCTCGCTCAGAACAGGTAGAAACTATTGGGGTAAACTAACTTGTTATTTTTTGTAAAAAAGTATTACAATCTTATAAACACATATATGAAGTATTGGATTTCTCCATTGAAATCACCATCTTAAAAAATTTACATGGCTTGAACAGGACCGCTTTTCTAAATAATTTATCATATTTGCATTTCAGAACTGAATTCTACTTATTTGGCTTTCATAGTTTTCAAACAGAGTTAAGAACACTACTTAAATACAGTATTTATTTATCACTTCAAATAAATACTTTGAGTGAAATCAATGTATTAAAGTACTTTCTCTACCCAAATACTTTTATTTATATTTAAATAAAAGTATTTATGAAATGTGATTTTGTATCATAATACTTGCTTAAAAAAATACTCCACTTATATTGCTAAATGGGAACTTGGGGTCTCCAGAGAGTACAAAAACTAATAAAATCATTTCAGGCTAAATTGCCATCCTGAACTGCCTGGAAACTTTGTCCGCATGTAGCAGATTTGCCTTTAACAGAGAGATATATACAAAATTAATGAACTGAGCAAAAAAATAATGGCTTATATAACCATCCTGTGGAGTATCTAGAAAATTTGAGAGGATGTAGTAGAATATCTGTGTGGGGGATATAAAATAATCACAAAAATGACATGGGCATTGAAATGAACCAAAAAGTATCCATACCATACTAGGATTCCAAAAATCATGTAATTTGAATGATATTCAAATACTTTTATTTAGTATTTTATTCCTTTTACTGTTATTTAGAATAGCTTTGTTTTTAGTTATAGCAAAGATCATATTTTAGGAGTATGGAACCAAATATCAACTTTTTGGAAAAGGGATAACGCATGGTGGAAATGGGGAAGGTGTGGTTTTCCAACTAGCAAAGATGAACGATACAACCCCCTCCCTCCTACCCCTCCAGCTACCCAAGTAAGTGACAATGGGCAGGAGGAAACTTCAACACTAACAGTTTGTGCACTCATTAGAATTTTTTTTTTGACTTGACAAGCTAAACAAATTGACTATAGGACACTTTGAGAGTTCAGCGAATCGATTATAGACATTATAGACATCGATTTGTTGTCGCACCGGGTGAAAGTGAAAAGGGTTGCTACCTCGTGGTGATCATCTCTGTTGGGCTGTCTGTGAAAGAATGCCTGCTCTTGCTTCTCGTATTCCTATATATCTCGCATCTCCCCGCTGCCTTATTGATCTTTAAACTGGTTATTCAATGCCAGTTATGTCGGATATTATTACTTTTCTTGTTTTGAGTTCAATAAAATAAAATATTTATATTTAATTATTGATATTATTTTTATTATAAATATTAATAGTTAATATAACGCAACGAATTGTGTCTAAACATTCATTCATGATCCATTGTTCATTTATGCCCGCTAGTTTTTAGTTTATATTAAAAACACCATAAAAATCATAACATTAAAATATCACAACAATATATTGTTGTGATATTTTAAAATGATGATTTTTAATAGTGTTTGTTTAAATAAACTCGGAATTAGCGAGCATTGAATAACGTAATAACGATCCATGATTCATTTTTGAAAGTATGAACGTTTTTATTGTCGTCATATTAATTATTAATAATTGAAATAAAAATAATATCATATTTAATATAAACATTTATTATATAAACTTCTAATTTAAGCAAAGTATAAATATTCAAAACAACTGGCATTAAATAACCAGTTGAAAGTCAAGAAGGCAGCGGTAGGTAGTATAAATAAACCGGCATGAGGACAAAAATAAGAGGTAATAACACCAGATGACTGACGGACCTATACCCAGCCGAGAGATGGAGGCCGATCTCCCGGCCGACGCCACATTACAACATCTACCTGTGTAAGCAGGCTTGACCTTCCGGCCGATTAGGCCGACTCATTTCAGGCCCCTGGCGGGGCGGCCGGCCAGGCTTCGCCTGGCCTACAACAAACCATCGCCTAGGCACCCCTAGGCTCAATCCTTGGTAGACTCTCACTACCTTCCTGACTCCATCCGCCTTTCTAGGCATTCCACACCCCATATCCTTCCCATACATCCTTTAAATAGGGGTCTCCCCTTAGAGAAAGGCACTTCCAGCCAAAAATAATTAATTTTTCCCACATTCCTATTTTATAAGTTTAGAGAGCTTTGAAAAAAAAACAAAAAAAAAAAAAAAACACAAAGACATCTGTAACCACGCGCGGCAGATTAGAACAAGCATGCTGTGCTGATCCGCGAACCACACGAAGATTATCCACAAGAAGCACTGGCCAGTATTAGTATAAAGTTACGAACAATTACAAGGTACCATTTTTAATGTTAGTTTTAGTAGTATTCTTTATTACGTACGTATTTTATTTTTGTATATCAATTTTAGTTATTCAATGTGTTATAAATAAAACCAATATTCCTTTTGCCAGAAGTTTCCTATATAATTATTAACAGAACCCTGATATAACGTATAAGTTATAAATATAAAGTTTTTTTAAATTATATGAAAGAATATATAATTAAAATATTATTATTATTAAATAAGCAAATATTAGAATAATATACATTTTTTCAATCTTGAAAACTCGTCCAAATGAATACGTATTTTGATCGATTGATATAATAATAAAATTGAAAACATACCAAGCATGCTGGATAGAAGTCGGCATAAAAACTGCAATTCTGAGCTTGTAAAGCCCTTGTGTTGCAGACAGCAACCGAGTTCTTAAGGGCAGCTATCAAGTTATCCACATCCGATGACACAGACAAGTACATAGGGTTGATTATTGGATGGTCGAATGGGTTGCTTGAATTAATGGTGATAAACCCTGCAGTAAATATGATCAATTAATAATCTATACTTTAATAATGGAAAAAAATTGAACTGAAATTGTGTAAAAATTATGCAATTGGAATGAATGATGGAAATCATATTTAAGCTCATTTTTGACACTTAGCAACTTCTTCTCTCTAGATCTTTCACTTCAGCAGTATTTTTTTGTGCTTTGTTTCCCTTTTCACAGTTCCACCAGATTACGGCTGTGCCACATGATATATTGCAATATTTAATCGGGGCCTAAACTGTACCGTTGTAAAAGTAAGAGTCAAATTAATTAATCACTGACCAACACTCACTTAGATACTGTAGAACCCTGTCATGAAGGCTTTATGATGCCAACTGACTCCTCTAGCCAACTTATCATAACACATTCAGCCTCTTTTATATTATATGCTTGATCAGGATCAATAATTTGGTCCACCTTTCATCCACACGGAGGTATATTATGGTGGATAGATGAAAAAGCATTTATTCAATGCCCTTAATCAATAATTAAAAAACAATATGTTATCTCTCATTAGGTCCAGCTATAGGCACGCCAGAACATTAATATAAATAAACGTGCTTGAAAAAAAAAAGACAATATATGAAGAACCATGATCAACTAGAATATAATAGATTAAAAAAAACATTATAGATTTATAGAAAGAACTCAACAACACTTGAGAAGATCTTTAATAGATTTAATCATTACTCTCTATCAACAGAGATATCAAAATAAAAATATTCTTATTAAACTAATGAAAATATTACTAGTTGATGATATATATATGTATACATAAAAATACTTATAACCACTTGGTCTTAACTATATTACTAATTAATGACTTTTCCATGGTTTTCAATGCCCAGTATTGCTCTCCTAGGACAGGCTCTAGTTCAGATTCCAACATTTATCTAAGAGTTCCTTTCAGGTAGGCGTCCCACGAAGAGATCCCACGTTGTTTTCAGTTTGGAATGAAGACATGAAAGTGGGGGAAACATATTTCCCTTATTCTTTGCCATATACCAGCCTCAATTAAATATAACTATATAAAGAAAGTTGTTTATATTTTCAGATTTTATGTAAAGATTTCTCTTAAGTTTAATTATAACATATTGTGAACATATCCATATGTGAAGGGGGGAGGGGAGGCACACTCAGGGGACTGATTGTCCCCTAATCTGTTTACTTTTCCAAATTGGGAGTTGCCAGGAGCAAATTGGATCTTATATTCTATATAAAACATCTGCTCTTAAAATTGTCCTTAATATTAATAAACTCTAACTTTTGACAAGTTCATTAAAGAAAAAATTCTATTTCTAAAGATATATTGCATCACCTACCTATGGCGATTAATAAAGAAACACAATATTTCTTGTGAGCATGAACCAATGTTAGGGGAGTAATATTATGATGTAGACATACAAAGTTGGCCTCTTTGGATGTTCTGTTTTGGTGGCTGGAGAGTCAAGTCACACATTGCATGAGGGCCATCCTTTTTACAAGTAGTGTGAATAATGTTGAGCAGCTACTAAAGTTGGAAAGGTGTCATAATGAGCTCTGGTGATCAGAACCTCAATGAAAGTTAGAAAATTGAGTTCTTGCAAAGGCACAGTTGCTATAAGCTTGAAGTAAGAAGGACTTATTTGGAGACTAAAAATATACTTGAAACAGCATAAAATAACCATTTTGGTTATTAAAAACAGTAGTTTAATGATGATTATATCTTTCTTTAAAAAACAAACAGTCTATAATGCACTCAGCAAACAGTTACCTGGGACCTATGCATTCAAAGTATGGGAATCTGCTTCAAAGAATAATTCTTTAAGGATGCGAACTAATAATAATACTGGTGAACTGAACTGGTATTGTTATTGTTTTGTTGGTATTGTTATTGTAGCTCAGCTTTTAAGTAACGTCAAGCATGTTGTTAGTTAGTGCGAACAGTGAACCACTGGTCATGCAGTAATTTGAGGAGCACATTACCTCATCCAACAAGTTATAGGTTTTGGGCAAACCTTTTTAGTATTATGAGTAGCTAGTCAGTAGAATCAAATGTTCGACTATAGCCCACAATAAGTGTAACAAACAACCTGTGCTCCATTTTTTTGTATTCTCCTGCAAGTCATTACTCAGCTTTATACCACTCCCCATAATTCAGGCCATTCTGTAATTAACTAGCATCTTATAATCTTTTAAATTGAGAAATAATGTGAATATGGCATTATTATTTATCCACTACTTATTTTACATTATTATTATCCATACTGCAAGCTTTACAAATCACACAGAAGAATGTATTATGATTTTAATATTAACATTAACTAGTAGAATAACTGTTTCTGGTAACCATAGAAAATTAATAACCGGACATTAAAGATGTTCATAGATTGACAGCCATGGAGGTAACAGCCCTATTGGAAACTTGAGATAACAGTTTTACCAAAAAATGTTTGTGTTTCTAAGGCATATAATAAACCATGGGCAGACTAAAATCTGTTTTATTTATCAAGGTTTGATCCAAAATTGGCAACTAACTGCTCCAAAGAATAAAAATTAAAGAAACGTTATCATATACTTTGCGAGCACATACCCCTGCTGAGTGGCCTTAGGTAGAAGGTAAGAGAAAAGAAATAATTGATGCTCTCTGGATTAACTGGTGAGAAGGTAGTGAAGACAATCTCGTGCTGGGGGTAGTCGCTGCCTGTGGCATTGGGTGGGTTCATGAAGGCCAGGGCCTCAACTCCCAATGGTGAGGTAAGTGGTCCACTTCTGTTGAGGGCATACTCCACTACTGACTCGGTGTTGAAGTATATCTGAGGGGTCACGGTGCTCACATTTACGGTGAAAGCCATTGGCACTCCTATGTGGTCCTGCAACCAGCCATTGGTCACATTAGCAAAGCTTAACACGCACCAGAAATTATTTGTGACAATACCTTAAGATTACCATTAGACTGCTACCAACAGGTAGGTCAGCGAGGACAGGGATATTAAGGGCTGCCAACTGCTGCTGAGGTCCTACCCCTGACAGCATCAATAACTGAACGGAATTCACTGTCCCAGCTGATAGTATGACCTCTTTCGTACAGTAGGCAGTAAGGTTCTTACCATTTCTGGTAAACTGCACTCCATAAGCTGTGCGGTTAGTTCTCCCAATTAGGATTCTAAAGCAATCATATAATTTCATTTCAGTTATGGGAAATGATGACAAAAAACCAAAAATAATAAGTGAAAATGAAATGCATTCTTCTCTTGTAAACTCATTTGAAAAAATGTTGTATGTTTAATCTTAGGATTTTTTGCTGTAGTAGAATGAGATTTACTTTTCATTTAATGATGCAATTGTTAAATTTAGTATAATTACGTTATTTTACTGTTTATAATTGAATTTACATTATTGGAAAGAGTTTTGTAGCTTGTTTCTTCATAAAATTTTCATCTACAAGAAATACATAATATCTACTAGGCTACAGTTACAGCAGATGTTTGTTCCGAAGAACTTTTGTTCTGTAGTATTCATTAGAGTAATCAAACAACTAGAGATGATAACTGTAGGAACTAATGCTTCTAAGGTAACTGAATACTGAAGGTTTAAATTTAGGAGAACATCATATTAAATTGGTTGTTAAATAAAGTTGATAATTGGAAAAAGGAGCTTTTGGGGAGCCTTGCATCACCACTAAAATTTCACTTTTTTTCATGAGCTAGAAAGCTATGACTAGAAAAGATTGGTTCTTTCTGGGTAGGGTGTGGAATAAACAAGGGAGTTAAACTCAAATAAATAAAACAAACAAACATGTGAAATGTAACTTATTTTACGTTAATGTAATAAATTAAGACTAATACTTGATAAAATGGGGGGGAAAATTGACAAGTTCTTTGATAGACTCTTAAGCATCTACATAAGTTGTCATGATATATAATAAACTGGCACCAAGCAGACAGCCACGTTTTTTTTTGAGATAGAGAATTTCTTTATTTCATTTTGTGTTACATGGTTACACTCACATATAGTTGCAAGGCTCCAGAAGGCCTCTGATCTAAGTATCAGGATATTTACATGCAATCAATACTTGTTATGTATTTTAAGCAGTGCTTGTGACTTAAGTTTAACATATTCTTTCTTTGGAGCAAATGGGCTCTTTAGCCCAAACCACTTCATATGATACTTTCTCTACACTGAGCTCACAAGATACCAAGTGCTAGTTGCTTTGGAGGAGGTCGCGAGGCCACCTCAACCTTAGGCATCACACTGGGTCCTGGGATCATATGGAAGTACAGGGCGATGGCATATAGATTAGGATGGCCAGGGAGCTACAAATGGAAGTTATGATAGCAGGAGGTTGCTAGGTCCTGAATGAATGGAAAGTTGAGATCACCAGGGAGGGTACAGTTGTTGACATAAAAGAGAGCATTGGCTATCTTGCGGAGAATGCTGGGTTGCAGGAATTGGATGTGAAGAATATTGGAGGGCTTTGCACTCCCCCAGAAATCTATTCCATAGGACCATGCAGGTTGGAGTACCATTGCATAAATCAGTCTCTTGTTTTCTATTGTTATTTTTAAGCGGTTGTCCATAAGCCGAAATAATTTGAAAAATTGTTTGAATTGTCTGTTAGTTTTTTGTTGTTTGGATGTGGTGCGAGGGCCCGAAGTGAGTAGCTCATCTAGTATAAGCCCTAGGTAGGTGGTCTAGTATTAAACAGGAATGGTTCGGTTGACAAGCAATACTGGAGGACAGGATGAGCAACAAAGGGTGAAAGTAACAAGAGGGGACAATCTTGTTACTAAAACTAAAATATCTACTTATTTATATATAAAAAATATACCACTATCAACCATTGATAATTGAAAACAAAATTTTGTGATCTTTAAAAAAAAAACGATGTTCCATTGGAAGCATTTTATATGATTCATCTGCTATAATAGTCTTTCCTCTGATAGCATATGGAGGATTTTGGGTGATACTGCACAGAATGTACTAAAACAGCAGTGAGATTTCATCCTTCGCCAGAATTTACTCACTGATGTAGAAAACCAACAGATTATATAAATGAATCCACAGCCAACTGAATCATTCTGTTTTATTAGTAGGTTTTTTGGTGAGGTGTTGGAGTTTATTTTCTTGGAAAATAGAAAATTCTTATTTTTTTTTAGTTGTATCTTAGCAAGGGGATTTTCATAATCATTTCAACATCATACAGTCAGTTAGAGTGTAACGTCCAGAAAAATGTCTATAAATATAATAAGTTACTTTGTCACCATGGAGCCCCAAGAAACTTGAAGGTTAGTGCGATTCCTTGCTGGCCTCAGGTAAGCTTTGGCCGTGGAACACCTCCTACCTCCACGGAGGGTCCCTTCAGCTACCATGAAGCCTGTCTGGTAGGCAGCATTCAAATCTCCAACTGTGTAACTAAAATTGAAATTTATTAACTTAGAATAGAATAGAATTTATTCTGGGACCAAGTCCTCTATAAATAATAATAGTGCTCAGATAAGAGGTTTATGTCTGGAAAATTAAAATAAATATTACATTATAAAAAATAAAACATATAAAAAAAATAATAATAACATAAGATAATTTAACTGCATTTAGCAAATAAAAAGTCTAGATGGATCTACAGAACAATAAAAAAATATAAAGGAAAAAAAGCAAATAAAAATCATTAGGTTGATAAAAGAGAGAAAAAGGGAAAAGAAAAAAAAATACATACTAACTAAATTTACAATAGTGAAAAAAAATAAATATTGTTCCCAACTAGCAAGTGTCTGCATGGATGGTGTGGAGGTATTAGAACAGGAGGGTTTTGGAGGTTCGAAGGAATGAAGTATGGTGGATATTAGGAGGTAGAGAATTCCAGAGTTTAGTGGAGCGAGCTAGGAAGGAACGGTCATTTACTGGCGTTTTGTGGTTAGGAATATTAAATATCAGAGAGACAGGATCTTTTGTTCCGGGAGTAGACTGAGGATTTTAACTGCAAAATGTGATGAGAATTGATGATTTAGAAAAGGAATAAGCCACGGAAAATCAGGAAAGGACCTGTGGAAGAAATTAGAGTATATAACGATTGCCTGAGTTTTCACCATATTTAACCTTAGTTTATTCAGGTTAGCCCAGGTACTGATTCGATCCAGGCCTTCCTGGAAGTTGGCAAATGCAGCAAATAAATTGGAGGGGGGGAAGGATAGATAAATTTATGAGTCGTCAGTGTAAAGGTGATATGAACAATAATTAATAGAGTTAGGGAGATTGAGGTAACAACTAAAAATAAAGGAAGAAATGCTCAGAGTACACCCAAAAAAAAGTGAAAGAAAAGATGAAAGAGTGAATGGTTAGAAAGAAATGATTAACTACAGCAGAAAGAGCTATTGGAGAAATTTAATTAATAAAGGACTGAGTGGTCTATAGTATCAAACACTTTGAAGAAGTCTAGTAGAGAATAAGGACTGTTAGTGTTTGTTGGTAATAGCACTAGTGATATTAGCTAGCAGAGATAGCGTGGAGTATCATAATATGGATGGAAATTACTGTACAGTCAGGGCCAAAATAATAAACTCATTTGCAAAAAAAAATTGTCCACGAATTTACTGGTCATTTTCATAAATGTCCTATTCGTATGATTTTTTTTTTTTTACATTGATGATAAGTTATAATCAAATTTTGTAACTTGTCAACATTTTAATAGGGATAAATACATAGTTATGTTTATATTTAAATTAATCTGAGGTTTTAAAGGTTCTGTTAATATAAAAAAGAATTCTCTGGCAAAAGGAAGATTGTTTAATTACATTACTTTTCGTTAATTCTTATATACTGCACGTCTGTGATAAATTACAACGGTTTATTAACTAAACTTTAAATTTATCTTTTTATTACTCGCGACTGGCCAGATTTCCTAAATTATGCGTCCTTTTCAGTTTGTTTCATCTGGTTTCTTTGTTCTTCCGCGTGGTTCTTCATTTGTTGCTTCGTTTGTCGTTGTTCACGCGATCAGTGAACGTCCATTGTTATCATCTCAATCCTTCTTCTTTTATAAAAAAGAACTCTTCTTTCATCTACTGTTCTTCCATATGCTTGTCCCATGGGATGATCCAAAAAGAACAAGACTCACCTTGTCTCCTGCGATGATCAGAACGAACAAGACCTGCCTCTCCCCCCCCCCTAAACCCCTTGAATTTAATACAATTTGTGAAAAATTAACTAGAATTGACAGCTCTCTCCTCATTCTGCTATGCGCAGATGCATTTGAAGGAGGTTGGGTTACATAAATTAGATTTGAGATTAAAAGTTAAAACATGAATACAATTCTAGGTGATGGGGCTCACCTTCAGTTTGATAATGTGGGAGAAAAACTTAAACCTAGAACGTAAAACTAAAGCGTTCCAGCCGTGACAGCGTCCTGCCATCGATGGGGGAACGGAATGGGGGTTATTGTGTTAAACACCGGGTTTGTCAGGTATTGCAAGGAGTCGAAAAATTTTATATGTCTACGTTGGATGAATTCATCCACCGTAGGCAGCTCAAAGATCTCGTGAAGCTCACTGCTGCTCCGCTGCTCGAATGAAGTACCTCTGGCCACTTTCATCAGTATACCGACAAGACCTGCCTCCCGCTCTCTCGTCTTTTTTATACTCGTCTTTTGCCTTGCCTTCTTGATTTTTTCATCCTTCTTTCTTCCGATGTCAGTTGTCTCATATATTTTAACTCTTCTTATTTTAAAGTTAACAAATACAATAATAAAATATTTGACTTTAATCATTGATATTATTTATGACAAATATTAATATTATACAACGGCAGCAAATAATGTCCATACATTCACAACCATGAGCCACGCGTCGTTTACCACCCTTATATGCCCGCTAATTTCGAATTTAAATAAATAAAATTTTCAACATCTAAATATCACAACAGTATATTGTTCGCCTTGTAAACATACAATAGGATAATCTTTAAAAGTTTTCCTTTGAGGTATGCTAAAACTTTGTTGATATACATTTATTTTTTAAAATGCGAAAAGGAAAAGGTTTTTCATGAAATGGAATGTTAGCAAGGAAAATTGGACATCGGCTGAAGAATAATTTATCTTCTATTTTCCACTCTTCTATTAAGTTTACGTTGGATAAGCGACTGAATTGGAAACCACAGACAAAAATGAAACGACTAATACTTAGTCACAGGCTAAAACTACAGAAGCATGTATTGAACCAACGTTCAAAACTTTTCTTTTAAATTATTGACATAACTTTACTGAAACCATATGGCGCGCAATTTAGGGATTCCCTAAGAAGACATCGGAACCATACCGATTTTCCAATCAAAAGTATTATGAATTAACACAGGTGCACCGTTTTACATGTGAAATCAAACTATTCACACAGACCTTAAAGTTTCTTACGTTCATGACTGCATTAAAACATTATACAGAAACTCTATTGCCCAAATGCTAAATGCTCAAACAAAGTTAGTCTTAGAAAGAAGAAAAGTTTATTTTGAATGCAATATACAAATTAGCATAATAACAGTGTTATGTTACATAAGTATAAAATAGTAATGTGTTATGTTCATGGCGAGGGTCAATATATTGAGGAAGGGAAAGGAAGTGACAATATTTTCCTTATATTATATGTGTGTTTCTTTAACTCTTCCCTTCTTCAGTCACAAGGTAATCTGATAGAGCATATTATGATGGTTTAAATCCTGTGTAGGATCTAATGCCATAGGAGTATCTTTTATGTTACAATGGAGTACATTTTTATCATTTGTTTTCCATTTATAATAATAAAGAATACATAAGGGTACAATAATTGCAGTGATAGTGGCCAAGAATAATATATATATAGTTAATTATATAGCTATAGTTACCATAAAAAGTTAAGTTTTCAAGCATAGGTATATCAATTTTATTTAGTATTTAATTGAGTAAAGTTATACAGTTTTATCAAAAAAAAAAAAAAAAAAAATAGAATATATATAATAATTCATAAAGCTCAATTCATGTAGTGTTAATTTTACAAACACATGAATAGTCTTTTGGAGTTTTTAGTTAATTAATAGATGTACAATTGTACAAAAAATTTTAACGTTGGTCCATACTTCTGGAACCCTAGATACCTATGTTACATTTTGATATATGTCTCTCAGTACATCAGTAATCAAATTAGTATGAATAATTCCAATTTTACCAAACTCTAAAGATGTAGTTAAGTCTAATAATAGAGAATATTATATTTGATTATGATGTTGTTTAGTGTTTAATAGCTCTTTTTCAAGTATATTAGTGTTATAAAAATGAAAAGTGTAGCGACCGCTAACTACATAAGATAAATCACCCTATACTCTATTGCATATATATATATATATATATATATATATATATATATATATTTAAATTAATTTAAACAAATTCAAATAACATTGCCAAACCATAAATCATTGTAAACGCTGTAAACAATAAGGACGCAGCTGCAGGTCAATTAGTTATAGGAGCTGGGAACCCGCTACCCACAGCAGGCAGTAAAGCGACCCAGACCAGGCCAGGCCTAGGGCTGCCGAGAACAAAGCCCCCCCGCATATTGGGATCTCATTGGGTACAATAACGAGGCAGATGATTGGGTCTATAGACCCATCACTGACTATAAGTAGGGCCAGATCTCGGCCTGTAAGCATTCAACCGACGACTCTCTAACTGATGACCTTCGGCTGCACTGATGTTCAAGACTTGGCCTTCGCATTTATGAAAACCTCTGGATCTCTCTTCCTAACCTCGCTATGTTTTAGTCCGGTCTTGTCAGACCCCACACTCTCCTAGTGGGATTCTCTGCCTTCGCCTCGCTAAAACTAGCAGCTCCTTGGGAGAGACCTCTCCCTCGCGGACAACGGTTGTCGTGGCCCTACAAATTTACCGAGTAGTGTCTCCCATGGCAATCCAGTCTGCCTCTCTCCGGTTCACACTCGCCTTTGGGATCCGGACGGATTTTGCCCACCCTCTGATACCGAGTGTGAATTCGTGGTCATTCCAAGACCACATAAACCACCTACACTACCTACCCTATACCTCTTCTCCTGAACCTAATGCATTGTGGGGGCACATGCCTATTAAATATGGAGTAAGACCGTCATGAAACGATTGTCCAGGTCATAGCCTAATCAACCCTCACTTCGTCACCAGGGCTAGGGTAACTAGGCAGCCCCCTCGTGACGACCCGACAATAAGTTTCATAATAATCTTTGCTAAATTTTACTTTGTTTAATGCATAATGTATAATTCCAGAATAATTCTTCGACTTCTTGTTCGCAGGGGAACAGGCCCGTGTATTGTGCTATATTCATCACTGACTAAGCCAAGCTCAGGCCTAAAATCATGTCCTTTAATACGCGAAGACGTATTTATTTACTTCCTCGAGCTTTATAGTCTTTCGAGCTATTTTCTGGGTATGTTGATGTAATACAATGGAAATTGCTGTTAAAGAGCAATAAATAAATACATTTCATAACTTACATTTAAAGTTTTAATCTTAAATATTTGTCCGTGTATACAATATTTACATACACTTTTCCTAATTTTCTCTAGCCGAAACAATCAGAAAAAGAAGGAAAAAAAAGAAAATAAATTTATAATTTTTAAATTTTTCCCTCATCTCATTACCATAATTTAAAAAATAATAATTGTTCGGGCGTGCGTGGCTTTGATAATTTCGTGGCGGGGGTGGGTTGTGTCGAGATCGTGTCGGTGGCACTGTAGCCCTGCGAGTATGCAATCGATAGCTGATCGAAGTCGTATCTGGGAGGCCTCCCCCCTCCCTCTCTCCCCCCTCCCTCTCACCTCCCTCCCTCTCACCGCTCTCTCTCTCACTTCTCCGTAAAACTATGACCCCGTCAGTGGTCACTCATCTGTTAAAATCTTCTTTTTCCATCTGGAGTCATCGGCCAGGGGTGTTTCGACATTTCCTCTGGTATCATCTAAGTATTCCCAATTTCCTCACCCCCCTTCGTCGACCAAAAACATCGCTTGCGATCCACTTCGGATGGTCACCTTGTGACGAGAACGACTCCGGACTTGGTAAGTTTGTCTTTCACTTTTCACCTTTTTATTTTCCTGTGGGTGTAAATCACAGGCTCTCGGAAGGTTCATCTATCGTAAATTTTCGAGAGTCGGGTTTACATTTTTGGTGCCGAAACCCGGGAATCGAACTTTAGATTTTTGGATACCTTCTATTGTCTCCTTATCGCCACTGGCAGTTCATCTCATCGCCTTATCCCCGCTTATTATAATCTTAAATTCCATTTTAACTGCAACTTAAATTTAAATTTTAATGTTAATTTCTTTATTCTTTAATTTTAATTGTAATTCTAATTTAATTTCTATTTTCCGTGAATTTAATTTAATTGGTTACCTTCATTTAATATTTCATCATGGGCCAAACAGCCACCGAGAAATTACAGGCGAACTTAATCGCCCTCAAAATACAGCGTGACCTACTGCTCGCCACAGTTAGAAAAATCCATGACACAGTTCAGGAACTTAAGTCGACGGATTATCCCCAGGTGGAGGCCTGTCGCGATGAATTGAAAGAGCTCAAGCCTGAATTTCTTGAGGTGGACAGCCGGTACGTCCAGACAGTTAGTCAGCTACCGGACGGTCAACGACCTGCCAATCCGTCTGAACATCCCGCCTATTTCGACTTGATCTTGGCCATTCGTATGAGATGTAATCAGTTGTCTAGGGACCACGCACCGAATCATACGACTAGCACTCCCTCTGTTGATCTCCCTCTTCCGCGTATTCAGCTGCCAACGTTCAACGGTCAAATTGAACGCTGGCCTGAATTTATCGCCTTATATGACCAGAAATTCCATTTTCTAAGATCTGCTGTCTCCGATGAAGCGGCAGCTGTCATCTCCATTTTCGAGCACAGCGCTGCTCATTATCCGCTTGCCTATCGAGCCCTGTGACAACGATTTCAAAATAATCGTCGTTTGGCTCAAATGTATTTGAGGCAAATTTCGCACTATCCCGCATCTTCTACCACCTCTATTGAGCATCTAAAAGGCTTTATCACCACCCATCAAAATGCTATTCATGCGCTCAAATCCTTGCCCATTGACGATTTAGCTGATTTTTTGTTGTTCTCAATGAGCGTCCAAGGGCTTGACGAGGATTCTCGTCAGCGTTTCGAACAGCAGTTGACAACGGATGAATTTCCGTCTGTAGACACCCTGTTGAAGTTCGCTACTCAGCAACTACGAGTGCTGGAAAGCACTCCTTGCCCCCCGTCATCCACACTCAAGTCGCCTAGTCGGTTTCGCCCGTCATCGCCTGCCTTCAAACAGCACACTCAGCATCCCAGTCACACGTGCGCTCTACACAAAACCATCCGTCTGCTCGTCGTTCTGTCTACACCTCGGCGCCTCCATCTCGCTCCTCTGCTTCGATCCGGGCTACTTGTGCCTATTGTGACGTTAAGGACCATTCCATTCGCCAGTGCCCCACATTTAAGGCGTTGACTTTTCAGCAGCGCCTAAAATATGTGGCAAGCATCTCCATCTGCCGCAATTGTCTGCCGAGTATCACTCTACTGACCAATGCCAATCTTCGCATTCCTGCCATGTATGTGACCAGCGGCATCACACCATCCTGCATCCAAGAAACGAGGTACCCCAGCATCGTTCAGGAGACGCCTCCCCACCTCATTCACGTTCGAGTTCGCCTCGAACACCTTCATCTGTTCAGTCTGTGGCCTCACGCGTCTCATCGCCTACGAATTGGCAGTTCCCTGCGCGTTCCACCTCTCCTGCCTCGTCTGATGCATTTGGTGCTTCTTATGTACCTAAGGAGCAACGCAGGCGCCCTCGCCGATCACCCCCCTCTTCTGGGTGGCGGTCGGATTGACTAGGACGTCCTCGATCACCTCAGCGTCTGTTCCCGCCTGATTGTCTGTTCTCTTCCTCTTTGACCCCTCGTCCTGCTCGCAGCCAAAACCGGCATCTGGAACAGTTGATGCCTACCACCATCGTCCGTCTCGAAAATAATCAATTTCACTCCATCTCTCGTGCCCTTCTTGATTCTGGCTGTCAAACCACCCTCATCACCTCCGCCTGCGCTTCGCGGCTGCATCATCGTCCACGGCCCGAGCCAATGCATCTGCGCACCCTCAGCAATGTAAATCCGATTCGTGTCCGAGGATATATTTACGTCACCTTATTCCATCAGGGTGACCCCCATATTTCAAGGTCAAGGCCTATGTCATCGATACACTCATTGACCCGCTGCCATCTAGGGAGTTTCGATGCCATTGGCCGGAGTTAACCCGGCTCAATTTGGCCGATCATTTGTTTTATCGTCCTCGAACGATTGACATCCTCCTGGGCTCAGATGTGCTTCCATTCCTGATTCTCCCGGAAACATTATCGCCTACCGCTGAGCTCCCTGGTGCCATTCGAACCACCCTTGGGATGGGTGCTTCTTGGTCCCTATGCTCGCCATCGAAAGCCATCTAGGCATGTCACCTTCGCTCCTGGCACAGTTGATGGCAGCACTCGTCGCCCATCACGCATTAAGCGTATCAAGGCGGGCATCAGCTCTTCTAAGTCGCCTAACTTTTCGCCTCGATCATCCTCTCCTCAGTCATCTGGTTCGAAATCGCTTTCCCAACCTGCGGAAACATCTGGTCGTCTGCTCGCCTTAAATCCTTCCGACCCTTCTGTTTCATCTTACTTCTGTTCAGACTCTCCTCACTCATCTGATTGCCATCCCACTGATCATGCGCCTACTACGCCAGAATCTTCTCTAGTCTTGCTGTCCTCTGATGCCGTCTCTGAAAGCCCTGGCCAAGATTCTGTCATCTATCTTCCAGCTAAGGTCCATTTTCCGGATGAGAGTCTCACTGACATTGTCCGTATGTTTTGGGAGCTTGACAAGGTTCCGAATATCGTCCCACTCGCTCCAGCTGAAAAAAGGTGCGAGGAGATGTACCTTTCAGGCGTACATCGCTCTCCTACTGGGCGTTACATCGTGGATCTTCCCCTCGCCTCTCGTGATCTTGGAATGTCGGTTAATGTGGCCAAGCGGCAATTCAGCCGTTTAGAACATTGCCTTGGTAAGCAGCCGGAGCTCCGTGCCGCCTATCACGACTTCATGCGAGATTACTTGGACGGTGGCCATATGGAGATAGTAGCGGAATCCGCCAACCCTTCTCCATATGAACCTTATTACATCCCTCATCATCCGGTTCATCGACCAGATGATCCTCCTACCGAAATTCGTGTAGTCTTCAACGCCTCGTGCGCTTCCTCTAACGGCAAGTCCCTCAATGACCTACTGTTAACCGGACCAAAGCTTCAAGCTGATATCACCATTCTTTTGTTACGTTTCCGGCTACATCAATTTGTCTTTACAGCCGACATCAGGCAGATGTATCGACAGATTCTTGTAAATCCGGAACACAGGGATTATCAGCGAATTGTCTGGCGTTTTTCAGATCATGAGCCCATTCAGTCGTATCGCCTGAATACATTCACATACGGGGTTTCGTCTGCTCCTTATTTAGCCCTTCGTACACTTCGGCAGCTAGCTTATGACGACGGAGCCAGATATCCTGAGGCTCAGCGCGTGCTGTTGGAGGAAGTTTACGTTGACGACCTCTTGACCGGAAGCTCATCAGAAGTTGAGGCCGCCGATCTGCGCCATCAGGTGCAAGATCTGCTCATGGCGGGCTGGTTTGAGCTGCGAAAATGGGCCACAAATCATCCCCCTCTGTTGCAGGGAATTCCATCTGATCACTGCCGTGAGCTTTCCTCTGCTGATCCTCTGTTGCTTGATCGCGATCCTGTACTAAAAATCTTAGGACTAGGCTGGGATCCCACGTTTGACCACTTCCTCTACTCTGTGCGACTGACTGAATCTGCGCTCACGAAACGCACCGTACTGAGCCAAATGGCTTGAATCTTCGATCCCCTTGGCTGGCTTTCACCAGTCACCTTCTCAGCCAAGATCCTCTTCCGTCGTCTGTGCCTACTTCACCTGGATTGGGACCAAGGATTGCCCCAAGAGTGGGCCGTTCCCTGGCTGAACTTTCAGGAGCAACTCCCTTCTCTTTCGGAGGTACGCATACCGCGTTTTATTCCTGAAGCGTCCCCATCGTCTGTTCATCACCTAGTCGGATTTTGTGACGCATCTGAATCCGGCTATGCCGCTGTCGTCTATCTCCACACATCGTCTTCATCTGGTCATCTTCCTGTTCATCTCTTAGCTGCCAAATCCAAAATAGCACCGTGCAAGGCGGTTAGCCTTCCCCGCTTGGAGCTATGTGGCACCCATCTGCTTGCTAAGCTCATGCATCATCTGGCCACTCACGTTATTCAGCATCTGAATGCTGAGTGTATCGCATTCTCCGATTCCTCTGTTGCTCTAGCCTGGATCCGTAGTGAAAGCCACAAATGGAAAACATTTGTAGGCAACCGCGTTGCTGAAATCCAGGATCTGGTGCCATCCCGGTGCTGGAGAGATGTCATCTCCGAGGACAATCCTGCCGACTGCGCGTCACACGATCCATCATCATCCTCTGTGGTGGCATGGTCCTTCTTGGATCTCATCTCCTCCATCTTTGTGGCCTATTTCCTTCGTCCATTTGTCTTCCTCGGATGATGTGGATTCCGAGACTAAACCCGTTTCTACTCTAGTGCTCGCCACCACCACTTCGGGGGTCTCTATAATCGACCGTTTCTCCTCTCTTCTCCGCCTTAAACGGGTAATCGCCTTCTGCCGACGCTTTGTCTTCAATGCAAAGCGTCCTCCGCATCCGCGTACTGGTCCTTTGTCCTCTGTGGAGCTCCAGGAAGCTGAAATCACCGCCATCCGTCTGACCCAAGCTCAAATTTTCGTTGAAGAAATTACTGAGCTTCAGAAACCCTCTTCGCGTCATCGTCTGATAATGCAGCTCCATCTGTTTCTCGACGAACATAGTGTCATCCGAGTGGGTGGCCGTCTATCTTCTGCGTTGTTGCCTTATCAGCATAAGCATCCTGCTCTTCTACCTAAGAGCGCCCATCTAACCCACCTGATCATCGACGATGCTCATATCCGTCTCTTCCATGCTGGTGCTTTGGCAACCCATTCGTTCATCCGTCGCCGGCATTGGATTCTTGATGGACGCAATGTAGTTCGCAATCGTCTGCGCTAATGCAACAGATGCTTCAGCTGCAAACCTAAACCCATTATTCAGCCAATGGGCAATCTTTCCTCGGGACGCATATCCTCTGCTGCCGCGTTTTCCACTACTGGCGTTGACTACGCCGGTCCCTTTCTCGTCTCCAGTGCCCGTTTATGGGGGGCTGTCACCACGAAGGCCTATTTAGCGGTGTTTATATGCTTTGCCACCAAGGCTGTGCATCTGGAGTTGGCATCTGAGCTCTCCACTCCCGCGTTTATTGCCGCTTACCGGCGCTTCGTTGCCCGAAGGGGAAACCCTTCCGTTATTTTTTCGGACAACGGAACTAATTTCATAGGGGCGAGTAATTATCTGCGGGATCTGGACGTTTGTTGTCAGGGCCTCAGCATCAGCAGGGCCTTTGTGATGTCGCCTCCTCCTCTGGCACCGTCTGGCGATTCATCCCCCCTGCAAGTCCTCATTTTGGCGGACTTTGGGAGACTAGCGTAAAATCGGCAAAGCACCACATTACGCGCGTCATCGGCGATCAGCGCCTCACTTACGAGCAATTCCTCACGGTCATCACCCAGGTCGAAGCAATCCTCAACTCTCGTCCGCTTTATCTTCCGTCGTCTAATCCATCGGACTTTGAGGCCCTCACTCCAGGCCATTTCCTGATCTTTCGCCCCCTTACTTCACCTCCTGAACGTGATGTTACGTCTGGGGCCGTGAACTATATCGCTCGTTGGCAGTTAGTTCAGCGCTTACAGCAGGACTTCTGGAAGCGCTGGCGCTGTGAGTACCTGCATACTTTGCAGCAGCGAAGCAAATGGTTGCATCCGTCTACGCCCATAGTTCCAGGGACGGTTGTCCTTTTCGCGAAGACCACCTACCTCCACTTAAGT
This sequence comes from Acanthosoma haemorrhoidale, assembly GCA_930367205.1. Classification (NCBI taxonomy): domain Eukaryota; kingdom Metazoa; phylum Arthropoda; class Insecta; order Hemiptera; family Acanthosomatidae; genus Acanthosoma; species Acanthosoma haemorrhoidale. Next base: position 103,604,280 of record OV884011.1, read on the forward strand.
GGTCATTGGGCCGCATTTCGTCGGTATTCCCTGGCTCCGACGCTGTCACCCGTGTGGCTGAAGTCACCACCCCTTCCGGGACAGTTCGCCGCCCTGTGGCGAAACTGTGCCCTCTGCCATCTCAATAGCAATCTCGCCGTTCAGCTGTCGTGGTTACGCCCTCTGTGTTTTTTTTTTTCAGAAGTGATACTTCAGGGCGGGCGGCATGTTCGGGCGTGCGTGGCTTCGATAATTTCGTGGCGGGGGCGGGTTGTGTCGAGATCGTGTCGGCGTCACTGTAGCCCTGCGAGTATACAATCGATAGCTGATCGAAGTCGTATCTGGGAGGCCTCCCCCCTCCCTCTCTCCCCCCTCCCTCTCACCTCCCTCCCTCTCACCGCTCTCTCTCTCACTTCTCCGTAAAACTATGACCCCGTCAGTGGTCACTCATCTGTTAAAATCTTCTTTTTCCATCTGGAGTCATCGGCCAGCGGTGTTTCGACATTTCCTCTGGTATCATCTAAGTATTCCCAATTTCCTCACCTCCCTTCGTCGACCAATAACATCGCTTGCGATCCACTTCGGATGGTCACCTTGTGACGAGAACGACTCCGGACTTGGTAAGTTTGTCTTTCACTTATCACCTTTTTATTTTCCTGTGGGTGTAAATCACAGGCTCTCGGAAGGTTCATCTATCGTAAATTTTCGAGAGTCGGGTTTACAATAATACAAAATATTGTTGAAATCTTCTCAAACAAAAATTAAGTTTAAACAAAAAAATGTCTCTCTATTTTGAATTACCTTTCTAATCAAAACTTATTTACTGGCTAAGGGCCCGAACATCACTCTTTTCAAATTAAGACATTTTGCCTTTTCTACAATCTATCAGATCTGTTCAAGAGAAGATATTTGAGAATGATTAGTAAGAAATACTTCTGGTGTTTAAATGTCGTTTAAACTTTCTAGAATTTGATCATATGACTCATGTTCTGGCGTATTATATAATGGACAAGAAGGTAAAGTTTGATCTATTTCCATTTCAGTGTCTAGATGATGTAATTCCGTATGATTGCATGATAACGCGTCAGCTACATTGTTCCTTGAACGTGTTTTACATCAAACTCAAGTTCCCTGAATTTCCAAATCCAATTCATAATACGAGTATTTTGCGGTTTCATAGTAAATATCCATGTTAATAGCTTATGATCAGTTTGGATAATACATTTTGTTCCATAGAGATGTGGTTTATATTGGTATGTTGACCATACTACAGATAAGAGTTCTTTTTCGATTGTTGAGTAATTTAATTCTGCTGGTAGTCACGAAAGAGATAAGAACCGCATCACTAGCACCCCTTGAGAGAATTAATTTTTATTCCAGTAAGGTAATTTTAATATTGGGGCGTTTAACGTTTTCTCTGTAGTTCCATTGCACGCGTTCATAATTTCTTGTTTTTTATAAAGGATGGTTTTTAACGAGTTTGATACCGTCTTTGTTATTTTTGCGTAGCTGTGTATAAATTTTCTATAATATCTCGTCATACCTAAGAATCGTTGTGTTGTATTTTCATCATGAGGTATGGGTACTTTTTCAATTGCTGTTATTTTTGAAGGATCTGTTTTCAACCCATCTTTTGTTACAGTATGTCCCAAGAATTTCAGTTCATCCTTAAAGAATTATGTTATGTGTAATTGTATCTATCAATTATGTTTCTTGTGTTGTTGGATGACGGTTTCTAAATGTTTGTAGTGTTCTTCCTTAGTTTCTGAATAAATTATTATATCATAGCATTAGTGGTATTTGTGATCATCATATTCATAGTACGTTGGAATGTGGGAGGTGCATTGCATAGTCCAAATGGCATTCACGAAAATTCATAATGGCCTCTCTCAGTACTAGATGCTGTTTTTGCTATAGAGTCTTGATCCATTTCAGTTTGATGAAAACCTGATGCTAACTCAATAGTTGAGAACAATTTTGAACACTTCCTTTTATGGAGTATGTCCTCAATATTAGGTAGTGGGAATTTATCTTTTACCGTCCCTTGATTTAGTTTGCGATAGTCAATTACCATTCTTATTTTCTTTTATCCCGAAGCGTCCATTTTCTTGGGTACTATCCATAGCGGTGAATTGTATGCAGAGTTGCTCGGTCATTGGTTTTCAGTATTTTTTGTTTTGTTTTCCCTATATCCCCTTGTTACAAAATTCTACAGAAAGTATGCTTTCATATACATATGAAATATACTTCGTCTTGAATTTGTGATTTAAATTGTTTCGGGTAACGATAGTTTCGAGTAAATATAGGTTTCTCGTTTGTTGTTACAATTTTATTAATAAGGTTCTAGTAACCCAGTTGATTTTAATTTTTCTTAATTTCTTTTGATATTAGCATTTTTACTAATTAGTTCCACAAGTTCACCCGAAGTCTTGTTATCATTGTGTTCATGTCTAATAAGATTCTTTATTTCAATTTTGTCATCAGTGTATCAAATTTCATTTTCTAATTTGCGTTTCGTTTTATCTACAACAATCTCATTAGTTTCGAAATTTATTTTTATTTTTAGTTCCTTCATTTTTAGTCCCAAAAACATGTCAAACCTAGAGCTGAATGGGAATACAAAGAATTGTATTTTCTTATCAATACCAATCAGGGGGGAATGAGGTTTATTATTGTACTTCTGTTCCCTTCAACTCTGCCAGTCGGGGTTTTCGTAATAAATTCTGCACTCAGTATCTTACAGCCTTTACGTAAAACGTTGGGATGAATATAATTTTTAGATTTTCCAGTGTTGATTAGTCATTTGTTGTTTACATTATCAATCATTAGTGGAAGGGACTCCGAATAATTTATGGCATATTCATTTCGGCTGGTGGTGGCTCGTTGTCGTTGGGTCTTAAGTCAAAAGAAATGCTCGGATTTGTCTTGCATTTGAGCCATTTGATCTTTTAATTCGCGAAACTCCTGATCTCTATCATTTTCCATGTAATGGACACGATTGCTCACGGTCCTCATAAATACAGTTTGGTTTTCTCTTTCTTGGGGTCTATCATTTTGTTGGTGATGATAATTTTGTCTACAGTTACCGAAGGAGGAGGTCTAAGGACTACAGAAGGAGGTTTATTAAATAAAGTATCTTTGATGGTGCTGTGGCGATTGTTGGTTATGGCGGTAACTATTCCTACGATAATTCTGAGTTGTTTTTTTTCTCAACCCCTCCTTTTAAACATTTTTAAAACAAATTATAAACAATATTATACATTGGTTGTGGGTGGCTTTTTTTTCGGCATAACATATGCATTTAAAGAGGATATAAATTACAAAACAGTTATCGTTTTGAAGTTAAAAATTATATAATCAAACGACGGGACTTGGTGATGGGGCTCACCTTCGGTAAATTGTTGTTGATACCGCTGGTCATTTTGTTGTTTGTAATCATTTCTATTTTCTTATCCCTGTTGTCGATTGTCGTATCCCTGTTGTCGATCGTTGGGTCTTCTTTGAAAATTAGAATAAAATCTTTTCACTTTATAATTCGGATTTCTCGATGAGTTATGTTGGTTGTTTTCTTCCGAACAATCTTTGGACAATGTGTTTTCAAAAAGTCGGAAGCCGACACTTGAAGTGAACACTGCTCTCCCTCTCTGTACTAGCGCTTGTTGCTCTACTCGAGATATGGCTATCTTATTTAACTACCTCTGCACCTCTCTTTCATATACTAGCTAAGATTTCAAAAACTAATCGTTCTTTTCTACGAACATCTTGATATTTTTTCTTTAGAAAATCAATTATTTCTTAACTGACGTAAATGTTTTATATAAGTTGAAGCTTTCACGTCGCCTTTAAGTTTATTGCTTATAGTAATTGTCTTGGGGAGTGCCTGCCGAGAGAGCTCTCGTTGATCCGGCCAAAGTCTGGTGGGCGTCACAAAGATATACATATATATATATAAACCTCTGGACTCTTAAGGACTCTTAAAACTCTTAAGGACTAAAGCTAGCAAGGATGAGAAAGATAGGTGTAGAGGTAATTAAATAAGAAACTCATGGTTCGAGTAGAGCAACCCTCGAGAGAGAGAGAAGTACATTATGTTTCAGTGAGGATTTAGTAATAATAGCATCTGCCGGGCTACCACCGGCGGAGGTCTCGTCGACCCTGACCACTGTGCCCGGTGGACGTCAGAAAGAAATATAAGAATAAACCTATGGTCTTTGACCTTTGGTAGCGGCCTAGTCGGTGGGCAGCTTAATTCGTATTTTGTTTATTGATCCGACTCCATAAGATTTTAGAATGTTTGCCCCAACAGTGCACTATATTCAGGATTAGAGGTACAGGCTAGGTTTATGTAGGTAGCTTACATGGTCTTGGGATGACGTGAGTCTTGGAGTCGGTATGTGAGGGTAGGAGAAAACCGCATGGATCCCAAAGGCGAGCGTGGAGCGGAAGAGGCCGACTGGACCGCCGGGGGAGTAGTTATTTTGTAGGGCCCCATACATCGTCGTCTGCATGGAAGGGATCCCTTCGAAAGATATGCTAGTTTTAGCGAGGTGACGCCTACTAGGAAGGTGTGGGGTCTGCCGCAAAGCTAGCTGTTGTGGGCACCTCTTAGTTATGAATAGTTAAAAGTACCCCTCTTCTCGGCCCAGAAAATATCTGTTTCCATATTTGTACAAATAAAGCTTATGACGTCAGGCGTAGAGGAGAAATAAGCTAGTGGGGGAAACAGCCACAGGTGGGGAACCATCCCAACCATGGCTGCCCGCCTATATAAGCAGCGAGACTAGACCGAGTTAGGATAACGAACAGGACCGTCACTTGGAACACTACTCTCTCCTCTCTCTCTGCACTGGCCTTTGCTGCCCTACTGAAACCATGGTATTCTCATTCAACTATCTCTCTCTCCTAACCTAATGTTTTAGTCCGGCGTTGCAGGCCCTACACCTTCCTAGTGGGAGTCCCTGCCTTCGTCTCGCTAAAACTGGTACCTCCTTGGGAGAGACCTCTCCCTCGCGGACGACGGTTGCCGTGGCCCTACAAACTTTACCTAGTAGCGTCTCCCACGCGATCCATTCTTCTTCTCTCCGGTTCACACTCGCCTTTGGGATCCGGACGGTTTTCGCCTACCCTTGGATACCGAGTGTGAATTCGTGGTCATTCCAAGACCACATAAACTACCTATAAACTAACCCTGTACCTTTTTTCCTGAACATAGGGCTTTGTCGGGGCACACCTTATAAGATCTTATGGAGTCAGATGAAAACGAATTAAGCTGCCCGCCGTCTAGGCCGGCAGCCAGGGTGAAAGACCACAGGTCCACCCGCCTTATTTATTTCTAGGCGCTCGCCGGACGGTGGCTAGAGGTTGTAGTGGCCCTAGCCCGCGGCGGGTGTCTCCTCCCCCCCTTGGGGACTCACATATCTGAACTCAACACTAGCATATGAAAGAGAGGTGCAGAGGTAGTTAAATAAGATAGCCATGGCTCGAGTAGAGCAACAAGCGCTAGTACAGAGAGAGAGGGAGAGCAGTTTTCACTTCATGTGTCTGCTTCAGACTTTCTGAAAAAGCTCAGAACTCCTGCCTTACATAGGCGTAGGGTGTTTTCTGGTCCAAGAAGAGGGTAACTTCTATTTATTCGTGGTGAAGAAGTTGGCACAACAGTAATAACAAGTTGTAAATGGTTTAAGATTTTAGGTGGATGAATCTTGGCAAAATAATTCGAATACACCTGTGACAAAATCCAATAAAGATTCCGGATCACTGTGGCATTCGGGAATTATGTTAAAGTCAGAGTCTTTTGCCTTTTCATCTATATTTGCTAAGTTATTTTCAACTATTTCTTCAATATGTTCGAATGTATCAGTCTTTAAGTTTCTTTCCTTGTTAAGTCTGTCAGTAAAAGTCACAAATTTGTAACGTAAGCATGTAGAGTTAGAATAAAAGTATATTTACCAAAATGTTATAGTTGCTTCAGTGAATGAATCATTTCTTCCTCAATTCCAAACTTCTGATGTCTTACTTGATAATAATATTTTATGGTAAACCCTGGTAATAAAGTATTGAAATACTTCTGTGCCTGTAGACGTGTAGAACTGCTAATATTCTGGAATACTTAGCTCTGTATCTTCTCGAGTCAATCAGAGTGATCTTCCTACTTCCAATGTTGTATTGCACTAACAAAGAAGCTCCTTTAAAGTTATAATACAATATATAATATAATACAAAGGTAAATTCGCGACCGATAAAACAGTAGTCGTACTTTGTGGGGTGAGGGGTTGCTATTTTACTGTCTACATCATACGGTGCTTGTCTGTGGTCTTACATATCCAAGTTCAGGGTGGTGCTAATCGTGATCTGGTGTTGCCTGCCGATTGACTCTGTGGGAAAAAGTGAAGGACTGAGGGTGTATGACCGTAAATGTTGCTTTGTGCGTTACGGTCTCCAACCACCCAGTGACCGGTCAGTTGCGCGCATGCACGTAGTACTCTTGGCGAGACCCGTACGGCCGGCCTCCTGTACTAGGTGGTAGGATCAATAGGTTCCCCTATATTTACATTAAACGTCAAGTGATGGAGCTAGGCTAGACAAGTGGAACCACTTCCTTCCAAGTAATAACATGCCACAAGGACTCCATCGTAGCCGGTGACCCTCTCGATGGCCGCAGATTAGCCCACTATGATCACCACTATGTCCGGCTAGTAATGTGCTAAGATAATTTCTACCCTCTCTAGGTTGGCCATAAGGCCGTCGGCATTAAAATTAATAAGTTTCTTATTAAATTTCACATTTTAAATGTGACGTCCCACTAAGGTTGCGAACATTTGGCTACATAAGGCCACGAGGGTGTTAACCCTTTTCAACCCTCTGTTCGACGTCGGCTCGCAGGCCTGGATTCAGGTACACAATACCAGGGTTGGCTCGGGGGTCTTCGATCGGAGTATTCTTTGTTGCGTTCTGTGGCATTTACCAGGCGTTGGTTGTTGGTGCTGTAGCAGGTCGTTGAGGAGTCCTCTTCTTCTCCTTGAATTTCTGCCGTTTGGCCTAGGATGCTGGTTGCAATATCCTCGGGCATTGTTTCGTCAGCTCCTTCCTCTTCTGGCATCTCCAGGAGGCTGGGTGACTTTTTCCGCAGTATGCGCATTTAATTGGGGAAGCAGTTATCCCTAACTATCACAAGTGTTAATGTGTTGTAAAAGAGTATAAGTTTAATTCTCACATCTGAAATTAGAATAAATTCCTATGTACTTGGCATTATTAATGTTAAAGTATTCACTCTTACCCTAGTTCGGTTCCAGCTAAGGTAAGTGTAGGACCAACGCTTGAAATATAATTTGGACGTTCGATGGTCATGTAACCTCCGACACCATGATAGTCCCGATCGGCAGCATATGGAGGATACCTGAAAATAAAATAGTTGCTGTATACATAGATGTATAACCACTTATTTTTAGTAAATTTCTATTCCCTAGGAATTATTTAGGAATACTGTACTTGTTCAACTGAGAGAAGTTAAAGTAATATAACAATAACTTTAATTAGACTTGCAAATTAAAGGATAAAATCAATTAGTACTATTCGTATATCTTTGATAAATTAGTGATTTCTTCTGGAAGCTTAGTTTTAACTGGGATTTTGTTTTGATCTATTATGGTCGTGGTAGATTTCTACTAATATCAGTAGAAAAAGAGTTTGAAAGCTAAGAAATGTGATGAAAAAGAAACTATGCAGTTATTTCGAAAATTTCAAATCCAATATATAAAAAAGTTTAATATTGAAAAATTAATTAAATGGAAAAAGGCATATATGTCTCCATCTAACAACTATTCAACAAACCTGTTATCCTCTAACCGCCTGAAAAAGGGAAGGACATCTGCGTAGGACCAGTTGGCTGCTCCTCCTGCAGCCCAACTGTCATAATCTCGTCTATTTCCTGTCAATATATAAATATTTATTGTTGATCACTAACAACATAATAAACAACTTTATTTAACCCAATCTATACCTCTCACGGCCGCGAAGTCATTGATGACGCTCGACCCTCCTATGATACGCCCTCTGGGCCAGTAACAGGTTGAATTCCAGATGACTGAACCAATAACTTAATTTTAATTTAAAAATATAGCTTAACATTGCATAAAATTAAAGTATATATCAGTGAGTTCATTGTTAGTCACGAAATTCTATAAAACAGAATGTTTTATTGAGCTTAGATTAATGGAAAAGGAGTTTAATTTTCATCAGAATGGTTAGTGGATAACTTTTCAACATACAACTTCAGATCATTATGCTGGATTTTCATGGGTTCGTGAAAATTACGAGAGCCTCTTGGGTAATGGTTGGGTGGAAGTAAATATGTGTTCTACATATATTGTTATATTTGTATGCAATGTTTTGTTAATAACTCCCTAGAATTAATACATTAATGACTGGTTGTGGAATATTGACCGTGCATATAATTGTATTCCAATTGTTTACGCCAATAGGCCATTTGGCTTATGGGAACGTTTTTTATAGAGGCTAATATAAATAAAAAATTGGCGTGGGCTGAAATGACATTTATAAAAATATGGAATCGGTGGGGGGTAATTTACATAATTCATTTTTGAACTAAGCTGGGAGTTCCCAATGGTATTACTTGTTGAACCTTAGCGAGTATTTTCTCCCAAAGTTCTACCATCCACATAGATTTCAGGGTGTCCTCAGGAATCAAGCAATTGCTGAAAATGATGATTTGAAAAATCCCACAACTCTCCAATATATAGATTTGCCTTAATTTTTAAGATTAATCCTGGTATTTTCGCTTCTTTTCATCTACTACCTGTAGCAAGTTTTATTTGCAGTCTCATCTATCTCAATAATCCGCTCCAGTTTTATTTTCTAAGATGTCTATCATTAAGATGTCTGGCCTATTATTTTAAACCCTGTTGTCGGTCAGTAATGAACCGAGTAAATGGAGATATTATTCTCTGAGGCAGTTGGTCCTGGTCTTGAAAGTGGGGAAATATGTTACTGAACAAGTTCATTTTTGTCGCTATGGCTTGATAAATAATTTTTCTTCGCCATAGAACCTGACAGCCTGAAGGCTCATGCAGTATAGATTCCATCTTACTTCTAACAAAGAAATACAAGTCACATATGGACTTTCTAACTGGTAAAACCCATTTTACGTATAATCTTGGTGTAATATTTAAACTCTTCTTTTAAAGAATTCTTAGTACATTTTTCAATTTCAACAATTGGCGAATTACTAAATATTTATAAGAATCAGTCTCTTTAAGCTGGCCAATAATTGCATTTTATTTTTATTTCTATATAATGTGCTATGACTCGTTTATTAGCATGTAACACCACATATATTTCTATACCCAGCTCCATTTTTATGAGCTCTCACTGTTTCAAGAAGGGTTCTTAATTCACTCTAATTTCTGGCTTGAATTTTGAGGTCATTAATGTAAAATGAGCGAAGTAGCTTGATTTCATTGTTGATTGCGTTTCCCTTGCTTTATTTATAATAATATTATTTTACAAAAATAATGACAAATACTTACACTACAAAAAACAGTATTCATAAGCCACACATAACATCCCATAACTCACGGATGACATATCCTACCCAAAGTACGCACCACTGTAAGGTGAATTTTACGTTTTATTCTTAGATATAGTTTTTTATTAAATTTAGAATATACTGATAACTTACCTCTGCAGGCATAAGGTTGGGCTGTAGTTGTATAGTTCCAGTCATAGTAAGAATGCCATAGCTCATAGTTGAGCAACGGAACATCAGTTAATACGGTTTCATCTGAATTACCAGCTTCTAAGAGGAGGACAGTCCAGTTAGAAATCTCTGTCAACCTATTAACGACGACGTTTCCTGTAAATATGATAAATAGTTCAAATATTTTATATTAATTTCGTAATGTTGTTAGATAAAATAGAAACATCCTTATAGATTTGTTAAAAAGAATTATTTTATGACTGGAAAGAAAATCAGTATATTATATTTGATCAAATAATATGACTGCCATATTCATTTTTAAAAATATAATTTTTTTCCCAGAGATAATTATAATCTGCTACAAAGTGAGACCTCTGATCCGTTTTGATACTTTTAGTCTCTCAAAACCCAAAACAAATTCTTCAAATTTAGCAGAGCGAATACTTCGGGTTAAATACAGGTCAAGTTCGTATTTCAGCCAGATCAGGTCCCCTAGTCATGACATGCGACCCTAAAAACAATTTTTGTTGACACTTACAGACTCTGTGCAACGCATTTTTTGTTTAAATCGGCTTTAAAGGTTCAACAATGATTAAACTCAAGAACTGAAGAAGACTGGTGCGCAGTGGTGCCAAATACCCGATAAGTGGAAAAATAAATTATATCTTACGAACCGTTAGCCCTATTGACTTGACTTTGGTCTCATTTGATTCACCACACAAAAATAAATAAGATTATGAATATAAATAATTTTTTCCATTGTAATTAGGGCAGTGAGCCAGTAGCTACCAAGTACAATAGTTGTACAGAGTGTTCCTAACTTTAGTACACGAATTTCGGGATCTTATAAGAAATATGACGATTAACAAACTATAACACATGTTTGAAAAATGCTTCAGTAAAGCGCGAAAAAAAAATGTAAAGGGCGAAAAAAACACAAAAAAAAATGGGGGAAAAAGAAACAAAAAAGTACTAAAGAAAAATTATAATTTTTCTTCTTTCATATTTGCAAAAGAGTTTATGTTTAAAGTTATTTACATCCAGCAATGATAATTATTATTAGTATTATAGTGTTATTAGTTCATAGTACATTAAAAACTGGCTACTGTGAGAATTATAACAATAAAATAAAAAAACATAAGATCGTAAAATTAAATTATAAAATAAAATTCTTAGCGGCTTCACTGAGTTCTGGTCTTAATTCTGTCGGGAAAGGTTCTGAAGACACCAACACCATATGATAAACATCTTCTTTGTGGCACTGCGAAATATTTTTTCTGATATAGTGAGTCATGCAGTGCTTTTTTCAGCCTGTGTTCCTGCATTCTTGTGCTTCTTCTGACTGACTATCACTCGGCAATCTATTACGCATTTCCTATCATCAACTTACCATGCAACGGGATTTTGTGGACAGTTGCTTAAGGCTACACCATTGGTACAAAGATATGGCTGATTCCGCCGTTTGCCGGGCATAAATATCAAATTGGACAGGGTCGATCGCTGAGTTGCAGCAAATTACCTTACGCCACATACACGCCCAATATTTTTATTAAACTAAACTTCTAACTAGATAACGTCATGTAAACAAACGCAGGTAAAAAAGAAAGGCGGTAAAATAGGAAATGACGTGTCGACTTTTTATTTCATTTATTTATTTCATTGTAATTTCATAACAACTAATCGTGCAAGCATCTTCAGCTAAAATTTGTATGAATTCTTCCATATATTACCCCTGTACGAATAAAACCTTAGGACATTGAAGCATTTTTGAAAGAATGCATAAATAAAGAAAACGTGAAAACTCAATTCCCTTTAGAAAACGTGCCGACTTATTATACCGTTAGGCTATAAGAGTGCACCAATCGCACTGATAACAATAATGGATTCTATTGTGCCAACTACTTCACCACAAATAAACACAAGTTTATTCGGACTAGAAAACACACGCATACCTTTCCATATTTTACCAATAAATCTTCGGCGACCGTTTAGAGAGAGGGGTTAGTTCACGGTCCCGACACGGCCGGAGCTCACAAGAGGCGCGGGCGTAGTAGCCCCTGATTGGCCAAAATAAAGTGTCATAAATTTGGTGGAAATCTCTTATTCCCTGTAGGCAGGAATCCTTAGAATTCTTAGCTTTTTCAGACAGTCGGAAGCAGACACTTGAAGTGAACACTGCTCTCCCTCTCTGTACTAGCGCTTGTTGCTCTACTCGAGCCATGGCTATCTTATTTAACTACCTCTGCATCTCTATTTCCTATCCTTGCTAGCTTTGGTCCGGCGTTGCGGCAGACCCCACACCTTCCTAGTGGGGTTATCTGTCTTCGCCTCGCTAAAACTAGCATATCCTTGGAAGGGAAAATCTTACATGGAGACGACGATCTCTGGAACCCTTCAAAATATAGCTAGTAGTGTCTCCCCCAACGGTCTAGTCTTTGGGATCCAGACGGTTCTACCCTCACATACCGACTCCGAGACAGACGTCATCCCAAGACCACGTAAACTACCTATAAAACCTAGCCTGTACCTCTTCTCCTGAACTTAGTGCACTGTTGAGGCAAACATTCTAAACTCTTATGGAGTCAGATCAATAAACAAAATATGAATTAAGCTGCCCGCCGACTAGGCCGCTACCAAAGGTCAAACACCATAGGTTTATTCTTATATTTCTTTCTGACGCCCACCGGGCAGTGGCCATGGTCGACGAGACCTCTTCCCGGCGGCAGCCCCGCAGATGCTATCATTACTAAATCGTCACTGAAACATAATGTACTTCCAACATATATAAAGCTAACTAACGTTTCATTAGTTACAAACTCTCACCACTGTACCGTAACAATCAACCTCCACCGAGGATTCCCACACTCCTTACTCCTCTCACACCACCTTCAAGCAGGTCCTCCTAGTACAAGGATCCGATCACCCTAAATATTTTATATTTCTCCCTCATCCTAAAATTCTAACTAGAGAGCTTAAAAAAAAAAAAAAAAAAAATAGTTACAAAAGAAAGGATGTTAACTATTTCTGTAGTATATTGCCCCCCTTCCTTTCAAGACATGCTTTAACAGATTTTTAATTACATGAAAAAATATCTTGTATTCTTGTGTATGTGAGATTTATTCTTCTGTAACACATGCTTTAATCACTTTTTAAGAGCCTCGGACCAGTCTTTAGATCTAAACATCAACAATGGGGGGGGGGGTAGATTATTTACCCCTAGAGGACGACGATTCTTAAGCGCTATATGAATGACCTTCATTATTTTTTCTTTAATAAGTTTTTAGTTTGTATTATCCCATATATAGTGCCTTTTAAAAAATTAAAAAAACCTTCCATTGTACCGTTAATTCATACATATATAAAACTTATTAATAATAATAGTATAAGCATGTAGTTCCAATAACGGTATTAAAAGAAAATTTAATGTTCTAGAAAGTAAAGTTTTCTGAGACATTAAGAAAAATGGCATCTTTAATATTGTTCAAATAGATTTTAATAGTTTTTCTTATAAATCTTTTTCCTGTTTACAATTTAAAAAATGCCTAATAATAAATAATTCTTTTTGTAATCCTTTAATGAATATTTGATGAGCTCAAGCATACACCAAAGATCGAACATGGACTGTCTTTTCATGCTGTTTTTTTTTGCTTTTGTGTCCTTTATTTCCCCTATATAAAATTTCAAAACTTTCACTTCAATTCATAATTGACATAACAAAGTTTAACTTTAAAAAATTTCCCAGAATTAAAAAAAATGGCAAGGCCAGTGATCTTCAGACCAACTGGTTTTATCTTCTTGTATCTCTTGTTTCCCCTTTGAAACAAAGAGGGCTGTCAATTTCCCAGTTCAGCCTTGTCTGTGTTACAGAAGAATAAATCACACATACACAAGAATACAAGATATTTTTTGTTTTAATTTAAAATATAAACAAATGTAGCCATTTGTAATTCATAACGGACAACAATCATATTTGATAAATTAGTAACAAAAAAATGATTTTTTTTAGAAGTACCTGCCGATCCTGAGCCAATAACTATAAAATCTACAGTAAGATTTAACTCATTGATAGGGACATCGATGGGTCTAAATGCAGGATTGATTTGGTTGTAGTCAAAAAGTGCGATTGCAGCTACGATCAGAGCTGTAAAAAAGCCACCGTATACGCTGGAACTGAGGATTTGTGAAGCGACTAGTCCTTCATTCAACATGTCTGGATAAAGCTTGCAACCAAGTTGAGCTTACCAACTAGCAGCCATGTGTAACAAAAAATAAAAGTAAAAGTTCTTTATTTGACCTGTCAGCTCTAATCATGTCGTCCCTATACGTTATTCCATATCTGAAGAAAGTGGCCTAGTTCTTATTACACATCGCTAAGTAAGATATATCTTCTAGAAATGCGTTCTAATTTATTGAGATAATGACATCAGTTTTTTTGTTATTATTAAAGTAATGACGTTAGTAAAGTCATTGTTTGTTTGTTTATTAAAGTATAACCTCGTTTTGTGCATACGTACTTCCATTAAAAGCAGAAACTGTGTGCAATTTATATTGAGCTTATTATAATATTAATGATCATTAAGCTTAAACGAGAACCCAAGAAATTCTAGAAGACCACCTTTTATTCATGTTGAAATGGCTTACCTTTGTCCTAAATATTTCCTTGGTACTTTCCTTCACAAACTCTTCCTGACACAACAACTATCACGACTCTCCTCCTTATTAAACACCAATACGTCCATTTACGCCAAATCCACGCCGACAATCTACACGAGGAGGACAATGCCCTTATCCCCACAGAGCTACAATACTACTCAATTCCTTCTTCATAATTGCAATATTCTTCTGGAACTCCCCCTATCTATTATTCCCCACGCTCCTTCATTAAATGCATTCCAATAAAGATTATTTATGCGGTCACAAGGCAATGAGTAGAAGAGTGTTGATTTTTATATCCTAAATAATTATAATTTGTACAATTATTTTTATTTTTATAGTAATTCTTGTTTTATTTTCTTCACATTGTTATTGTTTATATTTAGTTAAATAGTTTAGTTGATATTTTTAATTCTTGAAGAATTCGTTTATTTGTAAATGTACAGTCGGGCCGTCGCGGGGGGTTCTAGTTGTCCTAGTCCTGGTGACGTAGAAAGAGATGTATAGTATATGACCTGGACGATTGCTTGATGATGGGTCTTACTACTGAGCTATCTGACTTCATATCTGATAGGCATGTGCTCCGACAGTGCACTATGTTCAAGAGAAGAGGTATAGGCTAGGTATTGTAAGTAGTTTAAGTGGTCTTGGAATGACAAGATCACACTTGTTATTTCAGGGTAGGCGAAAACCGTCCGTATCCTAAAGGTGAGTGTGAACCGGAAAGAGGCAGGTTGGACCGCTGGGGGGGAAACTATTCAGATAATTTGTAGGGCCCCAGAGATCGTCGTCTGCATGGAAGGGGTCCCTTCCTAGGATGTACTAGTTTAGTGAGACAAAGCCAAAGAACTCCTTTAGGAAGGTGTGGAGATTGACAGCGCCGGACTTAAAATAGCAAGGTTAAGGATATAGAAGTGTAGAGATGATAAGGCAATATTTAGAAACATTAGTGCAGCTGTTAGTACTAGCTCAGAGGCAAGCCGTAGCTTGAATGCTTTGTCGGCTAAAACCAGGGAGTATTAGCCAGAAGCAGCCAATGAGTAAGCTTGTTGTTTATTTTGGCCAATCTCGCTTGACTACCTCCTGCTGCTTGGCGACTCTACCGGCTGTGCCTGTGAACTTGTCTGCACCTATCATTTATTATTTAACAATATTTACACACGTATACATTTGAGGTATCATATGTTTAGGTTATATTATTTACATTTGTGTATTTAAATAATTAACAACATATCCATTGGTAAACTCGCTTCGATATATTATAGGGTAATTTATCTGATGTAGTTAGCGGTCGCTATATATACATTTTTTATTTTTTATCTTTTCTTATTTCATATATTTTATTTTCTCTAAAGTGTTAATATTAGCAGGGGCTGATGCTGCCAGGAAAATAAAGATTTTATTTTTATGACCTAAATACAAAGTATATAACTAAGATGAACGACTAATTATAAAATATTCATGTTCATCACTTGAATACACTGTATTTATAATAAATTCTGAAGAAATCGTGTCCTACGAGAAGACTTGGAATTGCCCACAATGGATGGGTTCATTCGCCGTAGACAAATCAAATTATTCAATTCACTGATCTTTTTTGCCAAAGTGTTCAACTCGATATCCCCTCTCTCATCAAATGTAACAGGTCAAAGAGGGCACAATTTGGCTTTAAGTTAGTTTGTATGTTAGTTTTAAGTTCCCCATTATGTAAAACCAAGGTGAGCCCCATCACCTGGTCCTGTTTGCATTATGTAGTTTCGTTTTCCTTTTTCCGATTTTGTTAGTTTTCAAGGCCTTAAAACTCAGCTCTGAGGCAGGACAATGGACCAATTGTACCCCTTATGTACTTTTTATATACTTTTGTTTTCAATAAATAAATAGACAGGGGTTCAGAAAAAACACGGCTAAGGCCCGCCTCTCCCCAGCCGGCACGAAGAAGCGATACAGGGGGAAATCAGCACCAGAAGAGAGAGAGAGAGAGAGCTGTCAATCCTCTAGCGGCCCCCATCACTTGGGCAAACAATACATGTAAGAATGACTTAATTAAATTGAGAATGAGGGTGTTAATAAGAACGACCGACTTCATGGAATGTTAGAACAGAACTGTATTGTAACAGCAAACAAAGGTTACATGTATTATACAAGGCATAGACAAACTAATTTAAGTGACGTCATCATTTGCCTGCTGACATCCTTCTTCTTTTGGATTTGAAGCTTCATATGTAGTCTTCTTGGTAATGTTGTCAGTCTTATTGGTTGCTTGATTATTCTTCTTTTATCAGTCTTCTTGGTTCCTTGATTAACCTTCCACTCTTGGTTCGGTATTCTTCAGTTTTATTTTGTTGAGTAGCAGATTTGGTTAAACTCATATCCTCAGAAACAGGTGGCTTTGGTGTTAGACTCTTTGGTGGTGTGAACTGTGTAGAGATCGATTTACGAGTAACCACTGCTGGAGCTGATTCCATACGTTGTGGAGAGGAAACCACACTCTCCTTAAATTCAAAGTTTTGGGGTTCAGTTATAGGACGAAGGAACCATGAGTTGCGGCGGTACTTCACGCCATCTTGGGTTTTAATAATGTAAGAGTTGGAGCCTTCATTTTGCTTAATAATTGTTGCTGGTACCCATTCACGAGGTGCTTTCTTCCATAGGATCTTTTCTCCATCACTGAAGGTTTTATGCGACGTTTTGCCTATGTCAGCATACCTTTTCTGCTCGCTTTGCCAATTCTTGAGTGTTTGTGTGACCTTGTCTGGGCTGATGAGTTGAGGCTTAAGAACTGAGTCCAAACAAGGAATCAGGGTTTTCGTTCTTCTTCCCATGAGCCTTTGAGCTGGGGATCCAATGCTATCCCTCGGAATGTTGCGTTGATTCAGTAGTGCAAGGTGGATATCCGTGTTTTCTTTGGCGCATTTTCTTAGTAATAGTTTTGCTTCTTGTACATATCTTTCGATGAATCCGTTAGCCCGCGGAAAATGAGGGCTGGATACTTGATGGGTAATGTTCCATGATGTGCTAAAGTCTTGAAATTCTTTGCTGCTATATTGTGGACCACCATCAGTTTTTAGTATATCAGGTATTCCATGAGTAGAGAACCAATTCTTTAGTTTAAGGATAACAGCTGCACTGGTGGTTATGTTGAGCACTTGAAAATCATAGAATCCTGAATATACATCAGCTATAATCAAGTAATCTTTTTGATTCCAATGGAACAAATCAGATCCTAAAATTTCCCAGGGTCTAGTTGGTACCTGATTTAGGCACAGTTCTTCTTTTGGTTTATCTTTTTGAAGACACTGGCATACTTGACATCTTGCCACAAAGTTTTTTATGTCTGAGGACATTTTGGGCCAAAATAAATTTTCTCTGGCGAGTATTAAGCATGATTCAGCTCCTCTATGTCCTCGATGAATTTCATATAGAACCAAAGGCACCATTTTTTCTGGTACTACTATTTGGGCCCCTTTGATCATTACTCCTTCATAAAGAGCCAATTCTTCTCTGAAGCTGTAATAGGCTTTTAATTCATTAGATAATTCAGTTTTGGACGAAGGCCAACCATTCAACTGTCAAAAAATTTGACAACTGTCTCATAACAACATCTTCTTCTATAAGTGTTTTTAATTCCTCAAAACGTGTTTTTGAAAATGGTATACTTACATGTATAACTATGTCAACTGGCTCATCTTTTAATGCTTCATTTGCACAATCCCTACTGAGCAAGTCAGCTATGTACAATTCGCTTCCTTTTTTGTATACTATATGAGGGTTGTATGGCATGACTTCGAATAAGATCCTCTGCAGCCTCGCTGGAGCACTATTGAGTGGTTTTTTGAATATTGCCTCTAATGGCTTATGATCGGTCTCAATGATTAACTTAGGATTCCCCCACACATATTCGTGGAATTTTTTACACCCATTCAGAACAGCGGTGGCTTCTTTTTCGAGCTGGCTGTATCTAGTTTGAGCAGGAGTGAACGCCTTGGATGCATAAGCAACCGGTTGGTCATCCTGTAACAATACTGCACCCATCGAATGTTTTGATGCGTCAACTGAAATTTTTACCTCTTCTTTAGGGTTGTAGCAGCGCAAAACCGGAGCAGATTTCAATTTGTTTTTTAAATTATTGAATGCTTGTTCTTGATCCTGATCCCAATGCCATTCTATGTCTTTTTGTTTGAGAAGTCGTAAAGGTGCTGTGATTTCAGAAAGGTTTTTTATGAACTTCGATAAGTATGTTACCATACCCAAGAATCTTTCCAATTCTTTTATATTTGCCGGAGGTTTCAACCTATCAATACAAGCCACCTTTTCTTGATCTGCTTCAAGGCCCTTTTTGCTGATCACGTGACCCAGAAACTTAGTTTTTTGTACGTTGAAGATACATTTTTCTTTGTTAAGTTTTAGCCCAACTTCCTGCAATTTTTTAAGGACTTTATCCGTTGTTTTCTTAAGTTCTTCTTCGGTTGGTGCATGAATTAATATATCATCAATTGCGACTTCCACATTTTTTATTCCTTCTAGTGTAGCTGTCATGAAGGACTGGAACACTTCACTGGCACTTGATAAGCCGAATGGAAGACGTAAACAGCTGTATCGTCCCCAAGGAGTTGCAAAGGTTAAATATTTTGGACTTCTCTGTGAAACTCGTAGCTGCCAGAATCCTTTTATACAATCAATTTTTGTGTAAAATTTTGATCCATGCAACTTGGCGGCTACCTCTTCCATTGTTTGTAAAGGGAAGTGTCTTCTTTTAATATTTTTGTTCAGGTCAGTCAGGTCTAGACAAATTCTTGGTGATTTGTTTTTCCACACTACCACCATTGGTGAAACTGATGGAGTGGGTTCTATCATGGGAGTAATTATTTTATTGTAGACCATTTTGTCCAATTCTTGTTTTACCTGATCTCTTACTGCATAAGGAATTTTGCGAGGTGGGTGTATTTTGAATGAAGGCTCATCAATCAGATCTATGTCATATTCATATTCTTTTACGCATCCCATACCTTTGAACAAATCGTCATAGTTTATGGTCTCTATTCTTTTCACTAATCCAAGATTTTCACAAGAAGCCTTGCCCAAAACACACTGGTGTCCGGCTTCAACTATCAGGAAAGTCAAATACTCTGTCTGACCCAGCCTAGTTTTTATTTTTACTTTAGATTCTCCCAGAACAGGCGTTCGATTATTGCAGAATGAAATCAGTGATTTGACGCATGATGGAATTATTTTTAGGCCACAGTTTTCTACTTCTGTGGTTGTGATTACATCTCCTTGGGCTCCTGTATCCAATTTAAAAGAGACTTTTTTGTTTCGTGGGAAATGTAATTCTTCTATCCAATCTGAAATTTGATTTGTTTTTGTATTTTTTAAATTTGTTTTATATTTTTGTGTCGTGCCTATATATATATATATATATCAATATTTTTATCAGTGTTTTCGTCATTACTCTTTAAGACCATTTCCACCTTTTTTGATGATAAACAACATTCTGTAAAATGACCCTTAAAATTACATTTTTTACATTAAACTTTGTAAGCTGGACAAGCCCGTCTGCCATGTGTCGTATTACACCGCCTGCAATGGAATTGGTCGGGTTTAGCGTGTATTTTTTTGCTTTGATCCCGTCTGACAGCATTTATTTCCGATACGGATCCTTCACCACCTTTCATAGCCGACATGTGTTGTTTAGCTAACTCAGACGCCCTATATATTTTTACCGCATTATCGTATTTTAAATCTTCTACTTCCAATAATGTTTTTCTAACCTCATCATCTAATATTCCAATTACAATTTTGTCGCGCAAAAATTCGTCCCTCATGGTTGAATAATTACACTTATTGGATTGATTAATCACTAATGTGAGAAAATCATCAAAAGATTGTCCATTCTGCTGAGTCATGCGATTAAATATCAATCTTTCATACGTAATGTTTATTTTAGGGGTGAAATACGATTCAAACAATTCAATAATTTTTTCAACTTTGTCCTCATCAGCTGTTTCGATCTTAAATGTTTCATAAATTGAATAGGCTTCCTTACCTATAATAGTCATAAAAGTTGCGACTTTTTTTTTTTTCGATTTTTTGTCTAGGTTTATAGCCTCTGCGAACCATTTGTATGATTGTAACCATGATTTCCATGCTGTTGCCATGTTTGATTCCTGGGAAATCATTAAAGGTCCAGGAGGTCGAAGGCTAACAGCCGAGTCCGATTCGTTTCCACTCATCACGAAAGAAAATTTTCGTTATTATCACTCGCGGATTTAATAAATCAAAACTAACTAAAATAAAAAGGTTTCGGCACCATGTAAGAATGACTTAATTAAATTGAGAATGAGGGTGTTAATAAGAACGACCGACTTCATGGAATGTTAGAACAGAACTGTATTGTAACAGCAAACAAAGGTTACATGTATTATACAAGGCATAGACAAACTAATTTAAGTGACGTCATCATTTGCCTGCTGACAATACAGTCAAATGGGGATCAGAAAGGGGATGAAAACGGAGCGCCATACAAAAAAATGTCATTAGAATCCAAATCGTAGGTAATTTACTCATGTTTAATTTTATATAAAATGCGTTCGGTTAATAATAGTGAAAACATGGTTTTCAGGTTATGAGCAAAAAATAAAACCTTTTTTTTTATACTTTGAAAAGAATCGAGGTGGCAAAGTTTAAATCGTAAACAGCTCCATAAAAACATAAATGATCAAATTTTCAGAACTTCCCATCGAGATTTCTTTCTGTTCCCCCATTTGACTGGACTATCACCCTCGCTTTAAAACGAAGTGCCAAACAAAAACCTCATTTGAATCAAAATTGTTGGCGATTTACTTACGTTTAATTTACTAGAGGTTGATGTTAATAAATAAATGCGTGGTTTTTATACAATGAGTGAAAACCCAAAAAAACTTTAATTTTTTGAGTAATGCACTTTTTTTAATATTTCAGAGGAAAATTTGAGGAGGCAGATTTGAAATTCGTAATCAGCAACCCCAAAAACATGAAAGAGTAAATGTTCAGAACTTTTCCAAAACTTTCGAGGTAATAATTATAAATTCACAGCTTAATTTCTATGTATTATTCTAATTTCGATATAATTCGTATATAATTCGAATTCTATCGGAGTTCGACACATAATGTATCGATGCGTCGAATTCGTTGCTGCTGATAATCGGCTAGAAGGTAATCAGTTGTTTAGGCGCTTGTTCGACGAAATGTGTTGACGTTCAGGGAGCCAGATTGTTTTGCAATTTTAACGTTTAACGCTTCCTACTCAATTCTTAATTTTAAAATTACCTATGTAATGGGCTTTTCTGGTCACTGAAAATGGATATTACAGTTGAGAACTTGGAAAGTGCTGTTTCTCAGTTCTATAACAGTGATTCTTCTGTCCAAGCTCAAGCACACCAATGGTTATCCAACGTTCAGAGCTCCCCAACTGCTTGGGGTGTTGTTTGGGATCTGTTGCAACCAAACAAGGTAAAATTTTAATGTTTTCTCAAATGGAAGGGAAAGTTATTGCAGAATAGTTTTACTTGCACATGTACTTGTTGAGCCGATAAGAAAACTGTTGGTTTCACTTTAGTTATAATGTTATATATTTGTTTTATCCCATTAAACATAGACAACTAAACATTTGTACTCATGACTCCATTACAATATAAAAGGTGTCAGCAGTCCTGAAGGGTTTACTCTGAATGCTTTTGTTATCTGTTAACATTTTAATAGACTTTTCAATTAGTACTCTGCTATATACTTTCATGAGTTACTGATTCACTTTTAAATCAGCGTTATTGTCTTTAAATAATCTTATCAAAGAAATTATATATTTAAATGTGTGACAATATCAATTGTTGAAGGGTTCTGTGGATATGATTAGATAGGCACTTCAGTTTAGAGATCACTGTTATGGTAGTAGGGTAGGAATACTGTAAAGACTTAATACGCACCTTTTTCAGTTTCTTCTTATTGCGGGCAGTGAAACATAAGTGCTTTTGATTGAGTCGGTCATGTCATGTTTTACTAAAAGTTTTCATCTTCTTTTTCTTGTAAGTAGTCCCTTCAAAGGTTGTATGAATGCCTTTTGTACATCTCTTTGTTGAGTATTCCAAAATCTGAATGAGATCTTCTGGTCCAAAGCCTGAGAAACACTTCCACACAAGAACCAAACCTCCTCCATGCTGTACAGTTGGAATTATGCACTGAGTAATTAACTTTTCTGATCCTGCGATTAGATCCAAATACTTGAAACTTAAATTCGCTCATCCAGAGTTCTTTTCTCCAATCGTCCAGCATAAAATTCTTATTAGCAACTGGCCACCAGTGACTTATTATTATTAGCAGGGCGAAAAAGTGTTTTTAGTGTACCAACACGTGTGAACAAGTGGGCCTCCATGAGTTGTTATTGTTACTATTGAAAGAAATTGATTTTTTTGTGAAGGTGGTTAACACCCTCAGTTCAAATCTGGGGGGCCAGTGAGTTTTCCATTGCTCTTCCTTTTTAAAATGTACGCATGTGTTATGCATGGCAGTGTTAGAAATTTTTAGTTTAGCTGATTTGCCACTCGAGACTTGACCTTGTGTAGTGTATATTACACTAAGCAGTTTAAGAGAAAATTCCTCATTTATACTGGCAAAAACAAAAATAAACCAGTTAATTGAACCCTTCAAACATTACAGTTGAGATAACGCTAAATCAATGTGTCTGACAGCCTGATTAAAAGAATTTATTGTAAATACAAGTTACTCTAAGATTGTGTGCAACTATATATTTACTAGGAGAGGTGATTCAGGTTTTAAATGATTTTCATGTAGATTTGGTTTAAATAACCAGGTGGTTCTTAACTTTTTACTGCCAGTCAATAGTATAATTTCAAAAAATATTCATTCACAAAAACAATGTCAACATCTGTGGTCTGAGCGGATGGATACAATATTGGTAGGCAACTAGGTTTTTACCAACCTCCTCCAATCAGTCCTTTCCTTAAAATGAGAGCACATGTCCTACCTACCAGACAGGCGAGGCTGGGGTGCCACCGGCACCCTGGTAGGCCTTAGGATTGCCTAGGTGTTTGTTCTCGCTGTCATGCTCACTGGGGTCCATAAAATATCTAGATGCTGTATTTAATAGTATTAAAACCCCAAAACAGGCTTACAAATTTCTTTCCAAGCACCGTAAAGTAATAATAAAAGTTCAAGTAATTAAAAAGACTGTTGTAAAACCAAAAACAAGAAAGTGATTGTATATATGAGGGCATCAATGACCCTTGTGGTTGACATGCTCTAAAACAAACAAACAAAAATAAAAAATATTTGACTTTTATAAGTTTGACCTATACACAAAAATAGCAAGTCAAAATAATTGTATGGTACGATTTTTCATCTGACCCTGCCTGAAAAAATTGTTCTTGCACTTTAGGTTTTGTTATTCTATTATAATGCAAACTTAAATAAAACAACATTTCATATCATTGTTTCACAGAAATAAAATTGAATGTTGAAATAAAAAGAAATAACTTATATGAGTGTGAGGAGGTGTTGAAGATATGCTACCGTGCATAACAGTAGTTTATTGGTTTGTAACCTGTTTAATTCTAATATAGAGATACAGGAACACCTGAATGCCTGTTTTACTCAGTCATATCTTCCTCCCTAGAGAACAGTAGAGGGCTTGTAGCCGGTCTGATCAAGAGTGGCCAGAAAAGCAAGTTAAGCATGTACGATGATTGGATATGCATTGTCCCTCCTTGTGCTTGCCTCTCGGTGCTCCCATTGGTGAAAAGGGACTATTCATTAATTTGTCTGGAGCTAGTTTTGGTCACACTGTTTATAGATTTCTGTCTAGATTTAATTTTGAAATGGAACTGTAAAATAAATTAGCATTCTTGCTGGAAAAGGGAGGTGATTCTAGATAACTCTGTCCTAAGCTGGAATATTTAAAGGCTTTTAGTATGAATAATCAAAAACACTTCTTAACTATTTCAAATCTTGGTGAATATTGTCTTAATCTATGTGGATTAGTCATGCCAATGTATATATTAGTAACTACTTGACTTTTTTTATTTCAATGCAATTTCACAGAATGCTTTATAGAATAAGTTTCTATTTATTTCAGTCAAGAGAAGGCCAGTTTTTTGCTGCTACAACACTTCATTTAAAAATCATGAAGAATTGGAACCAAGTACCTGCTGACCAATATGGAAACTTAAAGAACAAACTTTTAGAAACTATTCTACAGTACTCAACCGGACCAGATCTCATTCTCAATAGATTATGTATTGCAGTGAGTACTAACTGTATATATATTGTAATAGTAAACAAATATGTGAAATTTTATTTATATGTTTCCTAATCTTTGGACATTTCTTTTTTTGGTTGAATTTCTTTATAAATGATTGACAAATTACCATGCAGCAAATGATAAATCAAAATAAAAATGAATTGCAGGAATGTGAATCTAGGATTACAGATGATCCTTACTTCATTGATCAAACTTAAAGGAGGACAAGGCTAAAAGCTACTGTCTACCTCTTTTGGAGTCCTTGGGGACACAAAAACTCATCTCTCTTGACCCAACTTTCTACAATAATAATAAACTGGCAAATTAACTTTAATTATAAAACAAATTACTCAGCATAAATGTAGTACCAATAACTTACAAACATTTATACTAAATAAACAATTCCTAAAACCATGTTTCCAACATTCATCTCATAAAAAGAATCATTTTAATATTATGCACCCTAAATATCCCGCAACAAAAATTAATAAATAATTAATTATTCATTAATACTATTATTTATATTATATTTATAAAAAAATTAAGTGAGATGTTGTATCTAGTATACGGAATATTTATTTTGTGCTCATAGAGTGCAATTGAGCTACTGTTTTGATTTATCTTAGATCTTTTCAGACAAGCTAAGTTTGGGAATGTAAACAGAGTCTGCTAGTTTTTTTTAAAAATATGGATACAAAATAAAGTAGGTAATATCTGCCAATAGAAAATCAATACAGATGTGATGACTGATACAAAAAATATATTGTAAATAAGGTGGGTGTGTAGTGAGAATACATTGTTGTGTTAAAACTTTGAAGAATACGAAGAACAAATATAATTTTAGGAAAATGGACAGTGTGCTAGTAGATGTGGAAATATTTAGATTTACAATTGTTTCTATTGTTTTCTAATTCTAATATTATTTTAATATTTGTGCACATGTGTTGAAAATTAGTTGTTTGTTATTTTTTTTATTATCAGAACTGAGATCTAAATTTATGGGTAGTATTTCTAATACAAGTGTATGGGTACCATTTATTTGTTCAATGATTTGGGTATTGGACAAGTTAAATCTATGGTTGTTAGTAATGGAATATTTCGCCAGTGTAGAACTGTCGATTCTGTTGTAGATTATATCTCATTTATGGTCGTTGATAGATGTATAAATGCATTGTTTAGTTGGCAATTTAGGTTGCCTTGTTGTTTTGAAAACTGCAAAGAGTTGTGTGCAGTATGTAAGGAAGGTTGGAATGGTAGTATGAGTCTGGAAAAAAGTTTATTTTTAGGTCAATTTGTATTTATCATGTTAAACACCTACATTTTTTTTGTTGTTATCAGGACATGATATAGACAAAAATAGTATGTCATAAAGTTGTCCATAAAATAATAAACTTGATGAAAACCTTCATAGATTCAAGAGTTCATACTCTTTTTCATCAATCTATGCCGATTTGCCCACAAACTCTACAACTTGATCAGACCTTTAACATATCTTCACGCCAATATAGTATTAAGAATACATTTTAAATTTGTTAAAAAAAAAATGCATAGAAGACATTCTACTTTTCACAATCAGTCTTATAATTAAAAGTAATATTAAATATTTTATAATTTCTATTGCTTTCATTAGTCTTAGATTTATTAGTATATTCCTTTGACAGAACCATCAACAATCTCACTTTCCTTTTTAAATTCACCAATTATTCCATGCAGGCAAGTTTCTGTGTTAAAAATGTCCAAAAATTGCCTTTATTTTTTTATTGCTGAAAAAGCATTGAAAACAGTGTTTCTAATAAGGTGAAGCTTTATGTCAGGGGCATGGAAATTAGCCAATTAACACAATCCAACCACATAAAACTCAAAATACCAAATAAAGTTGTTGTTTTTAATGGACATCATATAGAAAGAGGATAAAATAACGTTAACATCAAGATGTAGAACAGGTGCTTCTGGAATAATTCAAAATTAAGGTCCAAAAACATTCCAATCAATGTTGTGATATTCGATACTTTAAGTAAAGTCGGCTGAATTTGGTAAATTTTTTATTAAACCACATTTTCAATGTTCTTCTTCTTGGATTACCCGCTTCTCCAGAGGCACATCTTTTTCAGAAAAATTAGTGGAGGATCAGCAAACGCTCCAGCTGGCTTTTCCAAAAGTTGGTTCAAGCATGTTTGGCCTAATTTGCATGAAAATTATGCTAATGACCAATACCAATTCATATAAAACAAAATAAAATACTGAATCCGATATGAATGACATATTGGTATGTTTTTTAGAGGACCGGGATGAAATTTTAGAGTTGATGCAATTTCTGGTCTAAACCTGAATAATCATTTTATTAATGAGCTGGAAGAGGAAGAAAGTATCAATTTCATAGACTTCAATATAAAGAGAGGGAAAGCATCAATTTGGCATATATAGGAAGGGGTATAATACCTGTAATAATTTCATTCCACTTTCTACTCAACCACTAAGAAAACATCCCAATGAAAGAAGGTAGTTACCAATAAAAACTACAGCACACAGATCATATGGCTATGTTGATCGGCTACTCTAAGAGATTCTTTGTAACTAACATGTTAAGAGAGAGAGAGAAAATAAAGCCATGGCATTTAGAGATAAAGGAAGGTGATGAAAAGACAGTACCAATCAGTTGGTGTACCTTACCATACATTGACCCGATATTGGAGAAGCTAAGTACCATTCTAAAAAGATCAGGAAAAGGTGTTTCCTACCAAAGTCATTTTAAGATGAAAGAGACTACAGCAAATATAAAAAGGGTAATTAATATAGTAAGTAATATAATTTATATTTTATATCATTTGTTTGAGACGGGTCAGCTGATTTTGTCAATATTTATTTTTAATTTTATTACTGTAGGGTTTCATTTAGGTATTAGGTTTTAACTATTTTTAACATAATTAAACATGTGTGGCCTTGAAAGTGTTACAAAATTGTTTATGTATCTCCTGAAAAATGACAGCATAGTCCTTTGAAAACATTCGGGTGAAAATAAATTAAGCTGTGGAGAGACAGAAGGTGTTTTTCTTAATAGTATGTATTTATCCCAATCTTCTATTAGACAAGAAAAGGAATTAATTATATTTTCTCCTGATGACCTTAATTCTCACTTTCTGTCCATCCCAACGGCTTCATCGCAGCTCCATCTCTCCAGTTCAATCAATGCCACTAGTAAATTACACCCAGGCCACTTCTTATTCATTTCTTCTTCCGACCTTTTTCCTCAATTATAAAATCAAGAGCTAATTCGGAGGCCAGAATGGCATTCCCATGAAATTCCCAAAGCTCCCTATAATTCTTCACATTTATAGTTTTTCCCTTCAAAATTCCACAATTCCCTCTTCCTGGAAAAGAGAGAATGTTCTATAAATCTAGTTCCTAACCCCCCACCTCCCCTAAAGACTATTGTCCTTTATCAATTCTCTCTAACCTTTCCAAACCCCTCGAAAGATAAGTTCAAGCCCAAATTTCCTTCTTTCTAGAAACATGTTTAAATCCTCTACAATCTAGCTTCCAGCCCATATTTTCCACTTAATCAGTTCTCACTAAAATCACCTAAGACCTCCAGTTGCTGTTGACCAACTCATAACTATCCCTATCCTCTTAGTCTTTCCCAAGGCAATTGGCACCCTTGTTACAACCTTCATACCTCTGATCATACCATCAGTGTTCATTCCACCTATATACCGACCATGCCAACATATCCAAGTGTCATCTCTATAACACATGAAAGCAATATGTACTTGTCTTGTATACATGTGAAGTTACAGTGCTATCAATATAAATAGGAATATTGATAAATTATCCAGGTTTTAATTGTTGTTTAATTAAAAGACGTAATTTATATTAATATGTTTACATATTTATTTTAGCTGGTGCTTACAAAACCATTTGTGCATTATTTTCTATGAAATTTGATTATTAATTATTTTGATTTTTTCAATTTCTTTTTTGTATATTGTTCTAGTTATCAGCACTTCTCATACAAATGACACCAAGCTACTGGGAAGATTCTATTGGAGATCTGTTGAATATGTTCCAACCAGAAAATTTACCTTCAGTTTCCCCCCAAAGAGTAATATGGATTTTGCTTGAAGTTCTCACATTTATCCCAGAGGAGGTTAGAATTGGAATTTACTTCTTGATCGTTACTTTACTAGACAATGAAGAAAGTTACATTTTTTTTTTTAATGTGTGTTGGTAATCAGATTTGATATTCTCCAGTTCTCTCTTGAAAATATTGGTTCTAAAAATAGTCAATGTTTCACGAGATTCAAAATAACATTAGCAATACTTTGGGAACAATCACCAAATTAATTTTGCTTGTCACTTTTATCTGTTGATTTATTTGGTTTGATATTTCTTCTGTGAGATATGTTAAAAAGTATTAGCCCACCAAAGAATGACAAGAACAAGATAAATCACAGTTATTAGTGCTATTAATTAAAATGTAAGATCCTGATTGTTGCCCTCCCTAATATTAAAACAATTTTAAAATTATCACTAATTAATTAGGTTAGTTACAATTGCCCAAAAACACTTATTTAAAAAAAATTGTCATAAATGATGTTTTCATATTTTATACGCTAATTACTCCACATAAAGCACTACCACTATAAGTCAGTATTAATATTTTTACTATTTTAGTTTCAGACAATGATATTGCCTAATACACACAAATCACTCGTTAGGAATGAGTTGGAGAAACATTCTGTAACAGGTATTTCATTATTTTTTTGTTTAATGCATGTTTTAGTATTAAGTTCTTATTGTTATAGCTTAGAATAAAGCTTTGGTATCTTTAATAAAATAAAATGGAGTAGTGGAAACCCTTCGCTTTCCAACTACTGCTAACCTTACCCTAAATATTCTTAAAAGGTGAATGAAACTATTTAGATACTTCTAAATATTTCATTCATTACAGTATTACAGCTGGCCTCCCTCCACTCTTCCATATGATCTTCATCTCTAGATGAAGTTCATAGCGACATAAAATTCAAAATGTAAAATTTTAATGTTTTAATTAATAATTGACCAAAGTCTGCCAAAATCATTTTGTATGAAATGAAGTAGTTTTAACTTAAGTGATGTTATTGTTTCAGTGATGACACTCATAGACAGTGTTTTGTGCAGTGATGAAGTTCGAGAGGCTGCTGTGAAGGCTGCTGCTGCTTGGTTACAATTTGGTGTTTCGCTCCCTACTTGTATGGGTATTGCAGGGTCATTGGTTTCGATAGTACGTGCCAAAGTAAATGACATTACTGAGTAAGCCAATCATCCGTTATTATAGAAGTAGTATCTTGGATGAATATTAATTTATTATGTTTTATAATCACCTAGGACCTGCGAACATGAATTGGAAGCCTTAAATCAAATGGTAACTCACCCCGACACTCATAAGTTCCCATCCTATGTCATTCAGTTGTTAACTCTGATCATACAGCTGGCTGCTGACATCAAAACGTCCAACAATGAAGTATGATATAGTGTTTTTTTTGTTCTAGACTTAAAGCTTCTGCTAATTTTGTGATTTGGTAAATTTGTTTTCTAAAGAAACTGAGACTATTGTCTAAACTATACGAAATAGGACCTTTGAATATTTAGTCAGGACCAACTAAGCTATCCTGCCTTGAAAGACGACCCTCCCAATATGAATTCTCTCGGGCCAAACTCTCGCAATGTATATGATAGGCACAGGTCCAGATATGATGTAACCCCTAGGTTATCATTCCTTGAGCTATTTTGCCAATGTTAAGGCATTATATTTTATACTGATACCACAATACTAATTTTTTAGGTAAAGCACATAGTTCGAAAGACTAATCTTCAGCTTGCAGCAATATTTGATTTTGAGATATAGATTGATATCACATTATCCTAAAAAAAGTTTTTATTCCATTTGAATGAAAGTATAGAATTTTTTTTACAATCAAAAGATTTTTATAAACTTTGAATGTTTCTTAGAAAAAGATTAACCAACTTTTATCATTGTTAAGATCCATATCTCGGATAATATTTTTATATATTTTTACCCTATAGGATGCTTTAACTAACACTTATAAGGTTCTCATTGGCATTGGAGAAACACATACAAATGTGCTCGTTAACGCCCTAAAATCTCCGCAGTCATGTGAAAATGTGAAAGCTGTTGTATCTTGCCTGCTAGACTGCACCTCTACCCCTGGAGACTATCCGAAAGATGAAACTCGAAGTCAATTGGTTTTCAGCTTTTGGTATTTATTGCAGGTAATGAAATCATCCATTTTTCATTTTTTTTATTTTGTTTGCATATTAAATTATTTCTAATGAAATATTTTTAGGCTTCTATCTAACTAGATTTAAGGATTAAATCATTTAAAATCCAGAAGATGCTTAAAAAAGAGATTGATTGTTTGAAAATATTTAATAAATAAATAAAAAAATAATTAAAAAGAGACTTTAAACATTATTTACTAAATTATTTCATGCTGGAGTATTCTATTGTTATATGTTAAAATCGTCATGTGAAACATTAATTTTTCTGGTGTACACAAAGAAAGCCTTTCTGTTTTCTGTATTTCTCTCAAGATATTGCATATATATAAACATACATATATATACTCCTGGAAGTTCAGGGACATGGGGATGCCCCTTTTATCATGAAATGTGCTCACTCTAAAGAGCACATTATTTATATGATGGACCTTCTTGATGTTCTCCGCCATCAGGGAGTGGTCACCGATGACGAGGATCGGTTCGATCTCTGTCTTAGCACTATTGTGGTCAGAGCGGCGTAATCGATATACATCGATTATCCTTCCTATGGTTATTATATGGGCTTTTATCTCCTCAATCGGATGAGTGAGGTCGAAGCCGTGCATAAAAAATTTGTTATCGTTTGGTTCCTCTGGGGGCGAAGGTATGGAATGGGATATTTAATTACTGGATAGCAGCGATGGTTTGCTGCTGAACTTGCGAGGTGTGGCAGAACACTTTTGTGTCCTGCTGACTTTGGACTATACAGTAGTTATTTACTTTAAATTCGGCTAGGAGCCTTGTTAGGTCGTAGCTGCATATTACGACCGAGTAATAGGGGATGCAGTGATTTTGGTTTGGAAGTTGGGGGAGCTTCTGAGGCAGCAAAGGTGCTAGCCTCTGGCTGGGCTGCAGAATTCAATGGATTAAAAGAGTTCGAAGTTTGAACTCCTGGGTCTGAGGAAGAGTACGCTTGCGGCATACTCTTTTTGGTAGCTGGAAATCCTCTACCGTCGTGGGTTCTGGTGGGGGACTAGCAGGAGAGTCGCTTTCTTCATGAGAAATCTCCATTACTTGGGGTTTGTCACTTTGCCCATATTTGGACCGTAGTCCAAATATTTGCCTATTTCAGTTTCTGAACAAAGGATTTGAGTGTTACCTGTGACGTAGTAACAGATTCCTCCCACTCCTCTGCAGGTTCGATCTTCTAACAGAGTCTGTTTCCACTACACTGTTACACTGAGTTTATTTAACTTTGTAATAGTCTAAAGTGAATTAACACATAAACTTTTAAAATTGCACAAAAGTTTATAAAGTTTAAACAATTTCAAGATCACATGTCAATCTCTTCATCAGTTTATTTCCCCTTTTTATAGCCCATTTAAATTTACAGATAATTATGGATCCTCAGGCGAATCTATTTACAAATTATTTTTGTATTTCCTGTAGCACTGCTACATTATATACAGGTTTTGTTATTTTATAAAAATTATATAATGAATACAAATGAACAAGTATAATGATATTCATTATACGTGACTGGACTAAACTGACTAATAAAGGTGATGGGGCTCTCCTTTTTGATCAACCATCTTCATTAGTTTTTTTTAGCTCTCAAACTTGGAAATATAGGATGTAGGAAAAATTATTTGGGATGATGGGTGCCTTTCACTAAGGGGAGTCCCATTTGAAGGAAGTATGAGAATATGAGAAGGATATGGAGTGTGGGATGCCAGTGGCGGGTGGATTCGGGAAGGTAGTGAGAGTCTACCTATGGTGGAGCCTAGGCATTGCTTTGAAGTCAGCTAGGTCACACCTGGCCTCGGCCCCTGTAGGGGGCTGCACTAAGTAGGCCATCAGCCGTAAGCTGAGTTTTCAGCTTCATCAGTTGTTTTGTTTTTTTTGTTGTTTTTTAAGCTCTCTAGTTAGAAATTCAGGATGAGGGAAAAATATAGAATATTGCTTCATCAGGTTTTTTTTTTTTTTTTTTTTTTTTTTTTCCATAGCTCTCAAACTTATAAAAAATAGGATGTGGGAAAAATAAAAGGAAAATTATTTTGGATTGATGGGTGCCTTTCACTAAGGGGAGTCCTATTTGAAAGCTGTATGAGAAGGATATGGGGTGTGGAATGCCTAAAGGAGGCTGGTGAGTTTGGGAAGGTAGTGAGAGTCTACTTATGGTGGAGCCTAGGGGTACTAGGCATGGTTTGTAGTCGGCCAGGTCATACCTGGCCCCGCCTCAGAAGAGGGCTGCACTGAGTCGGCCTA
Organism: Acanthosoma haemorrhoidale; assembly: GCA_930367205.1. Lineage (NCBI taxonomy): Eukaryota > Metazoa > Arthropoda > Insecta > Hemiptera > Acanthosomatidae > Acanthosoma > Acanthosoma haemorrhoidale. The sequence goes on from OV884011.1 coordinate 103,637,441, forward strand.
TCGGCCGGGAGATTGACCCACCCTGAGCAGGTAGAAGGGGTCATGGTGCTTCGGTTGAGTCGGCTGGGTGTGGATCGTTTAGTCCCTGTCACGGCTCTATGAGGTCTATCTGTCGCCAGGCTTCGTCCGTCCAGCAGTGCTTCCATTGGACGGGCATTGGTGGTGGTTGAAGGTCGGAGAATAGTGGGTTGTGGCTGTGTCGAAGCGAATCGAAAAATTTGATGTGTCGTTTCTTGATAAAATCTTGGATGGTGAGCACTTCAAATTTTTTGTGGATCTCGTCTGCCTTCATTCGGTCGTACGGGGTATATTTGAGGGAGGTGCGGAGAACTCTGTTCTGGAATTGCTGGAGCGTTTTTAGAGTGTTAGGAGTTAGATACTTGAATAGTGGGGCCCCGTGCATCAAAGCAGGTCTCAGGACGCTCTGGTAAATAAGCAGCTTGAGGCGTACTGATAAAGCTGGGCTGTGAGGTAGGTGTCCTAGGCTGTAGAACTTTTTCCTAATTTACTCTTTAACTTCTTGAGCTTGTTGCTCACGGAGCACTCTTTGCCGTCTAAGGCGAAGGATTTAGGTAACTTCTTTCTTCCAGATTTATAACTAAATATAATTGCTTGCGTCTTGGCCGGGTTGACTTTGATGTTGACGGGGTCGAGTTTCTCAGCAATGTGTTGACTGGCGCTCTCAGCAAATTTCAGGGCTCTGGTGGGATTGATGCTAGTGCTGTAGACACCGATGTCGTCTGCATACGCCGATACCTCGCAGTTGGGGTACGAGGCTCCTACGATGTGGGCGGTGTAGATGTTGAACAGCAGGGGGCCTAGCACTGATCCTTGGGGGACACCGGCTGTGTATTTTCTTCGGGTCGTAGACGTGGTGCCTATCCGAACCGAAAAAGTTCTGCCTGTGAGGTATGAGGTCATCAGGTTCTGCAGCTGATCCGAGAATTCATATTCCCTCAGACGTTGGAGTAGGGTGTAGTGGAAAACAGTAAGCATATTACTTGGTTTTAAATTTTTCTATGAAGTTATTATTAACAGGAATGGAACCTTTTTTTTTTCATTAACAATTATTATATTTGAACATTAGCAAGTGTTTTCTCAACTTTCTTTATGTTATCTGTAATTGGTAACATTAGCTAACTCATTGATTTGATATGTTTTAGGATGTAATGACGAATCTTAACCCAAATGATATTGACTTTGTGGCTGCTTACCTTGTTCCTGTTTATGAAAGACTCTGTGAGGTAGGAATGCCCCTTTTACCTTACCTACTTCTCATACTAACCATCAAATTTTTATCAATCCTCACATTCTCTTTATGATTTTCTGATGGGACAGTAAATATAACTGTAGATGGAACTTTATTTGATACGACTTATTATTTTTAGGAGGAGAAACAGTAAGAATTGATATTTAATTACTTTATAATTTATTATGATGTTTACTAATGTGAATGGATATTTTCAGGTGTTACTTCATAAATCAAAATTACCGAGTGATATAGATAGTCTTTCTGCATCAGACCAAGAGCTCATAAGAATTTATCGGCAAGATATTTCAGATACTATTGTAAGTTTTTATAATGAAAACTACATTCTGTATAGAAGGGGTTAGGGGTTAGTACCAACACCAGCATGCTACACTTTATCCAACCTCTATATATTTTTTTAAGTCATCTGAACAGAAACAAGCTTAAAACTTTTTTTTTGTTTTTTTTTTCCCTTCCTGAGATAGAAACCTTATAAGGGGTAACAAGCTTAAAGTCTAGTTTTTCAAAAGAATGTTTTTTAAAGATCATTTCCACATCATCTCATTGTAAGTATTATAGATCAATGATCTAGAGCATCTTCCAATATTGATATTGTGATCAAATGATTTCTTCAGTTCAAGGATACTGATAGTCTAATATTTCATGGAGGATGACAAACCTGGGTTAACAACCATTTAACTAAAGGGCTAGCCAATTAAAGAAAAACCTTTGAAAAAAAAACTAATATTTATATAATTTAACACCTAAATTACACCAACATTGACTGACAATGTTACCAATCATACCTATATCATCTTAATAATGCTACCAACTATTAGCCTGGTCTTCTGCTAACTTCTCTAGTAGTTCATCATTCCTATTAAGCAACCATAATAAAAAGGAAATTTTTAGCTTTGGTACTGACCACTTCATACACATATGTCATACAATACTTTACATTTATTAATTTTTTTAATATACTTTTTGTATCTGTTTTCAAAGGTTTATTGTTACTACGTCGCTAGAGAGCACCTAATCAGACTGCTTGTCAGGTATCAGAGAGAGGCTCGCAGTTGGCAAGAAGCGGAAGCAGTTCTGCACGTAGTATTAGCGCTTGCCGAAACTGCTACAGCTCAGGACGACGAGACTGTGATTGGTCTGCTTGTAAAAACTCCACCAGAATATCTTAACCATCGAGTAATCAATGCCCTCAACCAAGCAATAGGTAATTATTATTTATAGTTGTTAGTGTTGATTAATTTGTTTTGAAATGCTATATTACTATAATAAATACTTGGAATATTTAAGTGAAACTATTATTATATGTAGATTTAAAAAATATTAGGAACATTAAACTAAAATTGAATTTACGTAATAGTTATCTTTCCATTTTAAAATCTCAAGGTTTATCCTTGATGAATCCCTCTTATAAGACTGCATTGTTCGAAAGGTCATTCGTTCCTTGAGCTGCAAACCTCTGAAAGCCCTCCCTATTTCTATTTGTGATGCGCTTTCACCTCCTACTTTCAAATCCCATCTCTTTACCCTTTAGACAGATGCTATTTAGTTAACATCTTTATTATATCTTCATCCCTAGCAGTTTGTTTTATTTTAAATAGCAGAATAAGACCACATAATTTGTTTATTATAATTATTCTAAGGGGATTTAGTTCCTTAATGAAGTTTTTTTCCATTATATTTCATTTCAATAGTATGAACACCCTTTGCTTATAATTGGCCAAGCCTTCATCGACGAATAACTGAATTCTTCATTCAAATGTCTCCTGACAAGTAAAAACTACAGCTCTTTTCTCCTAGCAATTGACAACTCCTATGGCCTTCAAGACACTGATCTTTATACTAACTGAATTAATGAAAAATGCACTTGTATTCTGGGATATTCTCTCCAAACAATAACAAGAAGGAACAAAGCCTAGCTGACAAAAAAAAAGTACATAATATTACACAGATTTAATAACCTCAAGTTTAGCCGCCATCAACATGGAGGGTGAGAAGGGGTAAATAATGAAATGTCCAATATGACAGATATTAGTGCAAAATCCATTTTGCAAGGTGACATTCCAGATGTCATTTAAATCCAAGTTTAGTTGATTGGAACTCAGTAGAAGATTGTGAAAGCGAATAGAACTTTGTGCCGGTTGAACCTTCTGGAAATGAAAAAAACTCAGTAGAACCATCGAGAAATATTTTGGATTGCCAAATCAGTTTTAATTTGAGTGGGATCTCCAATTATTTTCTTGCTCGAGCCAAAACTTTGTAGCAGCACAAGGTTGTTTGTGAAGGAAAGGGTAGAACAGTTGTTATTCCTCAGATACTATTCATTATCTATCTCCTTTTTAAATTTAAGAGATTGTAATTTCCAATGAGACTTTCATTCTTAATTACGATCAAGAAGTCTATTACCTAGACTGTTAAGTAATGCGGAGTGGATTTAAAATCACCATGTTTCTTGCATGAAAAAAAAAAGAACTAACAGCGAAAAATTGAAATAAAAATTAATAGATATGAAAAAAATAAATAAACAAATTAATAAAGATGAATTATGAATTGTTAAATTAGAGGGGTATGAGAAATTGGTAAAGACCAGATTTAAACATTGGGGGAGTTGATGAAATGAATATTGATGGGAATAGACTTCCAAACGTTTGTGGCATGGATAAGAAAAGAAACAAATAGTCAAAGGAAGCAGATTTGTGAGAAGGGATATACAAGGGGGGGGGTAGGTTGGGATCTAATATGTAGGTATAACAGAAATGTAATGTGATGAGCCATAAAAAATTACCATTTTTCTTGCTAATTTAAAAATAATTTTATTTTAACACAAATTTTTTTTAATATTCCTTTTTTAAAGTATATTCCGTTGAGTATGGTTTTTTCCCATCTTAAGGCTAACTGTTGGCTTCCTTCCCAATATACTCTTTGGGTATTGAACGGAAGAAATCTGAAACTCCAATATGAACCTTTTCCAGAGAACTGGAGGTTTTTCCTTGAAGCCATTGACCGAAACAGATGGTAGTTGGAAGGTGCTTAGTCTGGACTGTAAGCAGGGTGAGGGAAAAGTTCAATCTCATCCAGGTCTGAAATTTTTTGTTTCGTGTAACTAGAACTGTGTGGTTAGGCATTATCTTGTTGAAACAAAACCGGATTCCTATTTACTAATCTTGGGTATTGCTGGGTCACATCATACATTCTTTTTATCTGATCACTATAAAATTCTAAATGGTTTGACCTTCCAAAAATGAATTATGACTTCATAATGCCAAAATACAGAGAACATTGCCTTTTTTTCGAATTTTCCTTGCTCAGCAAATGCCAGAACAGGCTGATTGCAGCCTAAGCATTGTTTCTTGGTCTTAGGGTTTCTCTAATATATACACTTTTCCTCACAAGTAACAATTATTTTAATGAAACAATGATCATTTGGATTTTTCAAAAGTTATTGGCAAATATCTACTCGACATGTGCCTGCTCAGTGGCAACTCATGGGAAAGTACTCTTGATGAGCGATTCACTTTTCCCAAGTCATGCAGCCCACAATTTATGGTGAATGGGGAAACTCCAAGCTCTTTTGCCTGTTCCCAAGTACTTCTTATTGGGTCTGGCTCAACAGAGTCCTTCAGAGCTTCTTCATCAAATGATTATTTTCATCCAGAACCATCTTTCCTCTTAAGGCTGATGTTACCAGTTTCAAATTTTTGGAACCATCTATTCACAGTCTGTTTAGAAAAAGCATCCTGTTCTTCGAATTGCCATACCAAACAGATTGTTTCAGTGGCAGAAAACATACATTTCCAATAATGGCGTAATTTAGTGTCTCTTTTAACCGAATGCTAAGGCAAAACTGAAGGCAAGACAAGGTCATTTTGTTAACGAATTCATTTAGTATAATCAATGAATTAAAGTGATATTAACCTTAATTGGATTTTCCAATTATAAATAAATAAGAATAAAGCCAATCTGTGGTTACAATTTCCAAAAAAACCAAATCGGTCATTTTTTATGACTCACCCCATTAATAATCGGGCATCTATAGGTCATCCCCATTTATTTTTTTATGTTGTTTGTGGTCATAAAGTTAATAAATTTATGGAAACACACCTATATTTTAATGATATAACATGCTATATTAAATTTGAATATCGTGTTATTTGAAATATGATTTGGCAACATGTAATAAATTTAAACATCCCTAGTGTATGCCAAGTGATCGTGTAAACCACCAACAAGCACCTCTTGAAGCTAGATATAAATAAAATTTTACTTATTTTAGTAATATTAATATTACAATATAAGTATTTATATACTTACAATTATTTATATAATACAATATAATATTATAATAAATATAAGTGTTAAGTTCTAATGAATCATTTGTTTTTCATGAAGGGGCATATGCGGAATGTCTCGGAAGTGCATTACCAGAACTGATACCAACACTTGTAGCATCCATACAATCATCAGAAACGGCTACCTCAGCAACGATGGCATTAAAAGACATCACGCGGGAGTGTTCAATATCTCTCGAGCCGTTTGCACCACCACTTTTAAATGCTTGCCAGGTCTTGAATTAATTTTCATTTACCTAGATTTAGAACAGTTAACTATAAATCAGATCAATTTTGTATCTATAAAATCTTCGCTTTACTGCACCAATTTTACCTATTACAAGACATGTTTTATTTGATCTAATAATATTATTTACTTTTCAAGTATAAATTGGATATTATATGTTAAAGTATTGTATTTATTTCATAGAATATAGCACTAAAGTGATGTGCTGAGATCTAGTGGAGGGTTATATCTTAAACAAATGTAAAGTCAATTGTCTGCCTACATTTGGGTTCATCTTCAATAGCTATACCAAATAAGATAGATTTACATCAATTCATTAAATTAAATTTACATAAATACATCATACAATTATCATTTTAAAGAGTGAAATTTAAAATTGTATAATAAAACAACTTTACACAGGCAGAACCTAATCAAAAAATTCAATTACATTCAAAGAAACCAAAATATTTGAATTCTAGGGAAGGAATTTTTATTTTCTAGGAAAATAATTATTTGCTACAGAGAAAAAATATTGATAGGGTCAGGATTCGATGGGGGAACCTTTATGAGAAAATACTATCACAACCTACGTCCAGTAGAGAATACCAGCTAGCCATGAAATCAGAAATAAGTGGATGTATTTGCTGGTTTCTGGAATAACCACAAGTTGGCTTGGTTGACAAAAAAAAATATGTCCAGTTTGAAGTAACATAGAAGTATTAAAAAGGGACAGGCTCAATCTCAGTAAATAGATTTTATCACCAACGATTGATATTTGTTTAGTTACACCTCTTGTTATTGGCAATATTTACACAGTTTATTTTTCTTTTCTTGTTATCAAAACCTCTTGCAGATTTGCTTAGTATCCATAGTAGATAATATGGTATATCAATAAATATCGTAACATCTTTCTTAGATCAACCAAGTCAATATCATAACAAATAATCTACTCATATCTAAATTCACAGCTAACTATGAATTCCCCAGTTAAATTATTCTCTTTTACTAATATATCTATTTTATATATTGTAATGTTATTTTGAATATTAAATTTATTTAGTTGGTTAAGGTAGAATTATTGATTAATTGGATAAAGTCAGATTAAAAACAAGAGTCGGTATAGTTGATACACGTGCAGAAAAGTGACGTAGATAGAACTGAGCCAATGGGAATGAAGGAATGCCATGACCATCGAGGAAGAGGGAAACAGCTAGATAAGTAAGGGAGATAAAATGACCAGTATAGAAGAGTCTTGTTAGAGAACCCAACCCGAGTGAGCAATATATACAGCGATGACAAGAGATTTATGCAGGCAAGGCATGACTGAGGTATCGAGACATGAATCAAGAAGTTTTTGTCAGATTACTGAGAGTGTGAATTAAGCAGTGGAGTTGAAGCGAGAAATGGAACAGTGACATGGATGAAGGATTTCTTATAATGAAGAGTAAATACATGAACATTTACATATTTCTCAGACGAAACTGTGAGTTCCACAACTATTTACATTCCTCGCGAATAAAGACAATAAGTGAAACAATCCATATTTTTCCATCCATAAAAGTGTAGTTATAGATCATTAGGTTATTTATGTTTAAAGATAGCAAAATGAGTTTAGATTAATGTATGATGGTTTGTTATGTCAGAACCCAACCCTGATGATTATTAAAAGAGTAAAGGACTTAACCTAAATTCATAAATAAAATCAATATGTAATAAAGTCTTTTTATTATCAATATTATTGAACTTGATATTAGTATTTCTTTGTAACGAATATGTTGCAAAGTGTAGTATGTTACAATGTAAAACCTCAGATTAAATTTAAGTATAAAGATAAAAAACGTAATAATCTCTTTTGTTCCTAATAAAACTAGGACATTTAAACTTATAATTTATTATTTCTAAACTCAAGGAAGTTCTTGACAACCAGACATTTAACATAAAATAAATAATAAAACATATAAGCATCACAATTTGTCTGTCCCGATTTGTCTTACTCCAACCCAAGTAGTGTGTTTTGTTGATCCTGGTATTCCAAACTATGCTGTCTCAATGGTTTCCTGTAAATTCTGCATCCTTCATATATTAACAATTTGAGGTGTAATGTCTTTACTAATGCAGATGAGTAAATACAATAAAATAGGATAAGAGGATTACGAAGAAATGAAATATGAGGGCCCTCAAGACAACTCAACAACTCGACAGCTCTCTTCTCAAGCAATTCTTAACAACTAACTGATGATCACGGTGTCTCTCCTTACTGACAACACTCCCCTGCTGTGTTCTACTCACTTATTTGAATTAAAATTTTTTATAATTTATTTTGCTTCTTCCAAATTACTCCTTAAAAATAACATGACAAAATATAGTATAATATAGTACATATTTACTTTATGATTGTTAGGATGCTCTCAATAGAGGCCATTTGAAGCAGGCAGAATGTGTTCGTCTAATGTATTCCATTGGTCGACTGCTCTCGGTGCTTCCTTACAACCATATGCTAAGTAGTTTAGAGCCTTTACTATCTACCTATGCTACCGAAATTGAACAACTAGTTTCACAACAGGTAATTATATATTACTTATTATATTGCATAACTATATATTTTTATTATGTCAATCTTTTATTTTTTATTAATAACAAGTAATACATTTTTACAGGTTAAAGGTAATTTAGTTCTCAGGTTGAGAATGTTATCCACACTTTGTTCTTCTATGTATTCCTCAGAAGTGGTTCCAGATACTCCTTCCTTTTTAGTGCTAAGGCGTCTTCTTCCTGTTCTTTCTGCTGTAAGCCAATCATTTGCTGCTGATTCAGCTGTCTTAGAGGTAATTTAACAGCGAGTATATCAAGTTGCTTTTATTTGAAAATAGGACTATTCTTTATTTATAGGATGTTGCAACATTTATACTCCACCCTCGTACAGAATATATTTTACTGTGTTTATTAATTAATTAAAAGGAATTGATGTACAAATCATTAAATTTTTATAAAAGTTATATTTACAGACTATTAAAAACAAGCAAATACTAATAAATAAACAAATTTAAAAGTCTGATTCTACTTTTAGATTACATCTCAGCCATGTATTAAAATATAATAATGTGAAACTACTGGGAAAAGTATTAGCTTATATACAATTATATGAAATCTTTGTGGTTTTCTTTTTAAGTACCAATTATATCTGGTATTATTTGCATACTAACTAAATTTATTCCTTAAAACTACTAGACTGGTAGGAATAAAACATATGTTTAGTCGAAACATTTTCTCAGCAACATAAATACACATCTTGCTTATTATATTTACTGTAGTGTAGGTATATTTTACTTAATGTGTGAGGTTTAAAGAACTTTTCTATGGTATGCTAATGTATAGAATACAAGACATGTGAATATAGAAAGTGATAGGGCTCACCTTAAGAATGAGTTGTGCTAATACTAACCTTACTGTATGTAGCTAACTAACTCAACCTAGTTTTCCTGGACAGCCTGTTGCCATCAATACAGGAATGGGGGGTCAGGTCATAGTGTTAAATAAACACTGGTTTGTAAGGTGCTGCAACGAGTAAAAGAACTTGAGTGGATGAACTCGCCGTTTTTTTAATCTCTGTAGAGAGTTATGTCTGACCACTTTTCTCATGATACCGTTCTGAAATTGTTGGAGACTTTTAGCTGTACTGTCAGTTAAGTCAGTATATTGCGGGGCATCGTACAGCAGACCTGGCTGGAGGACACATTTATATATCATTAGTTTGAGATGCAGCGACAAGTTGGATGAAGTTAGCAAGTAGTGAAGCCGGGAAGACTTCTGTCTTACTTTTTCTATTTTGTTTCTAAGATAGGTAAAAAAATGGCGATGCCTATCCATTTTTATACCCAGATAGTTAAGATATTGAGAAAGCCGGTGAATTCTCTTGCCTTCCTATAATATAGGATTTTGGAAAGGCTTTTTTTCTCATTTTGGAGGAAGAAGATAACCAAGTCGGTCTTTATGGCGTTCACACTAATGTTTAACCTACCCAGTCTGTCAAACACTGATTATGTTACAAACTGACTCGGCCTGTGTAAGAGCTCTTTTTGCACTCATGATACTGTTGTAAACCGCAATGTCCTCAGCAAAAGTGATTACAGTAGCTTTCTTGTGGTTGGTCCCAACTACATGTGAGCCATGTACATGTTTAAAAAAACCGGAGACAAAACCAAGCCTTGGGAACCCCACAGGTTAGAGGAGAATGGTTAGAGGCATTCACCCCCACTGATCCGCCCTTAAGGAAGGAAACCACATGGTATATAGCTGCTCTGGGCATTCCCAGTCAAAAAGCTGTTGGTACAGTATCCTGTAGGACACCGAGTAGAGAGCCTGCGTGCAGTCCAACGAGATCATAGCTGTAGCTGTGTTTCTGTTAATACCGAGGGTGGCTTCTGTCTATACCTGTACAAGTGGATGATCTGTACAGAGATGAGCCGGAAAGACTGTTTGTTCAATGGAATTTTCTGAACAAAACTCTTTCAGGTAATTCAGCGTAATCTTTTCCAGAATCTTCTCCATATGAGGAAGGAAACTGATCGTCAGATAGTGGGTTGGGCCTCTTTGTAGGCCTCCACAGCAGGAACAAGATAGCTTGTTTCCATATTGTCGGGAAGTATCGCAACCTGATACATGCATGCATGGTGCTGGTTGGGCGATCCTTCTCCTCTGCAGCTGTTTCAGAAAAACAGTTAGCATGCCGTGGTGCCCTGTTGCTTAGTTTCCCTGACACCTTTTTTTTTCTCAACCCTACCTCAGGATCTGTCCCCCAGATAGGGTTGACTTATGCTGAACCTCATGGGTCTCGCTCACTGTTGACGGGACCATAAGGTATTTCATTGCCTGTGGTGCACGTATTCCTGTGCAATCCCCCCCCCCTAACGCTAACTTATTTCTATATACAAAGGGTGATTGGCGTATACTTGGTCCGACGCTACCTTCTTGATGAGCATCCCTGATATTACGGCTGCTCAATCTGCCCTAGAGATCATGAAGTGTGTGCTCCCTGCAGCTCCTTATAGGGGAATCTAAAATTTTGTTTGTTGATAGAATTTTAGCATGCAGCATTTGATTTGATCAATATTAGTATCATTTGAAGTAAGAAATTTATTCTCCAGCGTTCCCCCGAAAAAGGTATATCATCTGATGACTCATTGTTTTGATGTGAAGCGATGTAACCATGCAGTGGTAATGGAATTGTTAACTTTAGCTTGTATATGCTTGAAGCAGAACTATTACCAGTTCTAGGGTAAGTGGTTTCATCAATAGGATGGCCTTGTTAGAGGGAGCCTTCTAAGCCTTTTGCTGGCCGACATTTACATGCACTACCTAGAACCAGGGACATGTAATGTGCGATTTGAACCCTTTTTACAACAAAATAATATACTGGGTATGTTATGTGGATGACAGTTTGGCCTGTGTCTGGGATGGGAAAAGTGGTGCCATGTACCTTCTAACCTACCTAAACAATATTGACAAGCATAGCATATTAACGTCAGAGTTAGAAGAGCATGGGTGCATTAACTTCTTACATTTGACTATTGATAGGGTGAACAATCAGCATAAGTTTAAAGTTTATTGAAAGGTGTCACACTAACAATGACAGCATCCATTATAGTTCATTCCACCACCCACCCCTACCATAAACTCAATGTTTCAATTTCTCATTAACCAGCTCATCAATATACCATTAGATAAATAAGTTTATAATAGAGAGTTGACTGAAATAAAACACATGGGTTTAGCCAATGGATATTCTAGGGGTATGATCGATCTGTATAATAAGACAATAAATGGAGAGAGCCATGTGTGACCTCAATCTCTCTTCCCAACCAAGTGAAACTTCTAATGATGTCTATGCTTGATGTCACAAAACTTCGCTTAACAGCTGAATCCCACCCACATAGAAGAGGGAGGCCCTGCCACATCACACTTTCCCACTATTTTTTGAATGTCACAAACTAGCTTTACTATTCCACTGAACTGTAATCAGTGTAAAAATAAAAACTTGTGAGAAGATAAAATTTCACTTTATTTTCTTACTAAATGATAATTATTCATTTTCAGGAAGTATGTCACTTTCTCCTCACATGCGTGTCAAACGCCATCACTTCTAAGTCAGAAAATGAATTCTTAGTTCCGATTATTACTTTAGGGGCGCATTGTTATGCATCTCAGCCAAATAAGCAAGCTCTTGATTTGGTTAAACAGGTATGTTATTTTTTTTCCCATTAACTCCTGTTTAAATATTATAAAAAATGTCTATTGCTTACAAATTGTACTATTATCGACTGTTATTTTATAATTTTTTATACTTATTATAAAGCTTGTGAATTGTTCAAATAAAACCATAAAAGTTGTTAACAATTATAAACCTTGCATTAGGTTTGCATCTTGTACAGCCGGGACAAACCTGAAAGCTTAAATCAACTCCTTGCTTCGGTGACACAGGTCACATTGCATGTCAATCAGGCTTTGGATCCAGAAGTTTTACAAGCCTACTTCCAACTGCTCACATCTGTTGTCAAGAAGTGTCCGTTTTTGTTTTGCCCTTCTTTTGACATACTTCATGTCTTCAAATTTGGTAATTATGTTTGTTATTCAGTATTACAGTAATTTAATTTTCATTATGAAAGAAAAAAATATTCTTTGGGAATTATTCTTAGTAATAAATATAACTTTTTTTGGCCATGGAACAATTAAGCTAATTTTGAAAATTCAAATACATATTCTTAACCAGAAAAAATGTGCACCCTAAGCAACTAAACTGGAGTAAATTTCTTAAAACCTGATGACTAATTCTTGATCAGGAAAACTTTTTTTTAAAGTAAAACAATTGTTTTTAAAAAATTTTATTGCATAATTTTTGCCTGGCTGACTGAATTTGCCATTGTAGTTGGTTGATGGAGTTAGTAGGGTCAATCCTCTGCAGTGCACGGTTAAAGATTTATTTTGTTTTTCTGGACTGGATTGGCTACTTCTTTATTTGATTAGCTACTCATCTTCCTTCCGACTAAACACATCACCTGAAGGAAATTATTAGTTATATGTTTGGTTTCTGTTTAATCAAATGAGCTGTAAAGTTTTGTTTTTTTTAATTTTATTTTGAATAAAAGGATTATGTCTTTTATACCGATAAATACAATATACACTCTGAAATGATTCTAATAATGGATATAATGTTTATTATTTGTATGTTTTTACAGCAACTAATTCACTGCTTTTGTCTGAAGCTCCTACAATAAAAGCAGCAGGATTATTTCTAGTTGCCTTAATTACGGCATCTAACGATGACCTGTTTGCAGCTATGTTTTCTCCTCCTATAGAAGCATGGAGTCACCATCTGGTTGCAACTATGGTGCTTTGTATTGGTATGTGCTATTTTAACTTCTATATTATGTTTTTCATTCTGCCTAGTGGGCAAGATGAAAAAAATAAGTGTTCGGTCAATGACCTAGTCAGCAGCCAGTAGTTTGTTGTTCTGGCTTCATATTATTGAAGGTGCCGGGGCGACAGTGCACTGTGATGATGAACGAAACACTGAATATTATACTCTAATGAATAAATGTAATTATTACTCAGTTTTTAGGTTTAGATACTATCCTGTTCTGTTTTTAGAGTTTCGTTGATTTTTTTTTTAATATTTTCATTGAGCGGTTAGGCTGAGGCTGTAGTTGGTGGACCTAGGTTAATATCTATTGCTTTAATTTAATTTCCGTATTGTACCACAGTGATTCACTACTTTTTATTCAAGCAACTCCTTTTTTTTTAAGAAAAAATCCTTGTGAGGGAAACTGGGAATCAAACCAGGGTCTCTGCATTTAGAAGTCAGGATACTAAAAAGGATACCAAAGGGAGGAAACTCAAAACTAAATATTAAGATACAATGATTGATTTCACTAAGAATTATATAAATTACATGAACTTTTCTTTGTTGATTTATTTCTTCAGTTACCAATTACTTCTGTTAGCTTTGTTGTTCCATAAAAAAATAAATTTTGAAATTTTGACTGACTGAATCATAACATGAAATGTATTGTAGAATTTTTAACTCTCAAATATATATAGCTGTAAAATAAATAATAGAAACACAAACAAATATTTTTTTTCTTCTTCATATCCCTGGATTAACTTTTTTTTTGGTTCAAAACTTTTTGATAATTTCAAAATAAATCAAAAAATGGACTTGTCGACTTGTTTATAGGAGGAATTGTCGAGTTTTTCTTCATTTTGAAAAGTGTCCGTTGCGTCATAGCGGGAATGAATTTCCAAAAACTGACTGCAATATTGATTTGGTTAACAATCTGAACACTTCATGGGGCTTAAAAAAATTTGTATGTTGATCACTAATCCAATGTTGGATAATCAAAATTGACTCCATTTTTCCTCTGGTGTAGAATTGCTCCTTCTTTCGAGGAACTTGGTAGCAATTCCTTGAGTAAAAAACTTTTATGGACTAATGGAAGGGTCATAAGTGAAAAATAAAAACAAAGTTAATATAATGGCAAAAAGTAAGTAAAAGAAAAGGAAATTGAAGTTGCTAGCTAAAAAGTTCACAGACCTGCTAAATTTTAATACATTGTAACTTTTTTTTATCGATGATTAAATATTTTTTTAGGTGGGCAAATACCACGTGGAAGCCTGGATATATTTTGTGATGTTATTCTTGCATTGAACAAAAAATTCCCCGAACTTTTCCCTCAATGGCTTCGAGGTGGACTAGAGCAATTGCCAACTCTTCTTCCTGCTCAAAAAGAAAACTTTGGTAAATTGATAATTAGGTGAGTATTTAATTCATCCTGCTTTGAACTGGATTTTTAATCTAGCATTGTCTGTAAATTCCATCAGTGAAATTTATATTTATTAATCTAATTACTAATGATTGTATATTTTTCTTGTTCCAGGGAAAATACAAACAAGAGAAAACTGGTGCAAATAATAAAAGAATTTGCATTGACTTCTCGAGGAATTGTAACACAAATTTATAGTAGTTGAGTCAATAGTAAATTTATTTTGTATTAGTAAAGTTAGCAGTAACAAATCGTAAAGCTAGTAATCAACTCGTCCATTTGTTCCATTCAAATAATGTGTTCCTAATGTATAAATTATTCATAGCTAGAAACCATTATACCTATTTTACAATGTATATAATATATTTTAATTTTTTTAGAATAGAAAACGTTTAATTGTGCAGTGTCCTATTATTGTGGGTTTATTTTTGATTTATACTGTTATAGAATATAGATGCAATCTGAGGATTTATAGCAAATCTAGCCTAAACATTGAATTTACTTTAGTTGTAAAAGTTTACTTTAATTTGTTTGAGAATTTCATCTATGAACATATGCATGAATTTTATCATTTACCATACCATTGCTCATAAGAGAATTTTCAATTTGGTTCCAGTGATTTATCAACTAATAATAATAATAGATAACATTTAAACCCAACAAAATATATAAGAATGAATATCAGTAAGCCACATGTAATGCAACCTGCAGGCTAGTCGATAAGCACCAATCTTACTTATATATTTTAAAAGCTCATTCTATGTTTTTCTTGTAAATGTCATTTTCTAAAATTATCTAAGAATGTACTATGTAAATGTTACTATGTCAATTGTATATAGTCTATTTTGGGATTCATTGAACTGTCTCTTAATTGTTATATTTATTGTAAATACTACTATCTTACCTTGCATAAACTTGTAAATTTTTTAATTGTTAAATATGTATGATGAGACTGAACAATTTTTGTATTGCTTTAAGTAATTCACTACTAGCAATTTTTTTTCCTTTGTAAACTATCTACTAGTTTCCTAGAAATTCTTGTATATTGCATATACATATTTATATTATATTGTGAACTTTTTGTGTGACTGCTATGTAAAAAAAAACATTTATTTTACCCAGAAATAGTATTTTAAATAGGAAACAGTAAATTGAAAAAAAATGTATAATTTGTTAATTAATTGAATTAAATGCACACTTTGTTACCAAAAAAACAAACAGTCTTTACTTCTTACTGTGTATATTTTTTGTGATTTCTTTTATTCACATATAGTAATTGAATATTATTTAATTATACCCTTCCACAACAGGCACTAATCATATAATCTTATTTAATTTAAAAAGAGATAAGGAAGAAAAGAATTTGTAA
Organism: Acanthosoma haemorrhoidale; assembly: GCA_930367205.1. Classification (NCBI taxonomy): domain Eukaryota; kingdom Metazoa; phylum Arthropoda; class Insecta; order Hemiptera; family Acanthosomatidae; genus Acanthosoma; species Acanthosoma haemorrhoidale. The sequence continues at coordinate 103,653,450 of OV884011.1, forward strand.
TGCATAAAAGTTAAAATACTTCTGAGTTAATAATGATTCTTAGTGTATATATGTTACTCTTTAAATGAATTACAACTGATTATAAAAATAATAAATACCTACTATGTTCTCATCTGGTTTGGCCTCTCCTGCCTTCCTGCACTCCACTTCTTAGCTGCTGACTCATTAACGCCTAGACCTCCAACTATAGGAATAAGAAGAGCGCTAGATTTTTTTTTGTTTCAAATCCCTTTTTTTATATTATTTACTTGATTTAATAAATGAAAGATTCTACAATAACTAAATCTATTTATAAAATTGCTCTTGTGGTTATTATATTTACCGTGGTATAGTTACATTTGATACATTTTTGTGTATATACAATTTTTTTTTTTGTTAATGTCTGATGTTCATAATACAAGGCTTTATTTTAACATTAAAAGTGATAGGGCTCACCTTATGGAAGATTGTGGCTAATACTAACTTAAAATCTAGGTAAAACCAACTTGCCAATCATTGCTTATAAAAATTATAATAGTAAATAAAAATATTTTATGAGAATGCAGCATACTAGCATAAACCAACCTAAGGACTATAAAAGAAGATTAAATAAGAGAGACACCAAAGAACATGTGATATAGGATGAAAAACTAACTAGATTACTTTTTGAACTCTATACTTCATACCATTGTCTATCTTGATTTATGTTTGTAGTTGTTTTTTAAAAACGTTTTAATGACAGTTGATTTATATTTTCCATGCTAATCTACTGTTTTGTAACTCCGTCAATAAATATATATAATTCCATTTAATCAATTATGATATAATCATTTTGCTGTTACCACAGCAAACCAGGACTCTAATTTCTTGATTATTATCGCATACCTACCTCAGGGGTAGAGTTTGTTATAAAAAAAAAAGTTATGCCCACAGTTGCAGATAATAACTCTATTCATTAGACACTAATTTTCTGTTGAAATTGAATTTCAATATTCTAGTAATTCTTTTTGTATTAAAACAACTAATATCTTCTGTGTTTAAATGTTGGACCATGGAAGCAGGAGGGTAGTGTGCCCGATTCTCAATTCTGGAGATGTAAGCTCAACTCCTCCCGGAGGTAATTTTATTATGTAATAAAATGATCTCATAATGATTTAGCATTAGAATTGAATGCCAAGCTTTAAATTCCTGTGATCCTGCCCCAAGATGTTCAACTAAGGACCTGTTCTGCATAAGACAGATGTAAATTTATGAATATGATACTGATCTACTTCTGGCAAGCCTATGATGGCATGATTAAGGAAAAGGTTTTAAAGATGCTCAGGATATATTGCAAGTTTATCAGATTAATGAAACCTTAAAGTCAAAACCCATGTAGGAAACAATTATATCTTGGTTCAATCAGCGGTGGATTAATACAAAGGAGAACCTTACACTTTAATCTTGCCCTTGAATAATAAACCTTATAATACCACAGGCTAGCACAACATGTGGGGGACACCAGTGATGTGATATCAGAAAGCATTGGAAGAATTCAGTCGCATAGCACTAGATTTAGGCCACCTCCAGGTATAGGATATCTGAGAACTGCTTGAGAGGTCAGGCACACAGAACAAACAGTAAATGTTACGAAATTATACATATCCAAGCTGTGGGATTTTTGGACACCTTGGAGGTCTTGTAATGAATAAAAACCACAGAAGCAGACATCAAACCATCATAAACTTTTCATACCCTATAAAAACCTTTCATGAAAAGAAAACTTACTCAGGGAAGTGTAGACTAACAGGTACACCTACTCTATCTTATATAAAAATTTTTTTGTTAATGATATGTTTTAATAATTCTTTTCATAAATTTCAGGAAGGTACCCCCCCATTTCCACTACACTAAACCTCAGGGATTGCAAAATAAGATGACAGATGTTATTCATAAATACCCAACAAAAATGCAAACTCAGCAACCTTAAAAATTAGATATTTTAATATGATGAAATATTTATGAGAAAAATATTGCATTCACTATTGGCCTTGTCATGGTGGCTGATCACAAACAATTTATGTATGGGATATAAATTTAAATCGTATGTATAATGCAGCTAAATACAATTAAGAAATTGATATATTTATAATTTTCGTTAGTTTGCAGTTTCAAAGCATTTTTGATCAGGGGAGCCCATTGAATCGCAATTGTCAGCATTTTTTTTATGTCCACATAGCAAAAAAAAAAAAAACTACATATTCTTGACAGGGTGATACATGTTTTTCCAAGCAACATATGTGAGTAGATTAACCCTGTCATGCCGATTGTTCATCGAATTTTGACTTAGGACTAACAATCGCTATCAAAAAAATTTGGTCATGTAAAAGTTAATTTTATCAGTTAATCATATTTAAGAAACCTTTAACCTACTGAGGGGTACATGTTAGGGTTAACAGAAATTTGGTACTACGTAGCTGTGCGTTTGTCAAAATAATTTATTTATTATTTGAGTTGATCCACTTTGAACTTTGCCCAGATACCTACATATTGCCGAGAATTTGTCACCTGTCAACATGCTCGCTACACGAAATTCCGAAAAATATTGTAGTCTAAGAACAAATATCGAAAGGGGAAAGAAAGGGTGTTTCCGTTTGTTAGTACTTTGAATATTCTTTAAAAATAACATGATTATTTTACGTGGATGAATTAATTTTAGAATCGAAATAGAGACACAATTAAAATGTGGATTCAGCAGAATCAAGTTTTCGCATGCCACCTCTCTGATGCCTGCTGAACAAAAGCAACACTGTTTCTAATCTTGGTGAATGTTTTGATAAAGGTATCAAGTCTGTTTCCCCGTTATTGCTGTTATTGTTTACCAAATTGTATATTCGTTTCGTAATATTTTTTTATGCCGCGTCAATAGGAAAAACACTTAAATAATAAATAAAAATGGGTGTGCCGAAGTTTTTTAGATTTATTAGCGAACGTTATCCTTGCCTCAGTGAAGTTGTTAAAGAGTATGAGGTAACTGCTTTATTGTTTATTTTTTTTTTAATATCCCTCTACTTGTTCAGTTGTACTCTCACATGAATGTCTATTGCATTTCCAGATTCCAGAGTTTGACAATTTTTACATAGACGCAAATGGAATTATTCACAATTGTTCTCACCCTGATGACAGTGTACACTTTAGAATCACTGAAGAAGAAATGTTCAAGGACATATTTTATTATCTTGAAGTAAGTGTTATTACACTGTGACATTGACAGTATGTCTTTGTTCGGTTATATTATAATTTGAGTTTGTTATTACAGGTATTATTTGGCCTCATCCAACCCAAGAAACTGTTCTTTATTGCTATTGATGGTGTTGCGCCAAGGGCTAAAATGAATCAACAGAGGAGTCGAAGGTTTGTGCAATGCAATAGTTCAACTCTGCCTGATAAAATATTTCTGTCTACAGGTTGCAATTTTATATCAAATATAAGGACCTCTCCAAACTTGGTTTTGTGATAGAAATTGTAAGTGTTAGCAGTTCTTGCTTCTTGAAAAAGTCATGAATAAATGCTCAACTGTATAATAATCAAAGAAGCAATTCCTAATTAAATATTTGTGTATCTAGTAAGGTTTGAGTATTATAGATGCTACTTGTTTTAATATAGATACTTGACTGTTATCAGGATGCAATGGCCATTTGTATTGATGATCATAAGTTACCATTAATCATCATCATAACCTATATGTTTCTTGTGAGTCAAAGGCATACTGGAGCATACTTTTTTTTGTTCAAAATTTAAAATCCTATCTTCACAAAAATTACAATAAGATTTTTTTTGTTTTCTCATTTAAGTAGTGCATGTAGGAGTTCCCTTTTAGGGAACTATAATCAACTGTTGAATTGCTAGCTCTATTAGATGATACAAAAAATGAAGTTAAACCTGAAAAAAATAAAGTGTTATTAGTCAGTTAGTTACTATGTAAAAATTAAAGATCTCAACATATTGATTAACAACATGTATAATATGTTGGGGATTTAATAGACTAATTATAAGCAAAAAAAATATACATTGGATTAATGACATTTATTTGTTAAGTATTTAAATAAAACAGATGCAGCTGTATTGACAAATTCCCCTATACAGTGCCAATCAATGGAGCGTGTTAGATAAACTGCTTTTGAATGTGTTGCTATTAAAAATAATTCAATGAAACTCAGAAAAATAATCAAGAGGTAGTAATTAGTAGGATCATTGAATCCCTCGATTGTGTGATACTGACCACTTAACTAAATTTTTGTTATGGAGGTCACATATATGCTTGCATACTTACTTTTTACCTTTTTTATGGATTTTATAACAAGTAATTAAAATTTTACAGGTTT